>QEPC01001394.1:7451196-7562713 GCA_003113815.1 Sphenodon punctatus
CAGCAGGCCCAAGCAGGCGCCCCCCCAAGCACCCTAACCCCCCGGCCCCCAGCCAGGCCCACCCCCCCGCCAAGCCAAGCTCCACCTGCTGCTGCCCAGCCTCGCCGCCGCTGGGCTCCTCTGCGCTGCTCCGCCACCGGCTCCTCCACCGCTCCTCCTCCTCCTTCTCCGACCGGGCCTCTGTCTTGCTGCTCGCCTGTCGCCTCCTCTGCTGCTGGGCTGTGCCGCGGGGCAGGCTGCCCACTCTGAGCACCACACCGGCACCATGCTCTGACTCCGGAGCATGGTGCCGGCGTGGTGCTCTGGCCACGAGTCTTGCCTTCCCTCCCAGAAGCAAGTAAGCAACTTCCGGGAGGGAGCGAGCGAGAAGAGCCGCCAGGGGGGGTGTCAGTCAGCGGCCGCGGTCTGGAACGGGCCGGCCTGAGCTCTACCCCGCTGTGTCCTGACCCAACCTGACTGCGGGTCGGGAGAAATTTTTTTTAAAATTTTAATATTTTTTTTAAAAAACCCAGGCCGCAAGACCGACCCTCCCAGCCGGCCCGGCCCACCAGGAATCCTCCCGGTAGGGTCAATGGCCAATCCGCCCCTGTCTCTAGGTCCCACCTCCATTCAAGCCCTCAGAGCAATGCAGGTGGATCTTGGCAGTCTCATCATCAAGCTCCCCTCATGCCCCACCTTGAGTCTTGTTGGTATTGGCCCACGTCCTCTTGTTTGGGCTGCTTCCTCACATCAGGTGAACTACGTACTAGCTGTTCTACCTTTTGGCCTACTGACAACAGCGGCAAGGGCATCCCCACCTTCTGCTAGGGGCTTCCCAAGCATCCCTCTCTTCAGCCCTTTGTGTCACTAAGGCCCTCTTGACCCAAGGCCGTGCCCTTCAGGACCTTCCTAAACCCCTCACTCTCGGGCAGGGGCAAGGTTCAAAGGCAGCTCCAGTCAACATTAGAGCTCCTCACTCTGTCACCAAGATTATTTTGAGTTAGGCTGGGCTACCTCTCTCTACAATGCTCCAGCCCAGGTCACATGACCCACCCGCACTGGTCACATGATCTCTAGGAACTTGGTACCCAGGGAACAGAGATCATTCTAACCACTTTGTGTCCCTGTCTGTAACTCACCGTCAGCTTAATTCTCAACAACTGCATCACTGTGAACCCAGTTCTCCTTTGGTATGTGTATTCCCTTCTCCTGATAAGCTGTTTCCCACTATATCCCAGACACATATGTTTGCTCTCTGTGTGTGTGTTTAACTCTACCTATTGTTTCTTAGTTTGTCTCCTACACCAGTATATAAACTTACAGCTAATTTAAATGTTTAGCACATCTCTCTCTCTCTCTTTAACCCACTCCCACCCATTCCATGCCCCCTTCTATATACCTGCTGTACATTTGTTCCGTTTATATATTTCTACTGGCTATGCTACGTGCCTGAGGAAGGGCCTTGTGTGGCCCAAAAGCTTGCTTATTTCCACTAACAGCAGTTGGTCCAATAAAAGTTATCATTCAAACCACTTTGTCTCTCTGTCATTTGGAACCAAAACGTTGACCACACTATATCTCTGGATAACATCAACATTAAGACTCCACAAATACTTAATTTATTACCATATTATATTTACCGTACATGCTTATTTGTTCCATTATTTGCCAGTAATTAAATTAGGACATTAATTCTTTAGAGGTCATTTACTTATTATCATAAATCACCTACGAAATATTTTTACAGTGTGTAAATACAACTGTGTCCTTTTGCGCACAATGGTTTGAGCGTAAATGCCCAAATACCCAAATAAAGCGTTGTAAACACATTTCATAGGTGATTTATAAGAAGTATATTAGCTCTAAATAAATAATGTTGGAGTTTAATTAGTGGTAAATAACAGAATGAGGCATAGGATCACCTTTGGATACAATGTAATGTATTGAAAATGTACCAATGGAGACAAAACCCATCAGGATATTTTCAACATCAATATCAACAAATATAACTTTGAAACAAAATAGGTATTTATCTTTTTGAATCTGTATCTTGGGACTTCTTTTACACAGTGAATTTTCCATGTGACCTGTGTCACCAGGGACTTGTGTTCAACACACGTCTACAAAGGTCCCCGTTACAACACATTCCTCGATTAAACTGTCTGTACTTATTTCCTATTTTAAATATCCAAAATAAAAATTATTGGTCTGGCTTGTTAAGAGTGCAATTAGATAGGAGTCAGGGCAGAGGATCAGCTGTGTGATTGATTTAGAAAAGTCACTTAACCTTTCACTCTCTCAGCCCATAAAAATGAGATAAAGATGGGTATAGACATTTATAAAGCAGAGTTGGTGTGATTATACTGAAGAGGCTCCATCAGATGCCAGGGCTCTTGAGGAAAAAAATTTTAGAAACTGGTTGACTATTGGCATAATAATAATAACTTTATTGCATGACCGAAAGGAACCACAGCAACTGAATATTGGTATGACAAATACAAGTATGCTTATATGTACCTCAATTTTACCTTTAAACTGCTGGTATCTTCACCTTTTGAATGCTGCTACCTCTGCTCCTGATGTTTTTGTGTCCCTTGTGACAGTACATGGATTATGAGGCCCACTGTCACCTGTGCAACAGGAAACATACACTCTCCCAACTCTGGCCCAGAAATGACTGTTTCTGGATCCTGTGAGATAAAACGATACGGATACAGTGTCAAACCCAATATGGCTGATTAAAGTTGCCCCTTTCAGGACAGCTTCCCATTTGAATAAAAATTGATAAAACAGAGCCATATATTCAGGTGCAACTTGTTAATTTACAGAATTAAAGTTCCTTTAAAGTTCCTAAAAATAAGTTCCTTTTTCCTTAAACAGAAGAGGGTCACAAACTCCAAATAGGCAATTTGCAGAAACCTGAACTAAACCACTACTATCCACCCACAAGAACTAGTTAGCCCTTCAACTCTTTTTTTCCTTTTCCTGTCTTAAGCTTTTTATTTTATTTTATTCTCTAGGCTGAATCTCAAAAAGGTGTGTGCCTCTGAAGACTCCGAAACAAGAAAAATTCAAAGAACCCAAAATGTATTTATTTGCTACTATTTATTTATTTTTAAATCTCCACATTTGAATCCAATCTCATGATGATTTTAGGAAGCTAGGTTTTGGACCAGTACACAAATCCGCCCCCTTTGCTCGCTAGCGGAGGGAGGATTAGGAAGAGCTGTGCACCAAAGCTTGCCTCCTCGCTGCACATCCTCCTGGGGTCGTTTTTCTACCTCTCGCTCCTCCTGCAAAAACGGGGGCCGCCTCGGGATCAACCCTCTTCTCCCTTCCAGGCAGGGTTCTGCTTCCGTCTCCTTGTCCCTTGCCAGTGGCAGGCACTCCCCGCAGGCGCCGCCGAGCTGGGCGGGAAGCCAGGCAGCGACTGGCAGGCGCTCTCAGTGCCAGCTTGCCTGCGCCTGCTTGTCTGAGTGGCTACCCAGCTCTGCCCTAGCCGGGGGTGGGGGGAGGGAAAGCAAGGCTCTCCCCTGTCCCGCGCAGCAGGGGCTCCCGAAGCGTTGAAAGCCTCCGCTTGCAAACAGATGCAGGAGGCAAATAAACCTTGCCCAGCCGCCTCCCTATAGGAAATTGAGGGTGCAAGGGCATTAGTTTAAGATTGGGAGGGGGGGAACACACAGAGAGAGAACTGCATGGGCGCAGGACATCTAATATATAACCCCAGTAAGAAAAGGGGGGGAGAAACCTTATGGTGAAGAGAGAGAGAGAAAAAAAGTAGGTTCTGCCGAAACCCGGGATCGAACCAGGGACCTTTAGATCTTCAGTCTAACGCTCTCCCAACTGAGCTATTTCGGCTCATGTTGAGCTGGCATTAGACACCTACTAGAAAACCATCTTACTAAATTCTTTTTTCTCCTTTTTCACTTTCGTTTTGTGTTTAAAGTGGCCAGTATTCAACAAGACCTATCAGCGTTTGCTCTTAAAACGGAGTAATAATTCCCAGTGTTCCCACAGCATGCAGACAGCCATTATTTTCCAAATCTATAGCATAGTGTATGTGCCAATAAAACGAGAGTTTGCTTTTGTTTGGGTTTTTTTATTTTTAAAGGAGCCAAATGCTGTTAAACCCAGATTACTTAGTGCAAACAAGTAGGCACAGACAAATCAAGGTCTTGCATGAGTCCCTGGAACACATTAATGTAAAATACAAAATTGCCTTCATTAAACACTAGCTCTGTGTTTCTGGAGAAGAGAAGAAAGTATCTTTACGACTAAAATGTCTAATTTTGTTCTTCAGCACCAGCGTTTTCTTGCTTACATTTTAATACCTCCCACTTGCCCTTTGAAATTTAGCTACCCAAGAATGAAGTGTCATTGTCTTTCTAATGTATTTATTGATCAGGTTTGTGAGTTTTGATCCACAGCTGTGATAATGGAACCGACCAGCACAACTGAGGGAACCTAAGGAGAGAGTAGGGGAAAGCGATCAGAGTTAAAGGACATATAAAGGGCTGACAGATAGGAGTCGTGCTCCTCTATTCCATCCAGCACCAGTCTATATGATGTGGTGCAGGTTCTGTCCTCCCTACTGAAAAAATGAAAGCAAAAGAAATGGATATTAAATATATTATTATTATTAACAAACATTTATATAGCGCCAGCAGTGTACCTGGCACTTTACAAAGTAATAAAATAGACAGGGTCCCTGCCCCTAGGGCTTACAATCTGAGAGACAGGAGCTGGGGGAGAGACTTAGGAAGGGGAACTGAGGGAGAGACAAGGGGTCTAACATTCATGAAGATGCGAGGTCTCAAGTGCACGTACTTGGCTTGGTTACAATGAGAATGACAGCAGGCAGGTCCATGTTGCAAGGGTAATATATATATATATATATATATATATATATAGACACCTACTGCCTGGTGAAGGAACCATGCCAATCAATATGAGATTGGGATATTGTTAAAATCATAATTAAAATTTGTCTCACTAGGTGAGTGGAAGGAAAAGCATGCTTACAGTCATTTCTCTCACAAGCATCAGCTGTGTCATAAAACATTTCAAACAAGGGTAGTACTATTCCAAGATCAAACTCTAGTCACCTGGGATTCCAAATTAGGACACTGTACAAATGTCAAACTAGGATTATGTGGGCAATACTGCTGATCACAATCTCACTCTGGTTTAAGTCACATTATTATTTATTGATTTATTTAAATGTATACCCTGCCCTTCCCCTTAAAACATAAGCACATAAGTCCCTGACACAGACAGGGAGCAGACAGCAAGCCACCTAGAAGCGGAGTAGCCCAGGCGCTAGCAAACAGGCATAGCAAACAGGGGAGTTTGCCAGAGAGTTCACAGTGGGAAGGAGCCATGGGTGGGATACCCTGGTGAGGTGAGTGCACTTGTGCAGGACAGTTATCTCACATCCCATCGTACATAAACACATAACTAGTGCTAAGTCTAACGATCCCCCTAAATAAGATGCAGACAGCAGTGGGATGGGGGTTATCCAGTCTTTTGCACTGAGCGTCACACATATGACTATCTTCCTGTTGGAGAGAGGCAGTATGTGTGCACCCAGTGCAAAGAGCTCCTAACTCTCAGAGAATGTGTATAGTCTCTGGAGGCTAGAGTGGCTGAGCCAGAGGAGCTGAGGCAGACAGAGAGGTTTATTGAGGAGTCCTTCAGGTACATAGTAGAATGGTCCCTCCTCCACTCTGGCAGCCCTTGTGCTGCTTTGGAGGGGCAAGGTCTCCAGGAAGGAGAGCATCAGACCGGAATGGTGGGAAGTGATCCTGTAGCTGGGATCTGCGTTCCAAGTGATGTGTTATCCTCTCGCACTGAGGATATTTCTCCACGGGTGTGTACCCAGAATGGTGGGAATAGGACAGCTGTGGGGATTCAATTATTAGGAATATAGACAGCTGGGTTGCTGGTGGCCGTGAGGATTGCATGGTAACTTGCCTGCCTGGTGCGAAGGTTGCGGACCTCACACGGCACATAGACAGAATCCTAGGAAGTGCTGGGGAGAAGCCTGTTGTCGTGGTCCATGTGGGCACCAATGGCATAGGTAGATGTAATAGGGAGGTTCTGGAGGACAAATTTAGGCTGCTAGGTAGTAGACTGAAGTCCAGAACCTCCAGAGTAGCATTCTCAGAAGTGCTCCCCGTTCCACGCACAGGACCACAGAGGGAGGCTGAGCTCCAGAGTCTCAATGCATGGATGAGACATTGGTGCAAGGAGGAAGGCTTTAGTTTTATTAGGAACTGGGGAGCCTTCTGTGGAAAGGAGAGCCTATACAAACACGATGGGCTCCACCTTAACCAGAATGGAACCCGACTGCTGGCGCTTAAAATTAAAAATGTGATAGAGCGGTCTTTAAACTAGAACCTCGGGGAAAGCCGACAGGCACTGCGGAGTGCACGGTTCGGGCTGTGGCATCTCCAAAGGATGTTACTTTAGAGGAAGTAGAGTATCTTAAGACTGAGGATAAGATAAATGGCAAGGGATTTCAGGTGGAACACGGGGGAGAACAGACAGATAATGATTCCAGAGCGCCTGTTTCAGTTACCTATTATGTACCCATTAAGAAGAAGAATAAAAATAATACATTTAAGTGTCTATATGCTAATGCTAGAAGTCTAAAAAGTAAGATGGAAGAATTAGAGTTTATAGCACTAAATGAAGATCTAGACATTACAGGCATCACAGAGACCTGGTGGGAGGAAGATAACCAGTGGGACACTGTAATACCAGGGTACAAGATATATCAAAAGGGCAGAGGAGATCGTGTTGGTGGTGGGGTGGCCCTGTATGTTAAGGACAGTATTGAGGAAAGTAGAAAAGAATGTTTACAGGATGCAAACTGTTCCCTCGAATCCCTATGGATTGAAATTCCAGGTATCAAGCAGAAGAGTATAGCAGTGGGGCTATACTATCACCCCCCTGACCAGAATAGAGAGACTGATTATGTAATGCTAACAGAGATTAAACAGGCTACTAAAACTGGGAACGTAATAATAATGGGTGACTTCAACTACCCCAATATTGACTGGGTGAATGCCTCCTCGGGGCGGGATGTGGAGGCAAAATTTCTGGATGCCATAAATGACTGCTTTTTAGAGCAATTGGTTCCGGAACCAACGAGGGGAGGAGCTACTTTAGATCTAGTCCTAAGTGGCACACAGGAACTAGTGCAAGGAGTAACTGTGGCCGAGCCACTAGGCAATAGCAATCATAATATAATCAAATTTGACATAGTTGCTGGAGGGAGAAAGTTAATTAAAAGTACAGCACTGGCTTTTAACTTTAAAAAGGGAGACTATGCCAAAATGAGGAAGCTAGTTAGAAAGAAACTAAAAGGCACAGTTGAAAGGACTACATGTTTGCAAGAGGCATGGAGGCTGTTGAAAAGCACCATCTTGGAAGCCCAGATTACATGCATCCCACAAGTTAAAAAAGGTAGCAGGAGGACTAAACGTCTACCACTGTGGCTAAATGGAGACGCAAAGGAGGCTATTAGAGCCAAAAAGGCATCCTTTAAGAAATGGAAAGCTAGCCCCAATGAGGAAAATACAAAGGAGCATAAACACTGGCAACGTAACTGTAAGGTGCTAATAAGGCAGGCCAAGAAAGAATTTGAAAGGAGACTTGCTAAAGAGGCAAAAACAAATAATAAAACCTTTTTCAAGTATATCAGAGGCAAGAAGCCTGCTAGGGAGTCGGTTGGGCCATTAGATGACCAGGGAGTAAAAGGGGCACTCAGGGAGGACAAGGACATTGCAGAGAAGCTAAACGAGTTCTTTGCTTCGGTCTTCACTGCGGAGGATGTTGGGGAGATACCCACGCCGGAACCCTACTTTGTAGGTGATGAATTGGATGAACTGTCACAAATCAGCGTGACCCTGGAGGAGGTTCTAGAGCAAATTGACAAGCTTAATACGAACAAATCACCAGGGCCAGATGGTATTCACCCCAGAGTTCTGAAGGAACTCAAATGTGAAATTGCAAACCTACTAGTAGTAATTTGTAACCTAACGTTGGCATCTGGCACTGTACCTGAGGACTGGAGGGTGGCAAATGTAACCCCAATATTTAAAAAGGGATCCAGAGGTGATCCTGGAAACTACAGACCGGTAAGCTTGACGTCTGTGCCGGGCAAAATGGTGGAAACTATCATTAAGAACAGAATCACTGGGCATATTGATAAACATGGCTTAATGGCAAAGAGTCAGCATGGATTTAGCAAAGGGAAGTCATGCCTCACTAATCTCTTGGAATTCTTTGAGGGCGTAAACAAGCATGTGGACAGGGGAGACCCAGCAGATATAGTGTACCTGGATTTCCAGAAAGCTTTTGATAAGGTCCCACATAAACGACTCTTGAGAAAATTAAAAAGTCATGGGATAGGAGGTAGTGTTTTGCTATGGATTGGTAACTGGTTAAAGGATAGGAAGCAAAGAGTGGGACTAAATGGCCAGTTTTCACAATGGAGGGATGTAAAAAGTGGTGTGCCCCAAGGATCTGTACTGGGACCAGTTCTTTTCAATGTATTCATTAATGATCTGGAAAAGGGTGTTAAGAGTGAGGTGATCAAATTTGCAGATGACACCAAGTTATTCAGAGTAGTCAGAACACGAGCAGACTGTGAGGAGCTGCAGCAAGATCTTACAAGACTGGGTGCCTGGGCATCTAAATGGCAGATGAGATTTAATGTGGACAAGTGCAAAGTGATGCACATTGGGAAAAATAATCCAAATTATGAGTACACAATGCTGGGTACTAAGCTACGAGTTACCACTCAGGAAAAGGATCTGGGAATGATTGTGGATAATACACTGAAATCCTCAGCCCAGTCTGCCGCAACGGTCAAAAAAGCAAATACAATGTTAGGAATTGTTCACAAGGGAATAGAGAATAAAACTGAGGACTTATTTGCAAGGGAATAGAGAATAAAACCAAGGATGTCATATGCCTCTATACAAATCAATGGTGCGACCGCACCTTGAATATTGTGTGCAGTTCTGGTTGCCCCATCTCAAAAAAGACATAGCAGAACTAGAAAAGGTACAGAGAAGGGCAACAAAAATGATCCAGCGTATGGAACAGAACCTGTATGAGGAAAGGCTTGATAGGTTGGGGCTCTTCAGCTTGGAAAAGAGACGGCTGAGAGGAGAGATGATAGAGGTCTATAAAATCATGAGTGGTGTGGAACTTGTAAACAGAATGATTATTCACCCTCTCACCTAATACTAAAACTAGGGGACACTCCATGGAACTCACAGGTGGCAGAGTAAAAACAAACAAAAGAGAGTATTTTTTCACTCAGCGTACAATTAGGTTGTAGAATTTACTGCCAGAGGAGGTGGTCAAGGCCTGAAGTATAGCTGAGTTTAAAAGAGGTTTGGACAAGTTTCTGGCAGATAGGATTGGGGAACAAAACCCTTTACTGTCGGGAGCCTGGGGATGACCCACAGGGAATGGATAGCATGGTGACCTGTTGGGTGCTTCTCCCAGGCCCCCGTGATTGGCCACTGTCCAAGACAGGATGCTGGGCTCGATGGACCCATAAGAACATCTTGTTCTTATCCTCTGCCAGACACATTAAAGCATGAGCCCAGGGCCATATAATCATATGATAGAAGCATTTTAAAATGCATGTGGCTATTCTCATAACTGTTCTTGATTGTAAAGAAATCTTTAAAATGTTCCCAAATGTAACAATTTCACACATAGTTAAAGTCACCAATCAATTTTTTTTTAAAATAAGGAATACTGATGCTGTTGCGCTCTGAAATTAGTTCCCAAGCCTTTGTGTGATCCTTTTTGAGATCTATACATATAATAATCCCAGAAATCATCAAAGACATGCAAATATTTAGAATATAAATGGAATCATAACCCCATCTGCAAATGACTTGACCCCATTTTGTGATCCTGGGCCAGTTTTGGAATCCCCCCGTACAGCTCAGACCCTTTTTACACGGGCCCAGGAGGAGCTGCAGTGTGGGAAAATGGGTGGATGCCGTGGCAGGTGTGTGGCACGTGGGCGGCCTGTACACAGACGACCACCCACCTCCACCCATCACCATGCATGGAGGCACCTCCGTTTTCTCCATTGTACATGGGGGATCGGTGGAATGCAGGAGCACACACGCACTTCCATCCATCTCCACCGGCAGTCACACGGACGCCCCCCTTGGTCCACCCAGTCGCCCACGTGAGGTGAGAGAGGGGGGCATCTCGTGTGAAAAGAGTCTCTGTGGTCATGTCCTTCCTTAAGTCCCTACCTACATACAGACGTAGGTCAGTTTAATTAAAGGTGTTTATGGTGATATAGCTGTCATTGCAAGAATGTGTGTATACACTTATGTCCATCCATGTTAGAGTTATTGCAGTTAGTCTAGTTCAGTTATAATGAACTGAAAGAAACCACTGCTAAATGAAAATTGTGTCTAATATGCAAAGGTTCCACATAGTTAAATTAGTCCACACACACATACACACACACACACCCTTCAAGTTGTAACAAGCCTCGTGTTAGCATTCTGTTGAGATGTGTGGGACAGCTCACAGCCCTCAGAGCTATTGTTTCAGGCTTTCTGCAGATTCAGATAGGCATCACTGCATCCATTTATGGATAGTACATGTTTCCAAGGCTCTCTTTCATGTAAACTACCTTTTTTGGGGTAGGGTTTGGAGAATCTTGAATTCTAGAGAAAAATATGACCCCCTTACCTGTCCCACCACCAAAATAATTTAGGCCCTTTTTACATAGACGCCCCCTGCTTGGTGTTCCGGCGGGTGTTGGGGGGGGCATCCATGTAAATGGCCAACGGTGGGTGGGGGGATGGGTGTGTGCTGCATGGGCACCTGTGTAAACACCACAGGTGTTGGGTGTTGGTGCTTGCTAGGGGTGTGCATGTCATTTTCGTTATTACAATAATGATAAAGAAAATTGTTGTTTTCGTTATGGCAATAATGAAAACGACAACCAAGAATACCAAAAACGACAACCGAGAATACCAATAACGGTAATGATAACTATATTGATAATGAGAACGATACCAATATCAAAAACGATACCAAAAACAACAAGAAACAAAAATGTCAATGTCGTTATCATTGTCGTTATTAGTGCTGTGGCAGTTGGGTTTTGGAGGGAAAATGTAGAGGGGAGGAAGGAGCAGACATCTCGGAGTCTTAACAGGGTTAAACTCTTGAACTGTGCCTGTGTTGAGAGGGGCAAGCAGCTCAGCAGTATCTGATGGATGTATCCCTGGCCAAAGAGCAGCAGGCCCCAGCAGTCTCATGGAACTCTGTGATTCCTCAATGCCTGCTGCCCCCACAACCCATCAGGGGGGCTCTTGGAAAGGACACTGTAACCCTTTATAATGGGAAGGCCAGGTTTTTTCTCTCTGTTGTGTGAGAGCTCTGCTTGTCAGGTTGTTTACAGAAATGCAGTGCTTGCACATAAAAAATCCTCCCTAGCCCTCATTATATTATTTTATTTCATTTATTAGATATTTCCACCAATACCTTTCCTTCCTCATACCCTACATTTTACCTTCTCCCATTCCCTACCTTCTCCCCCCCCCACCCCGCCCTTCTCCCCCCATACATTATATATAGATAGGTAGCACAGATTAAATATAGATATATTATAGACATATAGATTAGATTAGAATAGTTATATAGATAATTAATTAGATAACAGATAGTTTTCCTTTCCCCTTCCCGTCTCCCTTAGATTTAAATTAAATATTAGTTGTGCACAAGAATCAGTAACTATACCTATATACAAAATAAATCTTTGTTTGAAATGGTACCAATATCAATAACGGTATCAATGATAACAAATGTCGATACCAATGACAAAAACAATACCGATATTGATACTGATAACAAAAACAATATCAAAAATGATAACAAAAATGATAAAACAATAACGATAACAAAAACGACATTGTCGTTAATAACAATAACAAAAAAGATATTTTTGAATAATGAAAATGAAAACTGAAAATGGCATGGGGGCCTGGTGCACACCCCTAGTGCGTGCACACTCCCGATGCTCACCCACCTACACCCATCACCACCCACGGTACCCTTCATAAAACAGGAAGAGGTCCCGTGGGTGAAGATGGGTGTGTGTCCGTGTAAATAGCCACACCCCCACCTCCACACACCGCAGCCAAACACCCATCTCCCCCCCACCCACCACCTCCATCCGTATAAAAACAGCCTTCGTACTCCATCACTGACCTGGCACAACCCAGTGCTAGCTCTGTCTCAGAAGCACTCATGGATGAGCAGCTGTTTGTTGAGCTGTGAGCAATAAGTGTGAAGGGACTTCAGGGGGAACAGGCAACTAAACAGATCATCATCATGATCCTATCCAGTCAGCAAATCCCCCATCATCTCCAGTCATCCTACAGAAGAAAACCTTGAGGAATGTTGTTTTATGCATATATCTTTTTTAATTTTGGACCAAAGGTTTTTTCCACTCATTATTGGAAGCTAATTTGCTATCCATTGCTTTGCCTAGTGTGCTGTAGTAGCGGTGAGCATGACACATATCATTTAAGAAACAGGAATTGCAATCTTGGCCAAACTGATTGAAAGGCTCCAAGTTTCATTGCATTCTGAACTATTTTTTCATTTCTGAAGAAGCACAAAGGCACTATTTTGCAACTTTTGTCAACAATACTCAGTGGACGACAACATATATGATTATGCCACTCTGTACCAGCAGCACACTAGGGAGCTGTTTATCCCTTTTCTTCAGCAATAGAATTAAAATATTAATCAAGAGAACTTTTTCCTGAAATGGCATTTCTCCCAGGACCTTACTGTAGAAGAGCAAGCTGACTGGGTGGAGGAGGAGGAAAGAGGACTGAAGATGCTGCTTCATGTGAGCAGGGAAAGGTAAAAGTCTTTCCAGTTTCAGTAATATTGGTACAAGAGTTACACACAGGGTACAGCCAACGCACATTGCCAGATGTTGGCCCAGGATTTTCATGGGGAGTGTTGACAGCTAACCTGGGGTGTGAGCTCGGCAAATCTCCACGGTCACAGCCCGGGCTAACAGCCACCCATGTGGGTCAAAGCCCGGGCTAGCACAACTGTTGTGGTGTGCCATACCATGGCTGTGCCTCACTGGTCGCCATGACTGTCCATCGTGGCGGGGGGGAGGGGGCGGTGGCAGCAAAGTGCAGGTGGGTCAAAGTGGGCCACAGCAGGCTAGCACATCTGTTGCAGCACACCATACCTGTCCCGGGCCAGGGGCTGTCATAGCCACACCATGGCGGTGCCTAATTGGCAGCCATGGCTGTCTGTTATGGTGGGAGGGTGAGGGGGGAGCAAGGTGCATGTTTGTTGTGCACCTGGCCCTGCCTGGCCCATGTTTCACACACGTCAGTTCAGTGCCCCGACCTGACCCAGGTGATGTCGCCTGCGATTTTCTACCCCGGGGCAATCCAGCGAGCAGTCCTGCTGGCCGCACAACTGTTTTTAACCATTGTAGCTAGAAGACTGGTGGGAAGACTGTAGAATTTCTCAAAACCCAATAGAAGTAAAGAGAATCAGACAAGCAGAATATTTCTTAAAAGACTTAATCCTTCTTTTTTAAAGTAGGAGTTACTTAATGAAAGTAAGAAAGTTTGCCGAGAGTGTTTCTTATTTTTCCCTAAAGAATCCCAACATTCTCTGATGGGATCTCATAACAAATACATGCCTATGTCATGTCACTCCTGGTATCGAGTATGGTCATTACTCTGTAAAGTGCAATGACAAATTTCTGGGGAAAGTTAGCTAATGAAGTCATCCCCCTTTAAGGAGTAAAGGCAGATGGAAGCACATATCTCTAAGCTAATTCCAGAGCGATTGTGCGGCTGCCATGTCACAACCAAATAATGCATCACATTAAAAGGAAAATGAGTTTTTATTCAGAATTAATTAATAATCCATATTAATGCTTACCTGAACCTTAGTTTCTATTTAACTTTACATTAAAAAATGTTTTTCTCCTTTACACAATGCAGTTTACAATTAAAGCTGACCGACATACCAGACCTACCTACAATCTTTTATGGCTAAGGCAATTTTGAATGAAATCATTCCATTTTTATCTCTATAGAAAGAGACAAGCATATTCTTCATATCAATCATCATAAAATTTGAAACAGGAAACTTCATGTTCAAGTTTTTTCAGATGTTCAATTGGCAACACTGGGAGAAAAAGAGGCTGGAAATTACCTAAAAAGTAAGCTAGGCCTACCCTACACTCTTTTACCAATTTTGATTGTGCTTTCTTACGACTTTGTACTGAAATAAGCTTATTCCCAATGGAGTTTCTGACACACGCATTAATTGTAGCTAGAAGTCTGGTCGGAAAACTGTAGAATTTCAAGAGATTGGAATTAGAAGTAGAGACACCATATTAATTATATTTTATTGACAGTTTTTTACCCCATCCCTCCTGCTCCAGGCAGCTTACAACAAATAAAAGCATATAAAACTACAAACATATAACTAAAACAACACATTAAAAGAGAAAGCAATAAAACAATAACCCCCCCCCCTCCCTAATCCACACACCCCATCCTACACCCCATCTCCCTCGCCCAAAGCCTGGCAGAACAGCCAGTCTTATTCATACGCCAGAAGTGAGGTCAGGGGTCAGCCAGTCCTCTGCCAGGAGGGAGTTCCACAGCCTAGGTTTGGCCACCGAGAACGCCCTCTCCATACTGGCCCCCATAGTGATCATGCAGGGGACCTCGAGAAGGGTGCTCCTGGCAAACCGCAGGGGGCACTCCAAAGCACAGGAATTGAGGCGATCCCACAGGTAAGTTGGGCCAAGGCCGTATAGGGCTTTATAAGTCAAAACCAACACTTTGAATTGGATCCAGAAGACTATAGGCAGCCAATAGATCTAAAAGATAATTCAAAAGCAGCTGATAGATCAAAAGGACCGATAGATCTAAAAGAATTAGCAGGGTCAAATGATCATGATCTAATTCACAGGGGAAGTGATTCAAAGGGAAGGTTAGAGACTGGCTGATAACTGGCAAGGGAGTCAATGTCAAGTGATGTTTTTTTGAGCAGAGGCCACACAATCAACTCTTTGAGGCAGCCCAGCACTCTGCCCTCCCAAAGGGAGGACCACCCCCGTCAGCAACGGCCCCAACATCTCCCAGATGGCCTTAACCAGCCAGGACAGGCATGGGTCAAGTTCACGAAAAGTGGCCCTAACAACCCCAAGAATATCCCCTGCCTCAGCAGACGACACCCCCTGAAATTGATCCCACAAATCCAGACAAGGCAGGGCTTCCACAATCTCTGGTTTACCCATTGTAATAAGCACAGCATCAGAGTTGTTGTGAATCCGAGCGATTTTATCCGCAAAATAATCAACAAGCATGTCACAGCGGATATTAGAGGACTCCAGTTCCAGGCGGAGGGAGGGTGGACTGACCAACCCCCTCACCACCCAGAAACACTCCGCTGGATGAGATTTTGCTGAGGCTATATGGGCAGCAAAAAACTCATTTTGCTGCCCTTACAGCTACGGCATAGGCATGTTAACTGGCTCTATGTTGCAGTCTGTCGGCTTCAGCACATGAATGGTGTCACTGTTGCTCCAACCACCACCCCTCACGCTTCAACAACCTCAGGTCCCCCGTGTACCATGGAGGCCTGAGGAACCATCAATGAGGGAACGGACACCTCGGAGTCATCTCGTCAACGGCCGTCAGAAAGGAGTTCCATAAAGCCACGAGGCCATTGAGCGGACAGTTGTCAAGATCAGAGGGTAACTCTCCAAGAGCATTCCAGATCCTCTCATGTTTCATTAGTCGCCAGGGGTGAACCATACAAATAGGTTCTAGACCTCTCCGGGGGCAGACACAAGCCAGGAGACGTGCTTGCAAGGGGTAATGAGCCGTCTGTTTCAAGGGCTCTGTTATCACCTCCCCTATCAACAAATCCTCTGCCTCAAGGCCAGTGCAAAAAATCAGATCCAAGGTATGTCCCCCATCATGTGTTGGGCCATTGAGAACTTGTGACAGGTCCATGGTTGCCACTGACTCACGCACGCCCCACCCCGCCGACTGGTGTCAGCGTGTATGTTGAAGTCCTCCAAGACAAATGCCTTCGGGGAGCACGATACCACGACCGACACCAGCTCTGTCAGAGCGTGTAGGAATGCTACTGTACATGTAGGTGCACAGTATACTAGCAGCACCCCCAATGTCCCCCACCAAATCAAACACAACATGGAGGCCCTCAACACCTGAATTGACCTGCATTGGATATCTCCTGACAGACCACGAATCCCTAAAAACAATGGCTACACTGCCCCACCCCTACCCGAGGTTGATGCTGCACAGAGTACCACGCCGGAAGAAGGTGAGTCAAAATAGGTCCGGGCTCGTGGTCCAGAATTAGCTCCCGGACAGTGGTGGAGTTACTAACCACTGACCTTGCATTCAACAGCATCAAGTCCAGGCCAGGGGTCCTCTGATCATGAACCACTTCATCAGTCGTTTGGGGGGGGGGGAGCGGAGCAGGCACCAAGTACCTGTCCCATCTCATAGTGACAACATCCCCCAAAGGGGCCATCCATTTGGGGGGAGGGAGATGCCCCCCTCCCCCCAAATCCCCCATCCTACCTGCTCCAACCTGGCGGGATTTAATCCCCCCAAGGAACCTCTGCCCCCCTCTCACCGAGGGAAAGGTCCCCCCCTAACCCAATCGCTCTCCGATCCCCTCCCACAGGGGCAGAAAATTTTTCTACTAACCTCTCCAAAAAAACATAATCTTGCCAACACCCCACCCCTCAAAAAAACATAGCCTCCCCTCACAAGCCTTCCCTAGATAAACAACCAAACCACCATCAGCCCCCACGGTCCCACTAAGGGCCACATGCGGCCCTTAGGAATGCGGCCTGCAGCACTGCTTAGCCGCAAGCCACTGATATTTGTGGGATCGCCTCACTCCCCAGGTTCTGGATCGACCCCTGTGCTCTGGCGGGGACGCCCTCCTTGAGGTCCCCCGGGTTTTCCGGGCAATGACGGTGAGGGCTTTCTCAGTGGCCGCACCATGCCTGTGGAACTCCCTCCTGGTGGAAGTCCGCCTGGCCCCAGGCCTCCCCTTTCCAATGACATTGTAAGACCTGGCTGTTCCACTGGGTCTTTGGTGAGGGAGATAGGTGAGAGTTGGGTGGGTATGGGGGGGAGGGGGGATACTTTTGCTTTTTGTTTTTAGCTTTACTATTGGTTGTTTTAATTATTTTAAAAACGTAATATCCCACCCATCCTGTCACAGGCAGCTCTGGGCGGCTCACAATAAAAACTTAAAATTATAATTTAACACACACATAAAAAGGAGGATAAAAACATCCCACATCATCCCTCGTTCTAACCCACTCCCTCCCTACCCATCCTCCCCCTTGAAGGCCAGGCAGAACAGCCAAGTCTTATAACTACGTTGAAAAGAGAGGAGATCCAGGGCCAAACGAGCCTCCAATGGCAGGGAGTTCCACAGTCGAGGAGCGGCCACTGAGAAGGCCCTCTTCATCGTGGCCCCCTGGGAAACCCGAGGGACCTCAAGGAGAGCACCTCCTGATGACTACAGGGGCCAATCCAGGACCTGAGGAGTGAGGCGATCTTGCAGATAGGATGGGCCAAGGCCGTTTAAAATATTTTTATGTGGTTGTAAAATGTTGTAAGCCACCCCAAGCTGAGAAGGCAGGATGGGGCGGCATAAAAATCTAATAAAATAAATAAAATATCCCTCCCCCAGTCCTTGAGGGCTTCCCTGGCCCCACCCGCTCTCCTCCCACAGGGGAAGGGGGATGGCATCATCTGGGGCTGGTAGATTAATCAGCCCTGAAGCCACTTGAAGCCAGCGGGCAGGTGGGTGGGTCCAGGAGCAGCGGCGAGGGCAGCACAGGTCTAACGGCAGTAAAATCACAAGCTGCTGATATTCCCCCCAAGTCTCGGAAATTCTTGAGGATTTCCCCGCCCTCACCCCCTCTCCTCCCACAGTGGAGGTGGGGGGGGGATTGTGTCACCTGGGGCTGGGAGATGAATATCCTTTTGAAATACTCAGTATAGGGTAATTTCAGACATGCTGGGCCTGGAGGCCCAACAACATGCTGAACCCCAGACTGGGATCCGTCTCGGATTCCGGTCAGTGATGAAGCCGGCCATCCTTTAGACATGCTGGCTTCCATCACGCTGGGGGATCCTGGAGGAGCGGGGCTGTGTGGTGTAACGTGCGGACGCACGGCCCCGCGCTCCCCTGGCCGGCCGCCCTCAACAAGACAGGTGGGCGTAGAAGCCAATGCGGCCGCTGCATCTGATCCCGTACCGCGGTCGGGGCCACGATCCATGATGGGCCAAGGTAACAGATGTTACTTTTGGCCCATCACGGATCATGGTCAAGTTAACCACAGTTCTGGGGATGGGACCGGCACTACCCTCAGAACCATGGTTAGCTTTGACCCCCCACCAGAGATTCACTGTGGTGAATATCTGGCGGGGCTCAAACAGACGTGCACGGGATCACAGCCACCACCCTGAACCCACTGTGATTCAGGGGGGTTGACTGTGATCTCGTCACGTCTGAAATTACTCTATAGATGATAGAATGAAGTAATTAGAACAACAACAGTGTATTACAGGAATTAATACTGACAGGGCAACGAACCAAACAATCAAAACCTAATCTCAACTCCTATAATTGTATACACTCAACACCAGCTATACATAACTCTAAAAAACTAATTAAAAACAGTTTAATAATTAAAAGAATTTGCGTACCATACATTATAAAAACTGATGACATGAAAAGTATCAACTAAAAATATGAGCTGGAGTTAAGATACTTGTTACAAATTAACACGTTTAATACAAAGGTATTCGATATATAACGGTATAAAAATCCTTCCATTCAATTTAAATCCCTTTAATGTTTTAATATTGCACTGAATCTGAATATTCAGACTAATAATTTATACATAAGGATCAAATATCAAGATTTTACAAATTCTAAAAATTCTTCAATTTTGTCCTTTGCTTATCTAGTTTTTTATTCGTAACAGTCCACACATCTAGAGGGAGGCCTTCCGTCTGGTCACTGGAATGTAGACTTTTCATAAAGAAATGGTCTTCAGAGGTAGGTTAGTTTCCTTTGTGTTTCCCTCCCACCTTACTGTACATCAAGTTGTACAAATGGCTCTGCCATAGGAAAGGGCTCCAAAGCTTTCTCTGCATTCTTCCAGTTGTGGAAATTCTCCCTGTACCATTCAACTGGCATAAGAGAGAGAGAAAAAAAATAAAAAATGAATAGGCACATTTGTAGTTTCTCCACATATCAAGCAAAATAGAAAATATTATGCAACCGTCTTGATTTAAGATTAGCTATATACTAATCCGGCAATGCTTGGTGGCTATACGGAGTCAAATACATAGCATTTAATAATTTCCTGTTAAGGCCCATCACTTCTCCCTGCATAATATGACTAATACCTAGCATTTCCTTACTGCTCCCACTGCCTAAACTCTAGTCCATGCTCTAGTCATCTCTCACCTTGACTACTGCAATCTCTTTAGAGGGCTTCTCCACTCTCACTTTGACTCTCAAACTTCCATTCAATGCTCTGCTGCCAAGGTCATCCACCTTGTCCACTGTTTTGATCATGTTCAAACTCTCTTCCTTCTACTGGCTCCTTCTCCCCCTTCACATCCAGCACAAACTCCTTGTCTTCACCTTCAAGGCTCTTCATGGCCTTATTCCTCTCTATCTTTCTGCCCTCATTTCATGCAATGTCCCTACCCAGACACTTCACTGCTCCTCTGCTACCACCCTTGCCCAGCCAAATCCTTCTCCTGATCCCTAAATAAACTTTAACCCTTCTCCAATACAGCCCCCTATGCCCATATACCAGGGATGGGGAACCTTTTCCCTCTTGGAGGCCACTTTGAAAATCAGAACTAGCCCCGAGGGCTGCATATAAGTTGGGAGTGGGGGTGTTTAGGTCTATTCAAGAAAAGGAGGGTCCAGATCATGGATTTATGCCATGGATCTGTCCCCTATCCTTTGTGCATGCCCTCATCTTTGCTCCCTTACCAGAGCTCAGTGTTTCAGTGGTTGAAGATAAGAATTTGATCCAAGGGCCGGATCCAGCAACTAGGAAGGGGCCACATAAGACTTGCCGTGGGGCACATTTGGCCCTGGGCCTGAGGTTCCCCACCCCTGACATATACTCTGCTCCCTCCCAACCTTCAAATCCTTCCTAAAAATCTCTCTTTTTCATCAGGCTTTCCCTAGCTACTCGTCACCATAGAGTGCTTGCTGAGGTTTCTCCTAATACCATCTTATCTTTCAGGATCCCTGTCCTCCCCTTTTACCTAAGCTAAGCACTGCACCTGCACCTACACTTCAACGAACGTTCCCCTCCTGCTCATTTTCATCCCATGTCCACCATAGACTGTAAGTCCAGTAGGGCAGGGATTTGTACCTAGTACAGCTGTTCAGTGTCAAGCTTTTGCTGGCAATAATAATAATAATAATAATAATAATATCAAATTTCCTTTTTACCCTTACTGTTAAAACTCAAAAGGTAACTTAATAGATAAGCTACTTAACAAGGAGCCAGTTTTCATTTCCTTCATCCTATAGTCTAACAACTGTAGGGACCAGTCACGTGTGCTGCACTGTCCATCTGCTCTGTACTGCACTTCAGCATGTTGTATCCCTTCAACCCCAATCCATCCATTTTCTGCACTGTCTGCCTCTTCGTCCACTGCCCTCTACCAAACCAAACAACAACAAATGAGGTGTCCCTCATCCAGCTGGTGTGTCCAAATAACTGAAGTTTCCTCATCATATCAACTACTCTCCATTTTGCATCAGTCCTTCTTCTGATAGCCTCATCCTGACCCTGCCATCTATTATCTATAACATTATATTTCAAAGGCCAGCAGTTTTTTCCTTCAACCTTCTTGAGTGTCAAGGTCTCTACCACATAAAGCTGTAAAACTGCATAAGGCAGTTTTAATAGTTAGAAAAAGACAATTTCAAACTTTAATATCTCATGAGGATAAGGCTCCAATCCTGTGGCTTGTGCCAGTGAGCCACTTATATGACAGAGCTGCTCCCTATGCCTGGACTCCCTTCCGGAACACTCATGCTTGGTTCCCTCCCTCCCAACCTTAAAAACCCTCCTTAAAAACTACCTCTTCCCTCAGGCTTTCCCCAGCTCCCCACCCCCCTTAGATTGCTCAGTTATGCTTCTGTTTCCACTCTCAGCCTTTAGGATTCCCCTTCTGCCCTGTAGTAAACCAAGCATGAGCACTTCTCAGCTTCAAGAATGTATCCCTGTGCCCCTCCCCTTGTGAGTTCTGGACTGTAAGCCACTCAGGGCAGGGACCCTTCTCTAAACACAACTTTTCAGTGCCAGGTACATTGCTGGCACCATAAGTAAATAATAAAGAAATAATAACAACAACAACTTCTTCTGTTTTTCAATCCCATGCTCCCTTCCGTGGAAACAAATGCGACATACTTGTCCTCTTTATTCCTTCTTTCCAAGGCACTTTAGGTCTCCATCCTAAAGTGTGCATTTTTTCTGAATTCATTGGATACCCCAGGTCATTCGTAGGTCTTAAAAAAAGAAATATAAAGATACACTAAGCTTAAAATGAAAGCAGTATGCATGTTATTGTAACAGTAGAAGTGTAACAAATTCAACAATACTGAATAAGTGGGTGTTAACACATGAGACATTGCCCCATTTTGCGCCAATTAGCCCCCAATTCACCTACTTGTGTGTCAGGGGGCAACCAGATGCTCACCCCAGGGCCATTCCACACAACAGCATTACCGGAAATGTGAAGCATGCCGTGCAGGCAACTCTAGAACAACACACTACGCCAGTGCTGCTTCCTGTGTGTTGGGGGGGCAGGGGGCACACCATGCAGCCACCCTGTACCCCTCCCCCCGTCTTTTGGGGTACATGTGTTCAATACCATAGAGTCATGGCCAGCAGCCTAGGGTACCCAAGGAGTGACTGCAACTCTATGGTGGAGCAGGGGGGAGGGAAGGGAAAGAGACAGGCAGGCCATGGCAGGCAGGATCGCCTGCTAGTTCGGTGTGGTCCCGTACAAAGCCTGTGGGCGGCGGCTGCAGGGGTGGAGGGAGGTCCCACAGAGTGACCATGGCCTCGGGGGGCTTCCCCCTCTCATGTCAAAACACCCAGTGATTATAATTTTCTTGTAATTCAAGAAAAGATAAAAATCGATAAAAGGTATTATTTGGCATCAGTGACAATATGGGTTATTAAAATAATCAGCATGTGTTCCTGACTGAATAAAGTTTCCTGGTAGTGTTTTCACATATTTTGTAATTTGCAAATTTCTGTGCACTGCAGGCTTGTAAGAATAATGTGACGTGTGCAAGAACGTTTAGAATATCCACACAATGAGTTCAGCAAAAACTTCTGAAACTGGAATTAGGGCCATCACCACTGCAACAGCAGCAATCTGTGTCATCCTCTAGCTGCCACCTGTGTCCACCTCCATGAGAGAAGCATCCTGACACAATACCACAGTCATGCAATTCACTCTTCACCAAAAGACAAGCTGAATCAGAATATCTACCTCCAACTAAACTACATTTCTTGAAATGATTAACATACTCCATCTTACAATCAGACCATTTTGAACATGGTATTATCAGTTCATCGGACAATGGATTTTTCCAGTGCTCGACTGGTTTCCTTAGAAACCTCAATTTGCGTTCCTAGTTCATGACAACTATAATTTAATCCTCTGAACTTGAATAAAAGTCCTCCAAAAAGTGATTTTGCCTTTCTTTGCAAGTTTGTCAGTGACGTCACATCCAGAAAATGCATGAAATTCCATGACAGTGACAGCTTTTCTACTTCCCAGGCAATCAGTAGTTTTGAGAAAATAAAATGCCCCAAATGGCCTGTCCCTGAAACCTGGGGTAATTTCAGATGTGCCGGGCCCGGAGGCCCGCCACACTGAATCACGCACCGGGATCCGTTTCGGATCCCGATCAGGAATTAGTCCGGTCATCGTTTAGACGTGCCAGTCTGATTCCTACCGGGGACTGGGGAGGGGGCAGGGCTGCGCAGCCCCGCCTTCCCGCTCTCTGGGAGACAGGCGGGCGCAGCGGCCAATCCGGCCGTTGAGCCCAATCCTGTCCCGTGGTTGGGACCACGATCCGGGATGGGCCAAACGTAATAGACGTAACGTTTGGCCCATCCCGGATTGTGGCCAATCTAACCACGATTCTGGACCTCCAGCCGCCCGGAGGTCCAGAACCGTGGTCATTTTGATCCCCGCCAGTGATTCACTATGGTGAACATCCGGCAAGGAGCAGACAGACATTACAGGACTCACGGCCACCACAGGGGATTCACTGTGGTTGACAGTGGTCTCGTTTCATCTGTAATTACCCTAGGACTTTTGGGTTGCACAGCTTTAGATAGTGTTGAAATGTCTGTGTCTCATACGTTCCCTTTTCCACTGCATCAACAGAATGAAGTATCAAGTCTATTATCTGCTTCTTCTTGCACACTTCTCACTTGCTCAGCACTGAACACTGAAGTGATCAAACGTAACATCTTTTGAAGTCACAGTTGCATCTATTTCCTGAAAAATGTTGCACGTTTGCACATGATCCACAGTGTTTGGGACTGGGCTCAATAACTGTTTTGTATGTAGCGTACAAAGACTAGTGTCTTCTGCAACATTTCTATTAACGAGATAGCTTCTAGAAACTATAAAAGCGCCTTGTGCTCAACACACTTTGAATTTTACTATGGTGTAGTAAAAGATGCAGCCCTCAGGTCCTTCCAGCCTCTTCCACAATACACAGTGCTCTTGTTTTATGGAAAACCTATACACTTTTAACAGCATCATATGATTTTCTCCTGCATATTTAACACAATCTAAACAGAAATGGACAAAGTTCTCATCTTGTCAAAAGACCACAACCCTCCCCCTCTCCAAACGCTTAGCGTATTAGCTATTAGAGCAGGGATAGGGAATCTTTTCCCTCCAACAGGCCACTTTGAAAATTAGTACAAGCTCCATGGGTTAATTAAGAGTTAGAAGCAGAGATGGGAACAGGATGGGGGGACAAGGGTCCAGATCATGGGACTATGTCATGGATCCATATCCTATCCTGGAGTGCACACCCTCCATTCTACTTCCTTCCCTTAGGTTCACACTTTCAGTGGCTGAGGGTAGGGACTGGATCCAGGACTCAG
The DNA here is from genome assembly GCA_003113815.1 of Sphenodon punctatus. Lineage (NCBI taxonomy): Eukaryota > Metazoa > Chordata > Lepidosauria > Sphenodontia > Sphenodontidae > Sphenodon > Sphenodon punctatus. Next base: position 7,475,489 of record QEPC01001394.1, read on the forward strand.
ATCCAGGAACTGGAAAAGGGCCTAATAAAAAGCAGATGTGAGCTAGAAGTTCTCCTCCCCTGTTCTGTATAACCACAACTGCAACCTTTTTTGGAGGTAAGAGAAAACTCCTAGACTTGGGTGCAAAAAGGGCGACAAGTTTAGGACAAATCCCACCCACCCACCCCGCTCCTCACCTGTCATTGACATAATCCATCCAATGTTCTGTTTCAGATTCTGAATTGGGTCTTTTTATCTGTCAACCAGGAAAAAAAAAACTTTATTTCCAACACTGCAGTGTACAGTTTTGTTGAGTATCATGTCTTGAATTCAGAATTATGGAATAAGATCAATAAAAGATAAAGATATGACAAGATCAAGAATCATCACTTTGCTCCCTAAAATATTTTCTAAGCAGCAGTTGGAGACGTGATTGGAAACTGGTTGGTTGACCGACTACAGCAATTTCAATGGCCACCCTTAGTCCAGTGCATCCCAACATTACTGCATGATTTGAGAATGCCATGCATGCTCCACCATCGCTGCTATTTCCTTGCAGGATTGGGACCGCTGCACTCATTCCTCCAGAATCAGCATACACCACAACACTCCATTTATGATGCAACATTCAGTTTACTGTCCATCATTCATGCAAAATATATACAAGTAGTCTAGTTCAACATATAATGCAGAGGTTCACCTTCCCCAAACGCTCTTCCCTCCCTGGGTAGGGTTTCAGAGCCTCTGTCTCACTTCCAAGGTTCTGCTGTTGCCGTGTCCTAGCCTCCACTTTGCATCTGCTGCAGTCTTCCCTCGAGCCCCTTATTTCAGGGCCATGGCTAGCAATGAGTCGGAGTTCCGGCCCACAGCACAGACATCTGTCTCCCTTCACAGCCCAGTACAGACTGAAGCCAGCTACTTATGACTACCTTCTTATATTCCTGTAAAGGGGCGTGGCTATAGTAATGATCAGGCTCGCCTTAAAGAGCCAGCACCTGATCATTACAATGCATATTAACCCTAAGGTGTATTTGCTTACTTTTAGGTAGCTCCTAAACTAAACTGAGTTTGAGAGTGACCAAAGTTCAAGAAGTCTTTGGCCCTTTTTACACAAGATGGTACCACTCATGCCCACGCAGAAGATCTGTATGGGAATGAGTGGTACTGTCTCATGTAAATTCCACGGCTGGTGAGTGGGTGCGTGCGTGCACTCCGGCAAAACGCACATCCTCACTCACACACACCCGCATCCCCACGCACGGAGCAACCAGGCAAAACGGAGGTTGCTCCATGCATGGGGGGTGGGGGAGCCCATGTGCACCAGCACCCACGCGCTGCCCATGCTGCGACATGCATCTCCCCCCATGCATTAAGAATTCTAAATGGAGAGATGTCCCATCATAAAACTAAACTGACAACTTTACTGGTAGCTTCGGTCATCAGTGCAGGATGTTCAGAAGACCGAATCAGTATAAAGATGCTAAGAGTTATGGGTCATCTCTTCCACAGCAGGTTACAGCAGCTCATATTTTGTGCGATATCTGTACTAACGTACTGTGGATCTAAGGCACTTCTGTCTTTCTGACTTTCAAAAATCATGGATTTCCCCACTAAATTTCCTTAAACATAGACATTCAGGTTCCTTTTATTATTACTATCGTTCAATTATTTATTCATATTGCTTACTTACTAGATGTATTAATTCTTTAGCAAGCTGTGCAATGGACATCTCAAAATTGGTTCCAATGTTATAAATTTCACCCGGCTTCCCCTTTTTTAGAACAATAAGAAATGCTTCTGCTACATCAGTGGCATAGAGGAAATTTCTTTTTTGAAGTCCTGAACCATGAATGCAGCTAGAGGAGGAAGACAAAGAAAGATATTCCATTTGATGCAACTTAATATACAAATAAATCAAGCTATAAATATTCATGCAAGTTTGTTTGCATGCATTTAAGACCATTACTAATTAGACCGATGTACTCCAGACTAAAAGTGCCACAGAAGATTTTGTTACATACCATTTCCTGTTCTGTTGTAACAAAGATATAAACTTTGGAATGACCTAAACAGTAGAAAAAGAAATGTTAATTAATTCATGCCATAGAAATCTACAAAAATTAACACATGTGGAGATTTTATTTGACAAAAAAGCAACACAATATGAAGTTAAGATCATAGGAAGTGCCATATTGGGTTAGTCCCATAGTTCATTGAGCCCAGCATCCTGTCTCCAACAGTAGCCAGCTACAGTAGCTTGAGAGAAGTCCAAGTACAGGTTATGGAAGTGTGACCCATCTCATGTTAACCGCTCCTAACTAACAGTAGCCAATGGCATGACTGACATATCAATTTGAAGTACAATTAATCCTTTATGATGCTGTATTTAAGTCTTATTCTCCTTAGGAAAGTGACAAAAGTAAAAGCAATACTCATGCTTAACTTTACAAACATGTGCATTTGTACGATCGTGGTCAAATGGAGATATAAACGCTTTGGTCTGATCCTATCTTGCAGAAGGCGTACACACAAACATTCTTGGCTAAGCAAAATTCAACCTTGAACATCTGTGAACAGGAGTTAAAAATCCAACAAACCACTAGCCTATAAATGGATCTAGGTTTGTAGCAAGGTTTGTTCTTATATGACACAGCAGGATATAAGAAATAAAAGGATTTTGAGGTTATCATTTCTGAGCACTAGGTTCATAAACTATATCCAAAAGATTAAACTGACAGCCATGGAACCCTTTTGTGACCAAAGATTTATCAAAAAACAAAGCTTTCAAGAATACTAAAATGGTTGTTCTTGGGGGGGTGGGGGTATTGTTGCTCTTTTTTAAACTGGGAACTGCAACATTCCTTTATTGTGCCCTTTTTCCTAGCAGCTTTCATCGAAATGATTGCTTTCATTATACATACACATTATATATTCTAAAAATATTATAAAAAAACAAACTATACACTGAGCAAAATGTAGGGTATTTTCAACCCACCCCACATTTTAATACACCCTGCATTTTAATATATTTTAAAATGGGATGGAGTTGTTTGGACAATAACTGCCCCCCACCCACTCCATGACAGTAATAATTGAATAAAGGACTATCCATTGCGTATGTCATGCAAGAAAGCGGGAGCTAGCAAATATATATTACACATAATTGAATGATCTACATCTATACATATATCTATACAGATACAGATAATCATTTTGCTGAGCGTATAGTTCTGACTTTGCCTGAGGAAGGGTGCTATGTGGTCTGGAAACTTGCATAATCTCACGAACAGAAGTTGATCCAATAAAAAACATCACCTGAACTACTTTGTCTCCAGCTCTTACGTTTGAGAGCAACCTAGTAACCACTTCTGCTCTGTGCAGCAGCAATTTAGACTTAAATTTTTCAGGTTTTTTTTTTGTTTTTTTTTGTTTTTTAACTATCAGATCCCATTCAAGGAGCTTATTCTTAAAAAGCATGAGAGAATCATTTGTATCAATAAGTATTGATTCTTTATAGTGCTGAAATGTTTTTATCAGAATGTAGCATATGTTTTGTTGTACATAGCAACAGAACATTAAACACAGCCTCTAACATTAGTGTTGTGTTCAACTACAATTGCTGTGTGTTTGGTCATGGTTATGCTGTATGCCACAAATGCAAAACCAAGTTATTCCCAATATCAGTTTAAATTATTCAGCTTCCAGTTGTTTCTCCAAGTGATGGCTCCACCATTCTAAAAACTCTCTTCTGTAGATATGGTTATATTACCACTCTCTCATCATACAGTTAAGCAATACATTTTTCTCTACTTTGCCTTCTCATTAAGCCAGGCCATTTGGTACCTATCTTTTTTTTTTTTTTTTTTAAATTGCTCTGCTTTCAAGCTGCTTTTTATTTTTTCATATTGTTGAGGGACCAATAAATGAAAGAAGCTCACCAAAGCAATTCAGAGAGGATCATCTTATCTCTGCTCCCTGGGATTACTGGGTTTCTCTCTGGCCTACCTGGGGGTTATAAGGTAGTTGTGATATATATGCGCTCGAGTAATAGGGGGTTGCTCCAAAGTGTTGCTCTGTTCATCCTATGGAATGTTTGTGTTATTTTATTCAATTTAATTTTAATTTTATGTGTGTATATGCTATGCATATTATATGTTTTTATCATGGCCTGTGGCCAGTACAATAAAGATTATTATTATTATTATTATCTCTGCTCCAGGGCATGATGCTGCTACATGTGTAACCAAGGGCTGCAGAACAGCCCTTGCATTGCCACTGTCCATAAAGTAAGTTACTTTTTTGGTTTGGGGTTTTTTTTGGCCATTTTTAACACTTCCCATCCTTGTCAGTTTGTCACCATACAACAGACCTTCCTGAAAAGAGTATGTCACACAAATCTCTCCTCCACCTCCTGCACACAATTTTAATACCAATAATGTAGAACCCTTAGTTATCAAACACAGAAATGTAATTGGAAAGCGAACAACAAATGACTTTGACATCACATTATTACCAATACTCTCTCCCTGCTTTGTCACAATCAATGTATTAGTGTCCGGGGTGGGGAGCAATTATTGTCCAAACAACTCCATCCCATTATTATTATTTTTTGTTTTGAACTAGTCCAAGTAGGTAAAATATGAACAAATGCAAGCTACTGTAATTTTATTTCCCATCCATATTTTTTATGTCCCCTTTTTCATCCTCACTGATTCAACATCATGTTTCTTCCCTTACATCTGTACGCTTTCCCCACTTCCAGATAAATTATTGGAAAAATTATTAAAGCTAACTTTAAAATCAACCTCTGCAGTGGTCTAAGCAAGGTTTCAATTGAATACTATCTTTTGAAAATGGAATATAAACCAGAAAAAAAATGTCTTCAATATTGTTTAAGTAGATACTGGAGAAAGACTACAAAATACCTTGCTGAACTCCAGAAATCTAACTACTATATTCCCTTTTTCCACCAGTGTAAGCTATCTGTTGGGTAAGACAAGTCATTGGGTGTTTTTAAACAAGCACGACAAGGGGGGTGGGGGTGTCTGCTGACAGTGCTTGGGGTGGGCGTGTGGTATCCATGCACGGGAAGTGCATGGGCAGCACTTCACATGGGTGACTCCCCGCATGGCTGCCCTGTCCACACACTAGGCCGCCCAGTCCCTGCACGGGGCAATGTGGATTTTCCAGGAGTGCTCTGTGAGGGGATTGGGTGGCCGGCACATGGAGTACGCCTCCCCACACACTGATTTCAAATGAGCGGCATTCCACATCGGCAGGAGGGCATGCATGGAGCTGTCTCGTTTAAAAACACCCAATGATGCAGAATAGATGATGCCAGCTGAGCCTTGCTTACCAAACTTGTATTCCAATGTATTTTCTTTGTCAGGAAACTTCATGTATTTAGACACCCTGCACCCCCCACCCCCCGCACTACAATGGAAGGGAAGAATGTGCCATTTAAACTAACACATTTTTAATGAGACGAGAAGTTTGAAAAAGGAACATACATCAAACTTACTTTTTCTGGAAACTGATGTGGTCCATAAACATTACTGCTTCTTGTGATAACCACTGGAAACTTTAAAACAAAACACATGTGAGCATAATCGAATGGCAACAGTTGTCAAGGTTTGACTATCTAAATTTCCCTTAAGTAGAAAATAGTATCAGGTTGTGATTTTGTAGCACCTCCCTAAAAATTTAAGAGAACTTTAAGAACATTAATTAAGTGTAAGAATACACATCAGATAGGCATACATCTGCAGACTGCCAATGAAGAAACTGAGGCATTTATTCAGCCACAAGAATTCCCAATTCCTTCTCTCCTCTACATTCTTTTGAAATGGACATTATAGGGTGATTTCAGATGTGACGGGGTGCTAATCGCCCCAGCATGGAATCACCGCGGGGATTCCCCATCAGGATCACACCGGCACGTCCAACAGAGGTGCCGGCTGATCCCAGCAGGGAATCGGGGAAGGGGCGGGCAGTACAACATGCGGCCGCACAGCCCCGCCCCCCCCACGCTCCCTCGCCGCCCGCCCTCTGGGGAGACGGGCGGGCGCCGCGGCCAATGCGGCCGCAGCGCCCACCCGAATTGACCACGGCCCGGAATCCCGCCGTGGATTCCGGGCTGTGGTAGTCGTCCAGACGGGACGGGCCCCTTCATTGCGGCGGGGAATCACATTCTCCACGCAATCGGGGCCGGCCCTGCTGGTTCCGCCGATCGCATGGTGAATGTAATTCCCCGCCATGATTGACGGGTGTGAACATCTGGGAGGGAACTTCCGTTTCCCCTTCAGACGTGACGAGACCTTTCTCGCCCGGTGGGAATCCACCGTGGTTGAGCGTGATCGCGTCACATCTGAAAATACCCATAGACACAACGGCCAAGTCTTTCAAGTGTCATTTTCATCCAAAACAAATATCTCAGTGCCATGGATAATAAAATTACCCCAAAATTTTCTGTATAGCAGCAATAACACTGACGAACAATTTGATAACAAAGGATACTAACAAACAAGACATCCCCACACGTTTGCCCTGAATTCCACCTGCTCATCTAGCCTGCGTCCTCCAGATGTTCACCTCCAGATTGGGCCACTCCATATAGCGTCAACCCAGGAAATGTGGAGCCTGCTATGCGAGCAAATTCAGGCAAAACTAGAGCAACAGCTGCCCATGGGGCTGCTGCCTGATGTGATCCATATTACAGAGATACAGGCACATCCTAGAGTGTCACTAGAGTGACCTCAACTTGGTGGAGGAGGAAGGACAGCATGCGGGCAGACCATGGCAGGGAGAAACGCCTGCCCGTTTGTTGTGCTCCTCACATGGGACCTGCAAGAGGCAGCGGCATGGGAGCAGCATGGAGCCACTACGGGCTCCTGCAGGCTTCCAGCCTGTGTATTAACACCCAAAAACCTGGGGGGAAATTGGAGCAAAAATGAAGTACAGCATTGTTAAATATTTCCACTTTAAACTTCAGAAGACCCAAACAGTGTCTTAAAGTGTGAGTGTGAGTGTGAGTGTGAGTGTGAGTGTGAGTGTGTGTGTTACCCCCACCTCTCCCTATTATCCAGGCACATTAAAGAAAGTTATTTTCACCTGAATTATAGAGGTGTATAGATAAAGTGGTGCTGGAATTTGATTCTACAGTTATATGGTGTGTTTGAAAGTTGTGGGGGACATAATGAGACATGTCAAGAATAAAAAGAATCCAGATAATGGAATTTCCAGTGTATTTTTTAATCCCTAAATTGATGCAATATACATTCCATTGAACGCTATCTTATTGACTTCCATATACAAGTTTCTACTTTCTTCAATTAGATAATTCAAAATCTACAAAAAATGTAATCTGAATTCATATTCAATCAAAACTGCTAACAAGGTAGCACATGGTTTTGTGCTATGTCGTCAGAAGTTACCTTCCAAAATAAAAGAGAAGGCCTTTTAAACAACATTCAATTGAAGGTCTTTTAAACAACATTCAATTAGAAGTTTAAAAGTTGTGAGGTCACCTCACAGTGGCCTATTTTACAGCCACTGTAAGACAGTCTCTTGTAAGTTTGGAGCATTCTAAAGTTTTATCTAGCTTGAGCTTGTATTGTTAAAACAGACGGGCTTTTACTACTTCCTCTGGGAAACTGCTCCACAGTCAGACACTTAAGGGTGCAGCCAGAAGTGTCTGGTTGGGACCAATTCCTGTGTGACCTGGGGTGCGCAATTTCTGCCGCAATGCTTCAGGCCAAGACAGCGTTCCTTTCCCCACCCCACGGCACGGAAACCGGGCAGGCTGCTGTCGCTCATCCTGACATCTCCAGGGTGGGCTGAGGCATGTGGCACGCATGTGGCTGGTGCCTCAGCCCACCCACCTCCTGTGGCTTGCCAACTATCCTTCCCTGGCCATGATGTGGCTGAGCGGGAATGTCAGCATGATGTCAGCATTCGCCACTCACAGCCTGATCTCACTGCAGGGCAGGGCAGTGGGCCCACAAGCGGTGGTGCACTACAGCAAGTTGAACAGCCTTACCCCACTTTGTGTTACGCTGCTATACTTTGCGTCCTCAGCTTTTGCAGGGTCTAGTAGCCAGCAGCTACTCACGTGGCCTTAGGGTGAACATCTGGCGGCTGTCAGGCATATGATGCACTGCATCGCATGGTAAGGCTGTCCGATGTGGGGCAATACTTCCCAAATTGGGTTAGCATTTCATGTGGCTGTACCCTTAGCCTTTATGGTAGAAAGCAAATGTCTTTAGAAGAATTCTTTTTCTTCAAACACAACATTTTAAATGTACTCACTTTAGAGACGGGCACACTATAGAACACAACACAAGTCACCAGCTTAGTAGCAATTTTTATAAATCTCCTCCTGGTTTCGAAGAACTAAAATTTAGAGTCACTCCTTCCCCAGCTGAAGGATTTATACACACCATGGAAGGCTGCATCATCTATACATGTCAAACTTGGTCTTTCATTTTGGCAACCAGTCTTAAGTTATTCAAGTTAGGCAAAATGTCCTTTTGATCAAATTCAAATATAGCACTGTAAATCAGAGAACAGACAGCATTCTGGGCAAATCTAACTACTTCAGGTTTACCTGATATCTTTCCCAGTAAGAGTGAACAAAGCATTCTGCAGCTGCTTTAGATGAAGCATAAGGATTTGTTGGTTGTTTGGGGGACGACTCATCAAATTCCTAAAACAGGAATAACGTGTGTTACAGAGACTCTTTTTGTTCTGAAGAATCCTACAGTGTTTTATTAGATTCATACTAAAACTGGAGTGAAACGCAACTACTAGCACTGGTAGTGAGGAATACATCATCCTAAAGAAAGGATTGGAGGAATCCGAGGCAAGCAAAGCACAATTACCTAGAGGGATCTTGACAGGACATCAGGATTAACAGGTCTATGATTTTTAAAAAAAAAAGTCCAATCACCCTTCCCCTCACCATTTTGAAGAAATCCACATCCCACGAGAGACTTCTTAGCACAGAACAGGTGTTGAGCCACCGTATTTAAGAAGTACGGCTATTAGTTCAATACTTCAATCCTGATCCTGCACTGAGCTTTGTACTGCTAATATTTATTTATTTATTTATATCCTGCAGCCTCCTGCTCACAATGGCAGTCCCTCCTTCTGTATGGAATCCAATGAAGTAAATGGCATCCAAGCATACAGAGCTCTGCAAGATACAGTAGGCAACAAGAAGAAAACATAGCCAACTAAGTGAACATCTTTCAGCAATTAGGGACTCCTCAGTGTTCAACTATCCAAAAAATCATATTAGACTCTGCTTGACTTAAAAGATCTGACAAGATTCTAGTTTAGAAGCGATACAGGCACAGGTCATAAAGATTTAATGTTTGTAATCATAGCTGATGTTCTACAATCATTGTATTCTTGGCAACTGTTTAAATTCTTCTGAAATCACAAGTTGCAGTACTTCATAGCTATGCCCTAGCGCTTTTTAGTCTTATCCAGTTAATAGAGAAAGTTACATGAATATATTGGAAAAGCTATTTAAAAAATATCATTGGGCTATTGAAGAGAACAAGCTGGAGCAGGTCCGTTTCGTTAAATATCTGGGAAGCAACTTTTCATTGAATGGATTTTGGTCCCAGCACTGCCGGGTGGTTACACAGGTGGTGTCATCTCTAACAATGGTGCTGCTTAATTTTTTTAGATCAAAGGGAGGGGGTTTGGTCAGTCAGCCCTTAGGAACTAGGAGGCCAAGCTGTCCTTGCAACTCTGCTATGAGGCCCAGGTATGGGGCTATACTTGCTCAGTTTTTAAAATTTTGGAGACACTCCAAAATAAATATTTAAGGGCCCTTCTGGGAGTCCCCCCAGCAACCTCTGCAGCACTGTTGAGACTGGGGGTGATTTCAGACGTGACGAGATCACGCTGAACCACACTGAACCACGGTGAACCCCGCGGCGGGGCGAAAGGCCCCTGAACGTCTGCACAGCGTGCGCCAGATGTTGGCCACGCTGAATCTGCAGATGGGGTCAATTTGAACCACGCTTCCCGGGCTAGCCGGGGGAAGGTCCCGGGAAGCGTGGTCAAATGGACCGCGGGCCGTGGCGAACAAAAAGTAACGTCTGGCCGCGTGCCACGGGCCGGGATCCCCGGCGGGATCCCGGGCCGTGGCACGATCGGCCAGACGCGGCGGCCGCATTGGCCCCGCCGCCCGCCCGTCTCCTCGGAGGGCGGGCGGCGGGGTGCGTGGAGGGGGCGGGGCCGTGCGGCCGCACGTTGCGCCGCGCGGCCCCGGCCCCTCCCACTTTCCCCGCCGGGATCCCCCCGGCACGTCTGTTGGGCCGTGCAGGGGTGACCCCGGCGGGGAACGAAGACGTTCGTTACGGTACGGGGCCAAAGGGCCCCGTAACGTCTGAAAGTACCCTGGGTTAAAATCAACGGATATGAGAATTGTGAGCCTATTATCATGTGTTTGGTTGAAAATGTATCATTCCGGCCCGGGATCTTTACCTAGATTATGTCTTGAGGAAAAGATGAGTTCAATTTGGCATAAGAACTCCAAAGGGGTTCAGTTCAACCCCTTGCCCTGGTGGCAAGGGGTTGAACTGAAAGTTAATTCTCTGGTCTTTTCTTCGGAATTCCTGATAAATACGCCTGATAAGGACTGTGTGATGCGGCCTATCATAAAGCATTTACTGCTTTAAGAATACAGTCCATGCAGATGGAAGTTACACTAGGCCACTTCAGGGGTATTCCTTACTCTGAACGGCGGTGTATCTGTGGTTCAGAGCAGGTGGAGGATCAGTTTCATTATCTTCTTGATTGTCCTATTTATGAGCATCCTAACCGCAGATTATTTACGATGGTTGAGCTGAATAACAGCAGACCTCGTTGCCAGCAACTGGTATTTCTACTGACCGATAAGAGGGAATATGTATCCTGGGCAAGGGGAAATCCCTCCAGGTATTTCTTCTAGGGCTTTCCGGTGCCCTGGGGGCACCAGCCCAAAGGGTGACACCCAAAGGGTGTCGGCCGCTGGTCGGGATGTTTGTGAGAGCCATGGTGGCCAGGAAACTATGCCCATGATTCTGTAGTCTTTATCAGTGGAGCACTTCGGCAGGCGCTGAGGAGAGAGACAGGAGTTAAGACTGCCAAAGACTTTGTCCGTTGCCCTGACTGGTGACCCTGGCGGACTCTGCCTAATATTTTACAGGTCTAGTTTATGTAGGTATAAAGAGCCAGGGAAACAGCTTAATCACTACTGAGGCGTGGTTAAAATCCAGATATTTGGAAGCTTGTGAGTTAGGCCCTTCGGATTCTATTTTACCAAACTCATCGGGTAAGAACGGAGAGAGAAGGGGAAAGTCAAATTGGGACATCAAGGAGATTAGGAGTGTGTGATATTTCTTTCTTAGTAGAGGAAGAGCCCCTGGAGGGTAGCTGACTCCCTGGAGTTATAGAATTCAAAAATAGACCCTTTTCCCTCCTCTCCTGGAATATTGCTGGCTTGAGGACTAAGTTGAGAGATAGAGATTTTTGCAAATTTGTTAATAAGTTTGAAATTTTAATGTTTCAGGAGACTTCGTGTTTAGAATCTAAGGAGTATTCATGCCATAACCTATTTAGTACTTCATCAAAATTCAGAGATTGTCCCAAAGCAGCTTTAGCTACCATGATAATCAATACATCAGATTGGATCATTCAGCAGCTGCCTCCATACCAAGCTTTCTGTCTAACTGTTGTCCTTAAGACCTCATTTCTTCCTCCATTCATTCTTGTTAAGGTGTATCTACCTCCAGCACATGAGACTGAAGAAGTTGCTTTGAGATGGGACTTACTTTCAATTTATTTAGAATCACTCAGAACAGAGATTCCCCAAGGGAAATTCCTAATTGCTGGTGATTTAAATGCCAGAGTTGGGAGTTTATACTGGATGTATGAAGATTTTATTATTCATAATGAAATCTATGGAATTAATTCCCCAGTCCTTGGGGATCTTAGAGCTAATCCGGCAGGTAGAAGATTACAGCAATTACTATTAGATCTAAATCTTAGAATGCTTAATGGTTCATTTCCTAGTGTAACAGCATCCGATTTTACATTCATATCTCAAGTGAGTATGATTACATTGGTACATTGATTACATTTTGATTGAGCCGGACATGTGGTCAGCTATTAGGGATTTTCAGTTGATGAACTGCCCGAAAAGCGACCGCCATCCTCTTTTATTATTATATAGTATGGAGGATTTGGTCCACGGATCTAGTCCTATATAAGGAAGATATGGGAGACAATTAGGAGATACCCTTATCCCAGTTAGTATCAACAAAAGAGTTAAATGGACAGGGCAGTTGGCTAATACCATATCCTCTGTACTTCAAGGTGAGGATCTCATGAGACTGAGGACAGCATTGATAGATGCAGAGGAAGCTCAGGATATTTTCACACTTAAGGAAAGCCAGAGGAGAGGCATGGTTTGATGATGAATGTGCTGGAAAAAAGAAATTACTAAATAGGAAATTTAAAACCATTCAATCAGGAGATTCAAGGGAATACAGCACTTACAAGGAATTGCGTAGAGAATACAAGATTATGATTAAAAATAAGAAACTAGCTTACGCAGAATCACAGTTGGAGAAAATATGTCGTGCCATTAAAGAAAGAGACACTCAATTGTTTTGGCAAGTGGCCACCAAGGGGATGAGTAGATATAATGTAAACTTGGAGGCAAATATAGCGCCCGATTGTTGGGTGCAGTATTTTGCCACCAAGTTTGCTGGATATGAGGGGGAAAGTAGTGGAGTAACTAGATCACATGACCTGACGGGGGGAAACATGGATGCTTATCACGTAACAAGTGACATTACTGATTGTTTACTTAGTCAGCAAAAAGGTAATAAAGCCCCAGGTCCAGATGGTGCTCCTGCAGAATTGTATCTACTGGATAGAGAATGGTGGCTTTTAATCCTTAAAGCCTGGTTCAACACCATAATTGATACATGTCTAATTCCTGAATCCTGGAAAGGAAGTGTAATAGTCCCTACTTTTAAGAAGGTCCACAGAGATCATCCTGATGCATACCGCCGTATCAGCTTGATAAATATAGCAGCCAAATTGTTTGGCAGGCACTTGCTGAGTCAACTGAAAGTCTGGTTAGGGGATAATGACATTTTACTTGAGTACCAGGCAGGGTTTCAAGCAGGGTATACAACAAAAGATCATCTATTTACTCTACAATACCTGAAATATAAGTAGGTCACCAGGAAGAAGACTACATTGTATGCAGCTTTTATAGATCTAACTACAGTTTTCGATTCAGCGGATAAATTCTCTGGAATAAGTTGTCTTTAATGGGCAATGACCCCCCCCCCCCTTTCAAATTATTGGAAGCATATTAGGAAAATACTTGGGCTCAGGTACATTGGGCATTGGCAGGAGAATTAACCCCCAAATTTGTTACCAAACAAGGGGTAAGGCAGGGATGTATCTTGGCCGTGCTTTTGTTTCATTTATACATGTGTGTCATTATTGAGGATATGCTGAAAAAGATTTTCCATCTTCCCTCCATTTTGGCTACAATGGTGCCCATTCTGGTATATGCAGATGATGCAGTAATTCTTTCTCAAACCCCAATTGGCCTCCAAAGGGCCATTTCAAGATTTGAATTCCTGTGTATGGATAACCGACTTCATATTAATTATGGAAAAACTGAAATTATGGCGTGGGGCCGTGGGGTTAATCGTCATACATGGTGGCTGGGTGGTACAAAGCTTGAAAAGGTGAAGAGCTATAAATATTTTGGCCTCTAGCAATCCTCAGATAATAAGTGAAATTGCCATTAAAAAAACGTTAAAAACGAAGGCTCTTCAATCAGGCGGGGCAATTTAAAAATTGCATGTTTCATTAGCAAAGAGGTCAGTTCAATCACCTCTGAAGGCCTATGAGACAACTGTAAATGCCCAATTGTTGTATGGGACAGAGGTTTGGGTTATATCAGCTAAATAGGATATAGGGGTCCCCCAGAACAAGTTTTTATGTTGAGTTTTGGGAGCCTCTTGTTCATTCCCGGCACCCTTGTTAAGGTTGGAGACAGGAGTGGATTCTCTGATATCTAAAATTTCTATTAGAATTTTGAATTATTGGTTTAGGGTGTTAATATACTCACCACTTCGATTGCCTAAGATGTGTCTGATAAAGGATCAAGATTTTGAAAAGGTTAAGCAATCCCCTTGGTTATCTTACGTTGATTATACCTTGATGAGGGTAAGTTTGGGTTGTTTTATTGATAGTGATCTCAGAATTTTTTCAAGGGAGGACAGAACTTTATTGGCACAATGTGTGATAGATATAGCCAGACAAAATTATTTTGCCTCAGCTCGTGCTTCACGTATAGGTCCGCTTTATATTATGATCAAACATACTTGGGGACTGGAAGGATATCTTAAAACTGAAAACGTGCCTGGTAACCAGGTTTCACTATGAACAGATACCTTCAGCAATAATAGAAGGCCGCCAGCTCAATATCCCTAGAAATGTAAGATTCTGCCCAAAGTGTCAGGACAGAATTGAGGACACTATTCATTATATTTTGGAATGCCCATTGTTTGATGGGATTTGATTAGAGCTCGTGCTACCCTTACCATCAAACACTAATGCATTTTTCCAAGCGTGAAAAAATAATTTGGATTTTTCAGCAGACGGAGGGTTGGTTTTTTTACTCGTTTAGCTTTATTTGCCCTTGGAGCTGAGGAAATTCATAATACATTTGCTTCTGCTGCCAAATGCCAGTTATTGCATTCTTAAGATTAAAGATTAAATGCTGCTGGATCAGGAAGAGAAGAGGGTTTTTTTTATTGGCTGTATTATATTTAGTTTATACTTTTTACTGTTAGTGCTCCAGAACCTCTAGTTATAGCGGTTTAAATCTGATACTGGCGGTCTTCTCTATAAGCTATTTAATATGGATTTAATGTAATAATGGAAAATTAACCCGCAAGTATTTGGGACTAGTTTACTTTTCAGGGGTCATGCACTGTTGTATGTAAGCCCCGAGAAGGGTTAGGTATTACCTTGGAGGGCCCCGTTTTTTATTTTGGGGGGTTAAGCATTGCCATCTGCAAGCTCCAAGAAGGGTTAGACATTATGCTGGAGGGACCAGTTTTTATTTCTCATGGGTCAAGCATTGCCGTCTGTAAGCCCCTAGAAGGGTTAAGCATTCTTATTTTGAGTCCAGCACTGGTTATATCAAAGCCCATGATGGGTAAGATGTCAAGGTTTTTGTTGCTAGTAGGCCTGGACCACTACTTTGGGGCAATATGCAAAGGCGTATACATCTTTATAACAACCTCTGTGGATTGCACTAGAATGTTATGACTTCAGGCAATATGAAATGTTTTATTTTGGATTTCTATAATATGTCGTATGATTTGAATTAAAATTTTATTTTATGCTTTTGTATGTGGATGGTGAAAGTTAACCCAATAAAATACTACTACTACTAATGTATACCTTGTGCGTTAAGACTGTACTACATGTGAATTATTACACCATAACTTACACTCACAAGCATCTTATTCAGATCATAAATCAACCCTGTAGAAATACTAAGAAACCCATTCTAGAGTAATCAGTTTCCTTATTTTGGGCTTTAGACTTGATCAGTGCAGTGAAAAATGAAGCTGGATGATGCTCTGTACAGAAAAGCAAATGTCTGGTCACAGTTGTTATTAAGTATTTATATAGTGCAAGCAGTGTACCTGGTTCTTTTCAAACATCAATTATACACAGGTCCCTGCCCCAGCAGGCTTATAATCTAAGAGAGACAAGGGAGGGGAGAGGAGCAGAGGGAGAGATGGGACTATATCCATGAAGTTGTAAATGCATATGCTCAGCTTATTTATATGGGAGAAAGGACCCTAGGAAAATCAAGGAGGAGACTGAGGGGATGAGGAACTAGGGAAAGCCTGATAGAAGAGGTGGGTCTTCAGGAGGGATTTGAAGGTTGGGAAGGAGGGAACAGAATGAATGTATTCAGGGAGGGAATTCCAGGCATAGGGGGCAGCAAGAGAGATGGGGTAGGTACGCTTTGAGGAGCAAGAGAGTTGTGAGCAGACGAGGGTGGTAGCAGAGAAGGAGCAGAGGTCCCCCACTTGACTGTGGTGGGAAACAAGCGCAGAGAGATAGGAGGGGGCAAGGCCATGAAGGGCCTCGAGTGTAAGAACCAGGATTTTATGCTAATGTGTTCAAGTATAAGGAGCCAGTGGAGGGACGAGAGATGGGGCTAAAGAAGATCCAAGTGGTGGGTGAGGTGGATGACGGTGGGTGTTTCAAACGCGATGACACCATGGTGGCCACACTTTAATCTGCGTGGTTACTGGGGTGCCGTCACGTTTGATCCCGCCCACCAGATGTTACTGCAGGCGCGATCAAGGCTCTCCCCAGACCATGGCAGGATTTAGCCCAGATTGTGACCTGGGCTCCCTGCCAACGCACAGTGTGGGCTAAGCCCTACCATGGTCCAAGGAAGCCATCCCCAGACTGGGGTAGAGCAGGCAGTCACATCTGGTCCAGGGCTGAAGCTTTTCTGGGTGGGCGTGGCAGCCTCATAGGCCACTGCACCAGCCCATCGGGGAGGACAGTCTGCGCTCAGCAGCACAGGAGGTGGGGCCGTGTGGACCATGTCCACACATCGCCCCGCACCCTCCACAGCCCGGGCCGCCACCATGTCTGTTTGGCAGCCAGGCTGGATCCTGCCCAGGGCGAGGGCCCTCACTTCAGGCAGGATCAAAGCATGGCGACACATAGTGCCATCATGTATAAAAACTCCCCTTGGCAGCAGAGTTCTTAACAGAAGTGGGGGGGGGGGGCAAGAGGAGAGTAGGGAAGGCCAGTAAGAAGGAGGTTCCCAAGTGCGCCAATCTCTATCAATCAAGGAGTCCAGCAAGGCTGCGTTATAGCCCCTACCTTATTTAATTTATATGTGGCAGCCTTGATTGATGCTATCAAAGATCTGAACCCACATCTGCCTAAGACCAAGCCTATCCCCTGTATGCCCTCCAATATGCGGATGATCTTGTCCTCTTTTCACAGACTGAAAAAGTCCTAAAAGGGGAACTTAGAGCCTTAATTAAGTATTGCCATCTTAATGGTTTGACCATCAATAGTGGTAAATCTAAAATTATGTTAGTGGGTGGCAGGACATTGAAACAAGAGTCCTCAATAATCCATTCTCTCCTCAAAGTAGTGCAGTCATTTAATTATTTGGGTGTGATTTTCACCATTAGAGGGTCCTGGGTGAAACATATAAAAGAGAATCACTGGCAGCAAGAGCGTCAGGAAGCTTGATGAAAGCCGCTACCCTCTTAAAGGGAATATCTATGTCTACTGTCCTGAAAACATTCTATGTTAACTTACGGTTTGGAACTTATTCCTTTCCTGGACTTTATGTTACTGGAAAGGGTTCGGAACCAGTTCCTACGGAAACTCCTTAAGGTAAATAATAGCGTCCCAGGTTTTGTCCTGAGGGCAGAAATCGGTTCCTTACCCATTGTCCATTTTGCTAGGCTGTTTTGCAATATTGGCAGAAGATAGAAAATCTGCAGCATTACACCCTAATGTGCTTCAGAAAAGGCAGCTCATTCTGGGGCCAGACCCCTGGGTGAAATATTTAATTACGCAGCTATCATAGTTGGAGTTTTCCCCGGCTTATTTTTTCGGGAAGCCATTAGCATCTGTAAAGAAAGAGCTTGATATGAGATCTAGAGATATTGTGGTTCAACAGGATCTTGCAGTCCTAAAATCTTGGAGAGTAGCCCCTACATATTGGGCAATTAAACTAAACTTTGCTATGGAACCGTATTTGGCTCTCCTTATTGGTCCCATCTTGAGAAGAAATATTACATTATGCAGATTTCCCTTAATTGATACAATGGTATTGGAAGGTCGTTTTGCTGGTATACCTTACGAGGTACAGTTATGTACTTGCTCTATGCGCTCAGTGGAAATGGTTGTGCACTTTGTTATACAATGTCCGTATTACCAGAGACTAAGAGAAACCTGGTTATCCACTCTGTTAGAACCTTTGCCATTAGCCGCAGAAAGTCAAAGATTAAATTATCTACTAAAATTGACATCAGTAGACTCCCTGACTGCTGTGGCAATCTTTATTAGCCTAGCCACCAAAAGGAGGAAAGTTGTTCTTCAGCAAATCAATATGCTTTGCCAAGGCAGGAAAGCTTCTAGATGATATTGCAGCTCTTGCTAAGATAAGTAGTTCCCTAGGGGAGAGTTTATAATTTTGGGCCCTGGACTGGGCTGTACATACTGATCTCCTAGTGGACTTTTTAGTATAAGACACTTTTGTCTTTGACCTGCTAAGATGGGGTTTGGGGGCTGTAACTTACGTTATCCCCTGAATGTGATGTACTAGTAGCGCTCTGGTCAGTACATCTAGGGTCTAAGGTTTTGCCGAGTCAAGCCCCGGAAAGAGTAATGTGAGCAATAATGCATATTACCATTTAAATTGTACCCAGAGAGACTGTGTACATAATTTGAACTTTATGTACTGTTGGCATGGATTGCTTGTTGGTGCCCTTGGTCAGCTCCAAGAGCTTACCTAGATGCCCCCTCCACAACTGATTTATACGTTATTTTAGAGCGATAGACGTTTGCTCCGTGTTTTTGATTTTGTATGTATTTTATTTTATTTCTATATTTTATCCTTTATATTTCTGAAAAATGTTATAACCTGGTATTTATTTCATTTTTGGATATGGCGAAAGCTAATTCCGTAATAAACTTACTTACTAAGAAGGAGATTGCAATAGTTTAGGCGAGAGATAATTAGAGCATGGACTAGAATTCTGGTAGTGGAAAAAGTAACGAAGGGCCAGATTTTAGCAATGTTGTGCAGGGAGAGACAACAGGACTTGGCAACAGATTGGATCTGAGATGTAAAGGAGAAGGAGGAGTCAAAGAAAACCCCCAGTCTACGTGCCTAAGGGACAGGCTGGATGCAAATAAGCTAGTGTAAGGAATTCACTACGGGTGATTTCAGAAGTGACGTGGTGAATGTCCACCTCAGGGGTGGTGAAAGCACCGTGCGTGTCTGTTTGCTCGCATCCAGATGTTCACCACAGTCAAACGCGGCCCGGGGTGAACCGAACCACGCTTCGTGAGGTCGGGGCAGGAGGAGGTCCAGAAGTGTGGTGAATGGTCACCACGGCAGGGGTGAATGAAAAGTAACTTCTGAACAGAAACCCGCAGCCGGAAGGAATTGACCCCAGCCGCGGTGCAGTCTAGGGCTCGAACCGTGGTCCATGTCTCCACTGCATGTCTGTTGTGTTCCCCCAGCCCATGTTCTCTCTGATTGCCCCCAGGCGGTGGTCACGATCCTGTCACTTCTGTTGGGGCCGCACATGTCACCACAGTCCACGGTGAATCTGATTCACTGTGGTGAATTGGAACACATCACTTCTGAAATCACCCTAAGTTTCTAAGCTTCACAGAGCCACTCCTTCCAAGCTTCCGTTTAACTTTCCACCCACAAATAGTGCAGAGCTGTTGCAGCCACATCCAAATCTAAGGCCTATGGTGCCCACAGAAAGTGTCTTCCTCTCACAACTCACATGTTCACAGACATAGAACTCATCTATATTGATCATAAGAATAAGAATAAGAATATCCAGGAACAGTTAATGTTACCAAATTTTGCTTAGGGCTGGCAAAACTCTTAAGAGAATGGGATTACACCTTCATGGAGGTGGAAATTCCATGTCTCTGTGCTGCAAAGGTTTTGTACGCTCTCTATTACTAAATCTAGTATCATGGGGTGTTTTTAAATGAGCAAAGATTGGGGAGGTGGTCCATGGCTGCCAAGTGGCATAGGGGGGAGGGATTCTAATGGGTGGCTACCTCATCAGCCGCCTCACACTCCCCCTGTCACAAACCAGGGGGAAGGAGGAAGTGTACTGGGCTGGCCTTTGAAATTGACATATCCTGGCCATAAGCGCTGGGGAACCGAGCTCCCCAGCATTCATGGCCAATTTCTGTGACTTGCAAAGGCCATGCCCCCTGCCCACAGTGCCTCTGAGCAGGCAACCTGTCTAATGGTGTGGGTGCCCACCCCAGTTCATACGGGCAGAGGATGTGTGGGCACCTGTTGTCATGCATGTTTTTGGCTTGCTCAGCACGGGGCACTCTGGAATTTTTGGCAGTGGGTGCTGTGTGGTTCACGGGAGCGTGCATCCCCCCCGACGCCACCTTCACACAGGTGGTTGTATGAGAAGTTACTGCGGCCATATGTGGTAGCATCTTGATTAAAAACACCCGAAGAGCATCTACACACGTAGCAAGCATTTATATAGTGCCAGCAACATACCTGGTGCTTTACAAAGTAATGGAATAGACATGGTCCCTGCCCTAGGGACAATCTGGGGGAGGGGAGGGAGATGAAGGAAGGGGAACAGAGGGAGAGACAAGGGATGTAACATTCACGAAGATGCGAGGTCCCAGGTGCACGTGCTTGGCTTGGTTACAGACAGATAAAACTAGTTTGTGGAAGATGTTACAAAGATAGAAGATACCATGACCGCCTTGACTTCACAATGATGGGCACAGTAATAGTGCAAGAAATGTTATTGATAGGTGATGGAGTTTCCCGTGAAATTTGCACATTCTACTCAGATCATAAATGGCGAGTAATAGTGGGTATTAACAAACGTGACAGTGGCCCACTGAGACCTGCTTTGGCCCACGAGCCACTGGCACGTTTGTTAGTGCCTGACCAAATGTTTGCTTGGGACTCTTCCCGGGCGCGTCAACAGCGAGTCTGGCCTGTAATCCCAGACACCTCCAGGATTACACCCAGGGCTGCCATCCGCCCGATTGGGACAAAGCGGGCCACAGTGGGCTATAATGTTTCTTATGGCCTGCCATAACCTGGCCCAGATCTGCCATGACTGGCCTTCATTGCTGCCCATCATGGTGTGGGTGGGGGTGGGGGGGGGAGCACTGTGCATAACGCAAGGGCGGGGCTGGCCACACACGCATACAGCTCCCTGTCTTCCCCAGCAACCTGGCCACTGGCACATTTGTTGCACTGACAGACCCAGTCAGTTCCATGTTGCTGGCATGTTCCCGACCTAGGTCAGGTTCTCAGCTATTAACACCCAATATCACAAAACTGAAGTTATAATTCTGAACCTGGTTATTGATTCAGTAGTACAAAAGATTTTTTTTATGGGAATGGGTTACTAGCCCATAGCCGGACCAGTGACTAGATTTTGTCCCAGCTCTACGCTTCAACATGGCTAGCTTAAGGAACTTTACCAGGAGCAATACTCTGGCCGGTACAGGCAGGGCCCCAAGCCAAATGCTGGAACGCGATTGGCAGATTGCCCACAGACTCCCCTTCCCCCCGTGGAATCTCCTGCCCCGCTTCTCCCAGTGCAGAATTTCCAGCCTGTGCAGGGGAGGAGATTCCACAGGGGGAGGGGGACGATGAAAACCTTGGGGATCCTCCCTGTAGGCCAGGCTGCCTACAGGGTGGGTGGGGCTCCCAGGTCTTGCCTTTCCCACCCCCAGCCTGGTAAATCAACTCACCTGGCAGAAGCAACAGCATCAGCAGCTCCTTTCAGCACTCTTCAGCCGGCTCCTTCTGGCCACTTCCTGGCCCTTCAACGGGACCTCCCAGAGCGACATGGCCAGATATCATCCAGCTGTGTCACCCTGAGAGGTCACATGGGACAGGCCAGGAAGCAGCCAGAAGGAGTTGAATGGAGAGTGCTGAGAGGAGCTACTGCTGCTGCCACCACTACTACCGCTGCCAGGTGAGCTCATTTGCCAGGCTGGGGAGGGGAGGCAAGACCTGACAGCCCCGCCTCACAACGCAGCCTGGCCTATGGGGGAGGAGCCCCTGTGCTGCATTTTCCAGGCTGGGAAAGGGGGGGGGGGAAGAGGGAGGTGAGCCCTGGCAGCCCCCACTCACCCAACGCAGTCCAACCCAGCATGGTGAGGGTGTGGGTGGAGGACAAGGACCTGCATAATCGGGCCATGAGCCTCCAAGACTCCTGCCAATTTTTTTTAAAAAAATTCCACAGGAGAATCAGGGTCCAGCTCTCCAGGTCACTGAGCTACACAAGTATCTCCACCACATCAAGGCACTAGTCTTGGAGGTTAAAGAGGCCTCGAAAAAATCTGTCTAAACGGCAAAAGAAAGTTGCTGCTTTATGCACCTGTCAAGAGGTGTGAAGAGCATATGTATGCAATTCTGCATTCACTGAAGTCAATGGCAAAAATCTCACCGACTTCAGTGTGCCAGGATGGCAGCCCAAGTATGGCAAGTATTATCAAGAGTCCATATTAAACTTATTTTAAAGTAAGGACTCTCTAATAAGATGATGTTGGATCAAATGGGTGGCCGCGATTTTCACAGGGAAATATCTTTTTGTGATAAGTTGATGTTTCAGAGGGACAGGGTTCCCCTGTCTCACAGGGGTAATACTTGGCTTCGCAACATTTAGTTCGCCTTGCAGGATCTTTTGGGCATCACAGTTTGGGGGGCAAAGGGGTTCAGGGGTATAGTTTGTAGCTTTCCCCAGCCCCCTTTTCTGTGACAGACATCAGACAGGGAACCATGAATGATCTGAAGTTGGTAGCTAAAAAGAGCTACAGAGGCAGTGCATAGGAGGAGCTACATAACACCTCAGCCAGAAACAGGCAATGATGAGTGGTTACATGGCTAGGTTGCTTGCCTGCCCCTTGCATCCCCTCAGCGTGCAACCCATTTTCTTGAGGTCTCGCATTTTAAAGAAAAATGTGCATGGTTCCACTTACTGTTATTTGGCATGAGGGATGCCCACAGGGCCTGCTACAATGTGATCTTATAGAATGCAAGCAGCACACTCAAGAGGGGGTACGGAAGGCGATGATTGGTGTGCCCAGAGTCAGGGGCCACCTGCTATAATTCAATAAAGCTGTGACCTGTGCCCATTTTTACCCAGCATGTGAGTTTGGGAAATTCCTGGGTGGTGTCCACGCAAGTATACTTTCTGAGCTGACAAATGGATTTTCACACACCTGGGTCCTCTTCACCACTGCAAGTCCCAAGGTTGAAAGTAGTTTTTTTCATGTCTGGCTACTGGGTTTATATATATTTTACAGCCCTGACTATTAGTAGATTCCACCCTCCCCTCCCACAGCACCTTTTCAATTCAGTCCGTTTTGCCCATAATTCAATAAGCAGTTAACAGATTTTTTTTCTCTTATCTCCACAAAGAAGTTCAGTCATTGCATGCAAAACAAGTATATTACTATAAGTTACACTTAGGTCTTTCATCTTTCATGGGAGATGTTATTAGCAATAATAAAGAAGCAAATTTCTTTGTTCTTTAATAAAAAGAGGATCAGAAATGCCTTCGGCTGAATCAGTACCAGCACATGCCTTATGTAGCATTTCCTTAAATGCCTTTAAAAAAACAAAAACAAAAACAACCAACAACCTATCCTTTGCTCTAGGCATGTTCTATGTTTATTATGCATCTGAAGAAAAAAAGATGTTCAATAAATAAACTCAAGTCTCAGGCACACACAGCCCAGAACTGGAAACTGTGCATGTTCAGGGGGACCCAGAGCAAGTCCCCCACCTCCCAAACCCACTGCCACTGTAGCAGCCATGACAGCCTCACTTCTCCCTCTCGAGGTTCCAGCAGATCAGGAGGCGGGAGACTATCCCCCAGGTCCTCCTCTGCACGCACCGTTTGCATGCACGCAATTCCAGTTTTGGTATGTGTGCACGCCTGAGGCATGCACAGACCTTGGATCAGGGCAATTGTGCGCACATAATATGTGCGTGCACTGCATGTACACGGCATGTGCAAACAGCTTGGATTGTGGTCTTAGTCACCATTTATTTTCAACTGTGCATCTTTAGAAATAACGCACGCAGTAACATTCCCATTTAAAGAAGTTACTTTGAATCCTATTTTAACCTTTCTGAGCATGAAACAAATTAGATTTTAAAATGCTTTGATTTGTTTTCAAACTTACCTTGTCAAGGCTACCACCATAGACTTCATCTGTGCTAACATAAATGAACTTTTCCACATTGGCTTCATAAGCAGCAGCAACCAGAATATGAGTACCATAAACGTTCACATAGCTGAACTCAAGGCTACGCCAAAATGAAAGATCTAAATTTTAAGACAAAAAAGTAACAGATAATTTTATTATAATTTCAGTAAAGGACAGAACCGAAACAAGTTCTTGATTCAGGCACAAAAAAAACTCTTTAACAAAGACATTACCAAGATAAGATGTTAAGAGACAGTTATATCCCAGATAAATTTTTGTTATTGATACAACATAGACAAGATCAAGAAATAGGTTAATGTCATTCGGGTATAAAAATTAAGCATTCAAAAAAGGAAATACTGGCCCTTTTTACACGGGTCACAGCACACACCAACCCCCCACGTATCCCCACGCACAGAGGCACCTCTGTTTTCGCCGGTGCCTCTGTGCGTGGGAATGGGTGTGCATGAGTGCGCATGGGAGAACACACACACACCCCCACCGCCGCGGGATTTGCACGGGCAGCACCCAAGGGCCACAGAGTTAAGTTAAGAACTCAGTTTTGACTGGATTATAAGAAATTAAATTTGGTCAACGTTAGCAGATTACTCCTGTCCTATTTACCCTTATCACTTAACCAAATGATACTTCTGACCTGTTCTACCATGGGTGTTTTTAAATGAGATGCTACCATGCATGGCCACCCAGGAACCACTCATCCGCCCACCCAGCTGAAGGTGGTGCGAGGAGATGTGTGCCCCCGTTAAGCCACTCAACACCTACTCATGGCACACTACCAAGAAATCTGGTGTGCCATGCAGGGCAAGCCAAAAAAAGTGTGTGGCAACAGGCACCCACGCATCCCCTACCCATATGGACTGGGGCAGCCACCCATGCCAGCAGACCAGTCCACCACTTATAGGCACTGTGGATTGGGAACATGGCCATTACATGTCACAGGAACAGGCCAAGAGCACTGGGAAGCCCAGGTTCCCCAGCGCTCACCCTGGGACATGTCAATTTCAAAGGCCAACCCAGCGCACTTCTATGGTCCATGGCGGGGGGTGGGGGAGCGCAAGGTGGCTGCTGTGGGAGCGTACTGGGAGCTGCTCGTTAGAATCCCTCCTCATCCACTCCCTCACTCCACTCGAGTGCCACACAGCGGCCCCACCCACAGCCTTGCTCGTTTTAAAACACCCCATGACAGGGGAGAGGAAGCAAAATGGAAGGAACTCAATAGGCCGGGGTGGGAGAGAAGAGAGGGGAATACAGCGAGATCAATATTCAGAAAAATAGGTTTCCTCAGTACCAAGAGTCCAAATCAACATGGCAGAGAGAGAGAGAGAGAGAATATTTTATCAGCCTCTAAGAGTTTAAGTTGATATCTTGAACATCTAATGTTAACCTGGAGATTTTTTTATGGCCACGTCATAAGCATCTGAAAATAGGTTTTGTTTGACAGACCCTGAATCACAGTAATGATACTGGGTGCCACCTGTAATAGTTAGGAGACTATATTCTTTTAATATGAAAGTGAAAGGAATAGGAACAGCAGCAATGTGAACAGATTACTTAAAAAAAACCCACATGTTGTAGATTACCATAGTTACATGCAACAGTCCTCACCTACATGTGTTTGTGCGGCAAAATGTAGCACTATATCAATTTTCTCAGTCTCAAAAAGTTCCTTGATGAAACGTGGCTCACAGATGTCACCCTAAGGAGAAAAACAAACTTGATTAAAGACAAACACAGCAAGGGAAGTCAGCTTCTGTTGCTGGAATAGCAATCCTAAACTATACCAAGTTATATGCCATGTTCACGAATAGAGCAAGTGTTTGTACATTTTCTCTGTAAATTAATGTGGACGAATATTCTGTTTGACCCACTTAATTACTATTCTAGTATATTAAAACTTTTTACCAGGGCTATTTAAAAAAAAATACAGTTCACTGAAAAACTACCCAAAGCAGAGCCATGCAAGAATAGGGGCAGGTTGCAGAGCACTCTAACCCTTTTATTTACTTATTCACTCAAGTAACGGGACTATGCACCAGCCTGAGTGAGGGTTCCACAAGAAGGCCCAAAGTTAAGTGAAAATGCTAAGTCTTGTTCATCATAACCAGTAAGATACAAGTCTCCTGACAAGATTCATAAGCCTAACATTTAAAACTAACTGGAAACATAGTTAAGGATGTTTGCCATTATATGATAACTATAGAATACTCCATTGCTTATGGGTACATTAAGTAAAATAATAATTGGATAATTACAATACATGTTAATGTGCATAATTTGCAACTTAAGGCAATTCTTCTATGAGGAGTTGCCTTGGCAAGAGAGCACGGGATACAAATAAAAAGTGAAATGAAAAAATGAAATGAAACTATTAACAAGACAGCAAATGAAAGAAAATTCCATAACAGCATTTCCATGAAGTGACGGCTTGTGTACTAAGTCACAGGATCAAGGACCTGTTTATTTGAAAGAATGCTGGATGACAGAGGAAGTCACATTACTGAAAATAGAGAATGCCCATCTGACACAGAAAATCTTTAAAGAAAAAGCAGAAATATTGGAAAAGACAAAAACAGTACATAATATCAACATTTTAACAGGACCCATTAAAACAGCATGCCACTTATTGTAGTTCATACAATGAGATTCTAAATTTTAGCCTGTAAACTAGAGCTACCTCTAAAATTAAGATATTCAGAATCATGTTTCATCTTAAAACTATTTATGTAAGCTCTCGGGCAGGGACCGTGTCTATCTTGGGGTTTTTTTTGTAAAGCGCCAGGTACATCGCTGGTGCTATTAAATGCTAATAAAATAAAATAATAATAATAATAAAGTCTTGTAAGGAAACCGGCTGATTTATTTCAAGCAGAAACATAAGTGCTCCAAGATTAGTATTCAAGCCGCTTATACTTTTATATATACTGTAGGCAAGTGGAGTAATACATGCAGGAACACTGACATCTAGTGGCTTCTTAAAAGAATATGAGCTTGAGATCATCTGAGGTTTTCAGAAATGAGGAAAATAACTGGTTAGCAAAGTTGGAAATACTGTTACGAAGAGAGGAAAGGTAAAATAACAAAATCTCTAAGTTATTGCATGCCAAAAATAAAGATACTGACTCACCTCCTACACCCACACTGTGAAGCACTAACATGTTAGTGCGTAACGCTTAAAGCTTTATGCTTAAAGCATTAATATTATTCCTCTTCTACTTTTAAGTTAGCAGACTTCTGATCACTTTTTATGATGCTCTCTTGTTTCCCATTTTCATAGAAACTTAGTGTCAATTCATGAAGAAGCTACTCATTGCTGTATTTCCAAAGAAACACACAGTTTCAGACAGCAGTTTTCGGCATCCCACTTTTCAGCGAGACTGCTGGACAGTGCCAAAACTGACTGTATAAATGTCAGAGCTCTCAGTCCTTTGGTTCTGTGCCTCGCAAGTTCCCTGTACCCCACCTGACAGCTGACCAACAGGGAACCGGTAGCTCTAGTGTTTATGTTGCCACCCAAAGGACTCCCAATTATTGGGCAGAGTCTATCCGGTGACAGCATACACATGAGGCAGCATAAACAGCTTGTTCAAACAGTTCTGTCATGAGAGAACGTCAGTTAGTAACCCAGGGTTTAATTCCCCCTATGTTTAATATAATGTGTAGGGTCACTCTATATTCACTTCTAAACTTTATAGTTATACTGTGCATCAGCTTCTGAATATTTCACTGACATTATTATTATTATTATTATTATTAGCAAGCATTTATATAGGGCCAGCAGTGTACCTGGCACTTTACAAAGTAATTGAATAGACATGGTCCCTACCCTAGGGCTTACAATCTGAAAGATTGGGGGGGGGGGGGGTGCTCAAATTTTTAGACCACCATAAATAACTGATTACTTCTGATAGATTGGCTAAGTGGATGGTAGTTCGCAGTCATAAACTGAGGGAAGGCCATCCTTTTCTAGTAATGTAACAAAAGGAGAAAGCATTAGAAAGAAGCAGGGCCAGACTTAGGAATTTTGCACCCCTAGGCCCTTCTCAGGCTGCTGCCCCCAAGCCCCGCCCCAAGCCCCGCCCCTACGCTCCGTGTTCATGAGTGGGGGAGTCCCGTGTGACCGACGCAGGATGCATGCCCACGGTGAGCGGGGGGGAGGTGCGTGCCCGCCTAACATGCATCCCCACGCACAGAGCAACCGGGGGAAATGGCAGTTGCTTTGTGGGTGCAGATGCGTGGGGGGTGAGTGCGAATGCATGTGCGTCCGTGTGCATGCCCCGCCCACACACTGGCACACCCACAGAACCCCCCACCTGGCGGAGCCATGTAAAAAGGGCCTGTGAGGAGTCACTTGAAGAACAGAAGGTTGCTGCCTTGTAAACAAGGTTCTTCGAAATGGCATCAAACATTCTCACAACACCCACCCTTCCAGCCCCACATGGAAATTTTTTCTTATATTCCTAGAAAGGGTTGGAAGTAACTGTCATTCTGAGGGGGAAAGTGCTTTTTATACTAGAGAAGCTCGAGACCATCATGTGGTCTATTATTTGAATATAGTGAGCATGCACAAGCCAGTTGTGAGAATGTTAGAAGCCATCTCGAAGAACCTTCTTTACAAGGCAACAACCTTCTGATCACTCACATGGTGAGAAGTTGTTTGTAAACAAACAGCTTTATCTCCCAGATGCTGCTGCAGCACTACTAGCAGGCAGAGGCAGGTGAGGGATGGGGACCCAAGCATCAGGCTTCAGTTGCAGGCAGCAGCCTCTGGCAGGGAGAAAAAGGAAAAGAAAAAACAGAACAAGGCGGCGCCAGCGCCAGGATTGCCGCCCCCACCCCCTACCCCATCCCCCAGAAAACACCACCCAAGGCCTGGGCCTAGGGGGCCTGTCCCTAAGTCTGGGCCTGGTAAGAAGACTGATTCAGGAGTCTCAGACTTCAATACTGCCGAGGCTAGGATTTGAAAGCATGTCTAGTAACAGAGACTGCTACGGCCCCTGCAGGGTGGGAGCTCCGTGGGCGCACCAATGCATGCGCAGTGGGTGGGGCATGCATATGGGTGCACACGCATCCCCACACACACCCCACTCATCAACATACATGAAGCAACCGCCGTTTACCCTGGTTGCTCCACGCATGTTAATGAACGGGGTGTGTGTTAGGTGGGAGCACATACGCACCCCCACTTACCACGTGAGAGCTGTATACTTCACACAGGGCTCTCCCACTCATGAACACCCAGATTTTGGGGTGTTCATGAGTGGGTGCATCTCTTGTGAAAAAAACCTAAATGTTAAGTTCACAAAAATGTAGTAGTAAAATTACTTAAACTTTGCTATACCTGGATAAACTTGTAGTTTTGCTTGTCAGAAATGGCTTCAAGATTCTTCAAGCTTGCACAGTAGTCCAGCTGAAGGGGGAGGAAATCAATATATGTTTCTCCTTGAAAGATAATTATCAGAGCCTGACTGTTTACAGTGCAAAGTCCTCTAGTAAACATTATTTTTGCTGCTCCTCATGTTTATTTCAGAGGATGCCAATTCATTAATTTTTTTAAAACAGCTGCTAGGACAAACATTTTCTTTGCTAAAAAGACACACTGTCTATCATTTTCTATATCCCCAACTTATATTTAATAATAATATTTTAAGACTTAAGTGAAATAAAAGATTAGGAACCCAGCCCTCACAGGATGAGCCTATCTTCTTACAGTTACTTCTCTGAGAACAGAATTTGCCAGTGTCACAGCTGGTGTCCATAAAAGAAGACTATCAGTGCAGAATAAGTATCAGGTGCTAATTAAGTTATTCCAACAGCTAAACCAAGACCAACAAGAAGAATGGAAAGAAGCCATAGAACCTTTTGGCCAAGTTACCTTGGGATGTGGTTGGTTTTGCTCCTGTTTTTAAACAACTTAGGAAGTTAAGACTAATTTACTGGGAAGGACCGTGCTATTTCACAAATATACCATTACTGAGCCACATCTTATCTAGATTACCTAGTGTACAGATACTTATCTAAAATGGTTTATAATTGCAGTTTTGCATGTAAAGCTCTTTACTGTTGTTCAGCTGTTTTATACAAAGAAACAGAACATACTGTGGTTTGTCTTTAGTCACTCTTATTTCAGAAAAGCTGCCTAATGTCCATTGGGAACCATCAACGTTTGCCAGTTCTGTCCTAAACTAAAAGCAGAGACCTGTGTTCACTGCGTTTACGTAGTGAACATGGGTCCCTGACTAAAAGTGTCAAAGCACTTGAACCAAAATAAATTATTTTTTAATAAAACACGTTTATATCTTGTCTACATACATTTATATCATGCCCATCTAAATCAATTAAAACTCCTATGGAACATTAGTATTTAAAAGCGATTTATTTCAGTTAAGATTAATACTTTTCCCAATCCAAGGAGCCCAATAAAAATTAAAAAGTGGTTCATGTACCAGCACTGAACCCAATTCATACCCTGTGCATGAGATGAACGTGCAAGTATCTGAGCATGAGGAGTGCAAGTATCTGAGCATGAGGAGTGCAAGGCTTGCACAACACATGCACAATAAGGCATGGATTGGGCTCACTCAGGCATGAATTGTAGTCTAGCATGACTAGACTACAGGGTTTTAGAAAATTGATTAAACCAAAAAAGAGTGCCTTGACAGAAGGGACTTCCACCAGCTTAGGTTTCTAACTTTTACTTAAGCCACTGCAATTCTGTGTAGAGAAGTTACTTGTTAATGCTACACTTTTGTGTAGCCTAGCCCTTATGATTCACACCTCACTTAAATTTTTTATGCACAAGTCCCATAAGATTTCAATAGTTATATGAAGTGTAACTGACCTATGCACTGGTGACCACAAGGCTTGGTTTTTGGAAGTTCCCTCTTCTCTAGGTTGCCAGCCACCAAAGCAGTGTATCGCTATTCCATACTGCCATTCTCCATGACCTCCCTTCAAACATCCAAAGAAGCACAGAGCATGAAAAATAAAAACCCTCTGCCTGGATGCAAAGAGAATGTCTGTAGGAAAGTCACAGGCAAAGGCTGGGTAGCTGCCCGTGTCTCTGTGCTTCCTATTGCCATTGCCAGACTCGGCTAACCTGCGAATGCCAATAGGAAATGCAGAGGCCTGCATTTGGCTAATTTGTAATTTTTAAATTAAGCTATTTCTTAAGGGGGATATTTTTCTGATCCTCCTCCCGCAGATCCAGCTGTGGTGGAGTGTTTGTGAAAGGTGTGTAGAAACGATTGTTGGGGAAGCGTGCCTAGCATCTGACTGTGGCAGACTGGACAGTAGTTGTAGTGGTGCTTGTTGTTGCCTGGCTATTAGTTTGAGATATGGCCCTGAAAATAGTAATCCTCGGCAAGTCATTACGGAGAATGCAATGGCTGAGAAAGAACAAGCTTCAGACAAGTACTGCCAACCAGGAAGAGCTGGAAGAATGCATGTTTGAAAATGGCACATTGGGCTTTAAAGACAGACATTACATGCACACCAGTGAGAGCAAGAGTGGGGAGAGGGGCTGGAAATGATAGCTCTGGGAGCACTCTAGGCTTCTTTTGCCAACAACTCGATGGAGCTGGCAAACTTGGACGCGAGGAAGCTGCCATGTGGGCACACATTAGCCCACATTCAACCACATGGCAGGCTATGCATACTCCAGGACCCCTCCGTGAGTGGGGGCTGTGTGTCTGGGGGCCACATGGCCAGTGGGGGTGAACACTTAATAAACAAACAGGTGGACACCCATCTGGTGTGGGCCACCATCTCATTTGTTAACACCTGTAGTTCCTCCCTCCTCACCTTTAAAAAGCACCTGAAGATTTATTTATTTTCCAGGTGCTTTTATGATCCACTGCTGGTTTCCGTTTCCTTTCCCTCCTACACGGTTTTAGAATGTATTTTTATTTTTAAATTATTTTATGCTGTTATCGTATTTGTATGTTGTAAAGCGTTCTGAGCACCATTTTGGCAGGAGGGGCACTGTAGAAATTATTATTATTATAAAGGGGGATGCATTTTCAGGACTGGGGCCATACTTTACTAATGTAAATTATCTGTGAACAGAATTAATACTGCAACATGTTATAGATGTCTATATTTGGGGAAATTATAGTGGAGGGAAGGAATTCAAATGTTGGGAGATATAAGAATTGCCTTCCTTGGCAATTTTTAAATAATCATCGTCCATGTGGGGAATGTCTCGTTTGAATACAGTGCATGGAGGTGCATGCTCCCATGACCCACGCACAGGGCACGCCAGGAAAATCCTAAATGTCCTGTGCGTGGACGGGATGGGCATTGTGTGGACAGGGTGGCTGTGTGTGGGGTCACTCGTTTGAAGCTGTCCCCCACACAGGACACCTACGCACCCATCCCACACACCGACCGCGGACCCCCTTGCCCTCCCAGCTTGTTTAAAAATACCCTAAGTATATATTAGCAGTTTAGACCAGCAATGAGCCCCAGGTGGCAGTAATGACTTAGCCTCAAGAGTTTTTAAAATCAGTAATCAAAATTCAAAATATCATGCAACAAATTTCTCAAATTAAATACATCTTCAACATTCACTGACTCCGTATCAGACTTATTTTTTGCTTTTCTTTTGAAGGAGAAAAATTACTTACCTTATCTAGATTTATAATCAGATAGTTTGGATAGTTTTCTACAAGAGACTCGATTACATGTGATGCACTGCAGATTTTTTAAAAAAGGAAAAAAAAGAACAAAACATGTTTTAAATGCCAATTACACAGTTAACTTCAGTAAGGCTGCCAGTCACAACAGGTCAAATATCCTGAGTCTGTCCCCACAAAAACCATGAGATTTTAAAGGTGCATCCTCACAATCAGTTCTTCCAGATATAGAACCCTGGAAGAATTCCATAACACGTTTTAACTAATTTGCTGTTCTCATGATCAGGATAGTTAAAGTATGATCAAATAGAGGATACGTACTCACCAGCAGCATATTTAACCAAAAGGGTACACACACATTCACAAGCATAACATTACATACAGCAATTGTCAACAAGTGCTCTAAGGTTATGCATGTCCACATGTGGCTTTGCACAGCTTTAAATGGATTGATTTGAAAAGGAGGTTTAAGTTGAATTGGTGCAATAAGCCTCTATTTATTTTCAGGGGAAAAAATCTTTGTGGTTTCTCTGTACTGAGATTTCCTTAGAAAGCAAATTGGTAGTACATACTAAAAGTAAGAGTAGAGATAAAAGCATGCAGAACGGTAGTTAATTTAGAAGGCATTAACAATGCCAACACAAGCTTTAATAGCTTTGAGCTTACACTGCTGTCAAAAGCGGTCTTTTAAAAAACCTGCTGTTCAAACACCTCCACCTAGTAAGAACTACTAGGATTTTTTCCAATATACTTGGTACATCTGACAGTCATGTGTTGACTATAATCAGTTTTTCTGTACTCCCTGTATAATAACTGCAGCAAACACAAGCAACAGGTGAGAAAAAAATGGAAGGAAAAGTTGACTGGAACACACACACACACTGACTAAGGCTGCTTTTGATTTATGGGGCACTTTGTTTCGCTTCAACACACATTACAGGGCATAAGAATAAAATGGACTACAATCCATAAAATAGGAAGCAGAATAGGAAGTAATGACACTTCAACCCACGAAGAAGGTAGCTCTCCTTCACCTCCCAAGAGACACTGCACTCTTGCCCCATTTTACAAGCACTCAACTGCTTTTCTCCTTCTCTCAACCCCAGAGGGGAAACTGGGCTACAGGAAGAGACTGAAGTTGGCACAGCCAGGTGAGGGATCAGACAGAGTCAAGGATACGTGTATCCGCGCGTAGAGAGAGGCTGAAGGCACCTCTCCTCGGCTAGTACGCTGCGCTACTGCTCACAGGCGAGAATTTCTACTGTGTTGAGATTGAGGACACCCTCTCTCTCCCTCCCTGGCAGAGGCGTTGATGCTGGCAGTCAGAATCCCTGCAGCCCATTCGAAAGCGGGACACAGACGCAGCACAACGCGCCCAGGTGTGCACGCACTTACATGAAACCAGCACCCCCAGTCACCAGGATCCTCTTGATAAAGCCAGTAGCCCCCAGGGCAGCCTCAGGCCCCAGGCTTCCGGACATTATCCCTGCTTTACGGCAACATTGCTCCCTTTTCCAATTCCGTGTGCCTCACTTCAGTGTCATTATAAACCTGCCCTTTTCTACCACTGAGCATGTGCGATCTTGCACGGCCCGTGTGCAATACGTACTCTGCTCTGCTTCCTGCTTATGGTCCCCAGCGTACAGAAGAGAGAAGGTAAGGAGTATCTGTTCCTCCTCTGAGGATCATTATGGACTCGACTCTACAATAAAATTGCTAATTTCCCACAACATTCTCCTCTGGTTCTCTAACATTTTGTTTCAAAGATGAGTACGGACAGACCACGGTATTATATGTAGGGTTGCCAGATAATAGATTTTTAAACTGACCGCTTATAACAAATACATGTTGCAGGGCTGCATTGGTGCTAGTGCAGCCCTGCAACATGCATTTTTCATGGCAAAAAATTGCATATCTGCAAAATTTGTAAGCCTAATTATAGGCCCTACTTCTACAAACTCTTATACAAGTGCTTAATTAAGCAAGTCACTAGTTCTACTCTGTCCAGTGTGGGGCTAGATGTGCATAAGTGTTTTCAGTTAGATATGTCAACAGAATAGTTGGTCCAATAAAAGATATTATTTGAACTATGACTCCACCTCTCACTCAGGACCAACACAGCAACCACACTCTGGATTGCTAAAATCTGTGAAACTACTCCAGCATATAATAAAATTAAGGGTGTTTTTAGACAAGCGGGTAATCACCCATCATGCATGTTGCAGGGCTGCATTGGTGGAGAGGCACTTGTCTAAAAACACCCTAAGTGTGTGCTGCAGTGACTGCAGAATCTGAACCATCATTACATCACCGAGCTCATGATCGGAATAAAAAAATCTTTTGAACATTATTATTTATATAGCGCCTGGCACTGAACAATCATTAATTAGAGAAAGGCAATATGCTTATATAATTTGTGATGTGTTTTGTGTAGGAACAATGGGATCAAGGGTGAACATCTCCCATTAAAGTCAATGGGAGTTGAGCCACTGATTTCAATGGATGGAAGATTGTACCTCAAGTAAAGATAGTCACGAAGGGAGTCGTTTGACCATAAAACATTTTATCATAACAAAAAGGCTACACTTACAGCACAATCCTCCAAGGTGGGGGGGGGGATAGGTGGGTGCCACGGTGGGTGGGTGTCGGTGCGTTCCCATGGACCCACCCATCACGCACGGATCATCGGGCATTGGCGCACATTGTTCCGTGCGTGGGAGGTTAGGTGGAGCGCTGGAGCATGCATGCACCCTCACTCACTGCCTGCAGCATTCCCATGGGCACCCACACCGCCCCCCCCCGCACCCGCTGTTTGCACAGGCACCCCTCACTCACACACATGTGCAAGGGGGTGCGTCTGTGTGGAAACAGCCATATATTCATCTTCTATCCCTATGTGCATGCCCTTATTCGCACTCTCTTCCCCTGAGTACATTCTTTCAGTGCTTGAGGGCAGGAAACAGATCAAGAGGAAATGGATCAGATCCAGAAACTGGAAAGATGATTAATAAAAACTAGCTGCGGGCCGCACTTGGCTCCTGGACCTGAGGTTCCCCAACCCTGTACTAAGGGTACATCCCTTATCTTTCAGACCCAAACAGCTGCATAGCATCCCTCATTTTGAAAACTGATATGGTAACACCAGTAAGTACCAATCTCCTGCTGCACCACCCACCCTGTCTCTCTCAATCGGCCTGGCATTTCCAGGCAGGGGCTGCCCTCTCCTACACGCTGCCTCGGCCCCACAGGGGCAGAGCTTCCTGTCACCACTAGGCCACCACCGAGCCCCTCCAGCAGACACATTCCAGAACCCGCCTCGCTCCCCTGCGTGTTGTCTGGTGAGGGAAGCTTTACGGCCATGCCCAGCAACGGACACGTTGTCACGGCTGTAGGAAGGCCGGGGCAAAGGGATAACAGAGCAGGTGGGCGGGACGCAGGCGAGGTGGGTACGGTACCCATTGGCCGAGAGCCCTTGTCGGTACGTTTCTATTGGCTCTTCCGCTTCTCCGTTGCTCCAGCTGTGGATGAGGGCGGGGAGGGAGCGGGTGACAGACAGGGCGCTGATGCGAGCGGCGGCGGCCTGGGGACAGCGGGTGGCGCGAGGAGGATGGGGCAGCGGCTGCTATGGCTCTTCTACGTGGCTCTGGGCAGCAGCTGCCGGTGGCTGCGAAGCATCCAGGGGAAGACGCTGCACGGTGGCTTCTCCAGCGCGCTCGCCCGGGCGCAAGCGGGGCAGGCGGTGGCGTGGTTTCAGTTCCACGGTAGGTCGCTGAGCAGCGGGAGAAGGGGGCCTTCTGGGGATCCTGGCTCCTATCATGCCCATTAAGTAGTGGGCGTTAAGTAATGCCCATTACCCCCCCCCCCAGTGCTGCGCTGGCCTGGCTTCAGGAGAGGGCCGAGCTTAGGCGCCCAGGCTTGTTGGAAATCTGGGTCTATGTACTTACAGGTTCCAGGTCTGCGGAGCTTAAAAAAGTAGTTTCAGGATTGCTGCCTCAGCTCGAGCGAGGTGAGCAGTTCCATTCAAGTCCGTGGTGTTTGCAATCCTGAAATGCCTTTCTTGCAAAGAGCCCTTGTGAAGTCAATGAGACCAGTCGTGTAACCGGGTTCCAGCAGTGCAATCAATCCGTGTTACTGCTTCATCCTGGCCCCGCTGAAGTTAATGAAAGTTTTTTCTGTTGTTTTCAATGAGGTCAAGTTTGCAAGCTGCTGCCTACTATAGTGGAAGAGAGACAGGCCTTCTGGGTAAAAGTCCAATAACTAATTCACATAGGCCACCAAATAGCTCTGTCTCATGGGAATGACTTTTGGTCTCCCATTGATTTACAACCTGGAGTCACAGCACTCTGCAAGCCCTGTGTAGGCTGCCTGATGTAAGTAGGCTCACAGACCTTTCAGGTTATTGCATGGACAGTTCCGCTCTCCTCTGCTGAGTAGTGGGATTAATGTCTTGTTTTATAAGAAAAAGAAAAGCATGATTTGGTTTCATTTTAATAGATATGATCCTGAATCCATTCACCTAATGATGTCATTATTTCCCACAATTTTTCTTCCCCAAAATGATCTGTGAGGCCCTTAAGTTTAATGCACACAAACTTCCATGCAGGTTTGTCAGAATGCCTGCCCTACAATTTGTTCTGCTGGCTTAATGTTTGATTTACTATTTCCATATTTCTTTTTATGCCAGTCTTTCCAGAAAAGATGTCTTCTATTAGTCTGAGAACACCACAGGGTAGATTTTTATAACTGATTATTTTACTGATTATTTTAAAATTATTATTAATAATTGTATGTTGTACAACCAATCTTTAGACTTTTATTGAGGCACAAAACCGACACCATAGGCATGCATGGTAGATCGAGAACTCCACAGTATAAGAGCCAAACAAAATTGATACGAGTATACACTTGGTTTAATAACAAATGATGAAGTCAAGGTGTGGATTATTCAGGTCATCCTGAGAAAAATAATATTTTTTCACTACTATATGTGGTTTTTGGTGTGTGTGTTTTTTTATCAAACACCTCCATGTTGCAGAACAACTTTGAAAGTGTTGTTGTTATTATTGATTGATTGATTGATTGATTGATACTTTTAGGTATTCCTTCACTTGTAAAGTCCAATCATTTAATTTCCATCCGTTAAACTCTACAGGTCATCATCAAAATATTGTTTTAAGGTCTAATATCTATACTCCATTAAATGGAGTATTGTATTCAACAGGGAATCTACTCTTTCTAACTCCAAAGGTTGAAGAAGGGAAACCAAGCTAATTGTACAGCCTTTTTACACGAGACACCCCCATGCCACATGTGGGTGCATGTGCACGCATGGGGGAGTCCTGTGTAAACACCATGGTGGGTGTGCATGCACACTCTCACATAACACCTATCCCAGATGCACGGAGCAACTGGCAAAAATGGTGGTTGCTCCGTGTGTGGGGGATAGGTGGAGATGGGTGTGCGTCCATGTAACCGCCACCCATGCGCCACCCCCGTACTGCAGTGCACACCCATCTTCCCCCTCACCCTCAGTGCCTGTTTGAAAAGGGCCAAAGGTACAGAACAGCTTCCGTACAAGAAGTGGTTCATTATTATTATTATTATTATTAACAAACATTTATATAGCACCAGCAGTGTACCTGGCACTTTACAAAGTAATAAAATAGACCGGGTCCCTGCCCCTAGGGCTTACAATCTGAGAGACAGGAGCTGGGGGAGAGACTTAGGAAGGGGAACAGAGGGAGAGACAAGGGGGTCTAACATTCATGAAGATGCGAGGTCTCAAGTGCACGTACTTGGCTTGGTTACGATGAGAATGACAGCAGGCAGGTCCATGTTGCAAGGATAAGGGTAGACCGATCGTAGGTATAGGAATAGTGGCTCAGCAGGATAAAGAGTCAGACAGAGCAGAGCGAAAGAGGTGAGTTTTAAGGAGAGATTTGAAGGTATGAAGGGAGGGGGCAAGGCGGATGTGGACAGGGATTAGGATAGGGCTGTTCGATTTCGGATGAAAACAAACATGTACCTTAACTCTGCTTTAACACCACTTTCTATAGGGCGCCAATACAGCCCTGCAAAATGCATAAGAAATGTTAAAGCGGTGTTAAAGCGAACTTAAGTACATGTCTGTTAAGACTATGCTGTGACTGTGATGGCAGCAAAGAAAGCTTTCTTCTCTGAAATCACAGCGTCTGCGAAGTCTCACCAGTGTACCTGTTCCAGGTGGTGAATGGCCTGATAAATCCAGCCTATCTTTCCCATGAACCAGAGTCATCTAGTGCCTACTGTGACATTTTTATTAATTACTTTGTCAAAAAAATCACTCAGATTCACCACAACTTGGGTGCTGGTTCTTCACTTGCAGAGTCAGAGTTTGGGGTTGTGGAAGCTCAGCCTTGTCCTGTTCGTTTGGATCAGTTTCAGTTAGTGTCATCCACTGATGCAGTGAAAGTGCTTGGAGCAGTGCGGGCAACCAGTTATGAATTGGATCCTTGCCCATCCTGGCTGGTGAAGGCCAGCTGGGAGA
Source organism: Sphenodon punctatus (assembly GCA_003113815.1). NCBI lineage: Eukaryota > Metazoa > Chordata > Lepidosauria > Sphenodontia > Sphenodontidae > Sphenodon > Sphenodon punctatus. The sequence continues at coordinate 7,514,708 of QEPC01001394.1, forward strand.
TGCTGGGGCCATTACTGGCTGGGGTAGTCAACGCTTCCCTTTAAGAGGTAGGTTGTCAGACACCCTCAAAATAGCAGTTCTCCAAACCTGCTTAAGAAACCATCTTTGGATGCTGACTCCCTGGCCAGCTATCACTCTGTCTCTAACCTTCCCTTTTTAGGGAAAGTTATTGAACGGGTGGACTGCCCAGCAGCTTCAGGATCATCTTGATGCTATTGGATTCCTGGGCCCATTTCAGTCAGGTTTTTGTCTGAGGTCTAGCACAGAGACTGTGCTTGTAGCCTTGGTTGATGATCTACGCCTGGAGATGAACAAGGGGAACTGTGCCCTGTTGATCTTGTTAGATCACCTCTCTGCAGCCTTCGATACAGTTGATCACAAGGTGTCGCTGACACGACTGTGGGACCTGGCAGAGGTGCATGGGACTGCTCTTGAGTGGTTCCATTCATTCTTGTTGGTGATGGGAGACTGCTTGTCATCTCCCTGGGACCTCCCCTGTGGTGCCTTGAAGGGTTTCATCTTGTCTCCCCTTTTGTTCAATGTGCATCTGAGGCTACTTGACGAGGTTATTTGGAGGTTTGGAGTGAAGTGCCATCAATACGCTGATGACACCCAGCTCTACCTTTCTTTTTTGTCCGGCCCAGACCCTGCAGTCGTGGTGCTTACCCAATGCCTGGCTGCTGTTGGGAACTGGATGAGGGTGAGCAGATTGAAGCTGAATCCAAATAAGACTGAAGCGATGATGATTGGCTGTCTTCTGTCTTTCTGACTGAGCTCTGACCACCATCATCCATGCTTTTATCACCTCAAAGCTAGACTACTGCAATATGCTCTACGTCAGGCTGCCCTTGGTAACTGTCCAGAAGTTGCAGCTGGTGCAGAATGCAGTGGCCTGGCTCCTTACAGGGATGAGTTGCCATGAGCACATTACACCTGTGCTCTATAATCTGCACTGGCTCCCTATAGCTTTCTGAGCACAATTCAAGGTGCTGGTTCTGATTTTAAAGCCTTAAATGGCCTGGGTCTCACATATTGGAGAGATCGCCTTTCCTTTCATGCTCCATTGCAACTTCTGTGGTCAGCCAGGAGCACTCTCCTGTGGGTACCACCTGCTAATCTTCCTCATACTACAAGGGCCCACAGAGAGGTGTTCTCAGTTGCTCTCCCTTTGTTATGGGACTCCCTTCTCCCCAGAGATTCATCAGAACCTGAGCCTGAGCATTTTCTGGAGGCGGTGTCAAACTTTTCTTTTTAACATGTGGCAGGCAGGGTTAGGGGTTGAGATGGAAGGGTTTAGGGGTGAGGATAGTTTTGGTTTTTTAATGAGGTTTTAAATGGAGTTTTATTGTCTTTTTGTGATGTGTGCTTTTATTATGTAAGCCACCCCGAGCCTTCAGGGAAGGGTGGGATAGAAATTTGAATGAATAAATAAATAAAAATAAATTTCTTATATTCTTGTGTGACATATCAGAGCTCATATCAACATTTTTGCAAAACTGAATGTTGCTTATGCCAGGGACTTAAATAGGGATAACTTGATGTGGAAAGGAGGCAGACATTTATCTGGAATGATTCTTTTTAAAAATGCTATTTTATTTATTTATTTATGCATTTTTACTCTGCCCCTCTCGCTACAAGCGACTTGGGGTGGCTTACAGTGGCACAAAAACAACAATCACAATATAAAAAGCATATAAATACAGCATAAAAATGAATAACAATATAAAATAATGCCAGAAAACTTGAATCATATACAATACTAAAAATCGCGTGCATAAAAAACATAACCTTTTTAGGGAAGGTTATTGAACAGGTAGTGGCTTGGCAGTTGCAGGAGCATCTGGACCGACTAAGTTTTCTAGTTCCCTCGCAGTCTGGCTTTTGTCCGGGCTATGACACACGGCTTTTAAACGAGCGCCTCCTGAGCCCTGCGTTGAGAAAAAAGCAGCACGGGGAGTGTTTAGACGCTCCCTGCACTGCCGGAAGTGACGTGCTCCCTGTTGCCGGCAGCGGCGGCAGCTGGAGATGCGGTGCTTTGAAGAGGCACGTTCTGAAAGCCTGAAAAGTGAGGCTTTCAGAACGCAGGGCTCAGGAGGCGCTTTTCAGCGCCTCGTTTAAAAGCAGTGTGAGACTGTGCTTGTGGCTTTGGTCAGTGTCCTTTGCTGTGAATTAGATTAGGGTCGCTCAACCCTGCTGATTCTATTAGATCTGTCAGCTGCTTTTGGTACCGTTGACCATGAGATGTTGGTGACTCGCCTGCTGGACCATGCTGGGATGGGTGGGACTGTTCTTGAATAGTTCCGCTCATTCCTGGCCAGAAGAACTCAGCGAGTGGTGGTCGGGGACCATTTTTCATCTGCCTGGGACCTCTCGTATGTAGTCCTGCAGGGTTCCATTCTGTCCCTCTCCCGTTCAATGTGCATATGCAACCACAGGGCGAGGTCATGAGAACTCTGGAGTTCATTGTCATCAATATGCTGGTGACACTCAACTGTATCTCTCTATTTCATCCGACCAAGACCCCACAGTCTCGGTGCTTACACAATGTCTGGCGGCTGTGGGGGACTGGATGAGGGTGAGCCGACTGAAGTTGAATCATGACAAGACAGAGGTGATGCTACTAAGGAAGGTGGTGGGTGTGGCATCCCCCATCGGAGAGCATTCCACCAATTACACCTGCTGCAACAGTCTCGGACTCCAACCTGGCCACTACCATCCACGCTTTCATCACCTCAAGACTGGACTATCGTAACGCGCTCTACGTGGGACTGTCCACCGTGGCAGCTCAGAGACTGCAGCTGGTGCAGAATGTGGCAGCACGTCTCCTTATGGGAACGGGCCACTAGGAACATATTGCACTAGTGCTCTGTTCTCTGCACTGGCTGCCTATAGTCTTCTGGGCCCAATTCAAGGTGCTGGTTCTTATCTATAAAGCCCTATACGGCTTGGGATCCATATATCTGTGGGATTGCCTCGCTCTCCGTGCTCTGGATCGACCCCTACGGTCGACCGGGAGTGCCCTTCTCGAAGTCCCCCTGGTATCCCAGGAGGCAACAATGGAGAGAACATTCTCGGTGGCTGCACCAAGGCTGTGGAACTTCCTCCCGGCAGAGGCCCGGGTGGCTCTGGACCTCTCCTCTTTTCGACGTCAATGCAAGACCTGGCTGTTCCACCAGCCCTTTGGTGAGGGGGATGAGTGAGGGTGGGTTTTTATTTCTATGGGGGGTGGTAAGGGTGGGGTATTTATTTCCTCCCTCTTCTTTTCCTGGAGGGGATGTTTTCTCCCTTCCTTCTCCCCCCTTTTTAGATGTTTGTTGTTTGTGTATTTTTTATATGCGTATTTTTATACATTGTAAGCTGCTCCAAGCTGCCTTTGGTAGGAGGGGTGGGATATCAAATGTTTTAATTAATTAATTAATTTAATTTAAAAACCTAACTGTATAAAATACCCCCACCCTACACAAACACACCCATCCTACCCTCCTTTCATCCCCTGCCAAATGCCTGGCGGAAGACCCAGGTTTTACAGCTTCATCGGAAGGCGAGAAGGTTCGCTGAGGCAAACCTCCACTGGGAGGGAATTCCAAAGCGATGGTGCAGCCGCTGAGAACTCCCTCATGTCCGTCCAAACTTGTCGATAGCATGGGACTTCCAGGAGGATGCCCCTGAATGACCGCAGGGGCCAGCCGGGGGCCCAGAGGATGAGGTGATCACTTGGATAAGTCAGGCCTAGGACGTGTAGAGCTTTAAAGGTCAACACCAGCACCTTGAATTGGGCCCAGAAGACAATAGGCAACCAGTGCAGTGCTTGGAGCACAGGTGTTATGTGCTCCCTACGGCCCATCCCAGTAAGGAGGCAGGCCGCCGCATTCTGCACTAGCTGCCTTCTAAACCATCACCATGGGCAGCCCCACGTAGAGCGCATTGCAATTGTTTAGCCTCAAGGGGACAAACGCATGGATGATAGTGGCAAGATCAGAGTCTGAGACATATGGGCGGAGCCTCTTCACCAGATATAGTTGGTGAAAGGCGTCCCTGGCCACAACCAACACCTGAGAATCCAAGCGTAGTTGCGAATCCAGAAGCACTCTTAGACTCAGCACAGATGGAGCCAAAGAAAGACGGACACCCCCAATAACAGGGGAGACCTCCTCACTGAGATCACCCATCCCGCCAACTAGCATCACTGCCGTCTTATCGAGATTAAGCTTCGAACAGCTCGACCTCATCCAATCCCCCACAGTAGCCAAGCACCAAGACAGCAACAAGACAGCGGGGCCTGGGTCGGATTAAAATGACAAATACAGCTGGGTATCGTCCGCATATTGATGACAACAGACCACCCCCAGTTGTGCACGACTTCCCCAAGCGGCTTCATATACAAGTTAAACAGGAGATGAGACAAAACAGAACCCTGTGGGACCCCACACGGGAGGCCACATGGGAACAAAATACAGTCCCCTAGCACCACCTGCTGAGATCTACTTGCGAGATAGGAGTGGAACCATTGTAAAACAGTTCTGCCTACCCCCCACCAGGTCCCGCAGATGAGTCACCAGCAACTCATGGCTGCCAATAGATCTATTAGGACCAACATGATCATGCAACCCTTGTCCAGTTCCATGAGGGGGTCATCGACCAAGGCCACAAACGCTGTCTCCGTGCCGTAACCCAGGCGAAAGCCAGACTGTGGGATCAAGAAAACCAATGCCATCCACATGCGCCTGGAGCTGATGAGCCACTACCCATTCAATAACCTTCCTTAAAAAAGGAAGGTTAGAGACCGGTCGGTAACTAGCCGGGTCATCAAAGCTGAAATGTGACAAACATTATCACAGAGGCAGAGTTAGAACTTTTCATCATAGTGGGTTCATGAGGATTGAGATGTGTTACTGTACATAATGAACACTGATAGGGTTATATGTGTACACAATGCTGGTTACTAAGCTAGGAGTTAGCACTCAGGAAAAGGATCTGTGGGTGGTTGTCGACAATACAATGAAATCCACAGCGCAGTGCACAGCAGCAGTCAAAAAAGCAAACAGAATGTTAGGAATTATTCGGAAGGGGATAGAGAATAAAACTGAGGAGGTCATAATGCCTCTATACAAATCAATGGTGCGACCGCACCTTGAATATTGTGTGCAGTTCTGGTCGCCCCATCTCAAAAAAGACATAGCTGAACTAGAAAAGGTACAGAGAAGGGCAACAAAAATGATCAAGGGCATGGAAGGGCTCCCGTATGAGGAGAGGCTTGGTAGGTTGGGGCTCTTCAGTTTGGAGAAGAGACGACTGAGAGGAGATATGATAGAGGTCTATAAAATCATGAGTGGTGTGGAACTAATAAACAAGGAGCAGTTATTTACCCTCTCAGCTAGTACTAGAACTAGGGGACACTCCATGAAACTCATGGGTGGCAAGTTTAAAACAAATAAAAGAAAATATTTTTTCACTCAGCGTATAATTGGGTTGTGGAATCTACTGCCAGAGGCTGTGGTAAGGGCCAGTACTATAGCTGAGTTTAAAAGAGGTTTGGACAAGTTTCTGGAAGATAGGTCCATTAGCAGCTATTAGCCAGACAGGATCAGGGAACATGACGGGAGCTGGGGGGAAACAACAGGGAATGGATCCCCCATTGTGACCTGTTGGGTGCTTCTCCCAAGCCACTGTGATTGGCCTCTGTTGGAGACAAGATGATGGGCTAGATGGATCATTGGTCTGACCCAATATGGCACCACTTATGTTAAATGTATTTTGCTGTCTTTATTTTTGTTTGTTTTTAATATCAAGGTGACAATGCTGCTTTGTATGTCAGAATCAACAATGTAGCAATAGCTGTTGAAAAAGAAGCCAGGCTTCACCTGTTTCAAGCACAAGAATGGCTAAAGCTGCAAGACAACCAAGACTACAGCTGCACAGAGAAATTGTCGAAAGCTCAGTTGATATGTGAGTTTTTACTGTTTTCACCTGAGGCCAAATTTCTTTCAGCCGTACTCATTTATTTAGGGCCAACTCATTGTCTCAATCAATCAATAAGAACTTTGTCAAAGTAGAACCAGGATGTGCCCCCTCAACAATTAAAAGAGTAGGATCACGAATAAATTACCTGGGTTTGCTTGCATAGTAGGCAAATTATGTTTCGTTAAAACTAGTGGGACAGTGACATTCTTTAATAAACCAAGGGCTAAACACGTCACTTTCATAAGGTCAACATTCTACTGCGACACTTTATAATCCAGTGTTATTGCATATTCAGAACTTTGTGGGGGGGAAAATACTGAGATTTATCTGGAACTTTCCATGGCATCTTTTAGCTCAGAGAGGATTCCAACTTTAAGTCTGACTGACCAAAATCCATTCATCCATTTTTAGAATGTGAAAACTGAACTTTTTTTTGTAAGGAACTGAGATTTTTCTACACTCCATAATTCAAAAAGTAGGCCTTTACAGAATTAAGTTTTCTGGGTGTAGTTTACAGCAAGAACTATATGTCTCCAAGCCAGTGTGCAAAACGAAAGCATTACCATGCATGAGAGTGGGACTTTTAAATGTACTTAAGTAGAGTGAAACAAGTACCGGCAAAAACAGGTATACTCATTGAATTTCTTTCCCGTACTTGAATTGACTCAGAAATATTGGGTACCGATCAGTATCCAATTTCAAGCCGATTTGAATACCCAATGTCCTAGAATACTTATTGCTGGTCCTGATTTTACAATTTTCCATCCCATATGTGATTTACTGATCGGTAACCAGAAAATTAGAAAATGGGTACCAAAATTACCAATTTTCCCCTAAATATCCGGGTCCACAGTCTATACCCGAGGCAATACTCAAAAAAGCAGGTATTACCTGCAGGTAGCAAACTAACTACCAATTTCAGCTCTAGAAGTAGAGTCCTATGATGTGCGCTTTTTTGATCGTGGAGGCCCAACTTGTGAGAGCTGGAAAAAAAATTCCCCTGCTGCAGGTGGGAAAAGATTGGGACAAATCTTCCATGGTCATTTGTGGGAGCAGACGTGTTCCACAGCTTGCAAAGCAAACTCCAGACCCAGCCTCTAGTGGCTGGGGTTGCAGTGCAGGCAGGATAGGACTGTCCTACTCCTTGCCAAACAGCTGATCTTCAGGGAGCAGGACAGCCCTACCTGCAGTACAGTTGTGTTCCCTTTGGGCAGCCTTCCCTACTCTCTGCTGATCAGCTGTTTGACAAGAAGCAGGAGTGTCTTTTTCTGCTGTACCATAAGACCCAATGCTGACTGAGGAAGTTCGGATTTGTAAATCCATGCTTGGAGCAATTCTGAACTTAATCCCATCCTTTTCCCAGCTGCATTTAAGTGCAGAGTTAAATAGAAATAAGTTTTTGCCAGTGGGATTTAAAAGAAAAAGAAAAGTGGGCAACAGTGACAAGATTTGCTACCACAGGCCACCTGTTGTTCATTAAAGGGAGTTGTGCTCCCCAGTCACTTGGTCCTTTTTGAAAACCCATCATATGGGTCTGCTCTTCAAAACGTGCATTCACAACAGTAGCGTTTGCATTAACAGAACATTTTGAGGGTTGGATTGTAAGTGTTTGGAAGTGAAAATCAATTTTGCAAAAGCACCATATAACAGTTCACTGAATTTAGACTTACAATATTTAATATAACATCAATATTATTTTCTCGGTTTTTTCCCTTGGGGGAATTGGTAAGGCATTTTTATAGACTATATGTTTTAAACAGTACAAATAAACATAAATAAATTCAAATGATAAGTGTTGTTAGTCATAAAAAGGACATATTTGAAAGTGAAAATAAATGAGTTATTTTAAGTCGTTTATGAAAGGAAGTACACTGTTTGTTTCGGAGAACCCTCAGAAGGTGGCTTCCTCTGCAGCCCCTTATTCAGTAGCTTTATGCGTTTCTCGTTTCCTGTTTAAGGTGTGTCTCTTTAAAATGAATTCAAGAATGAATTGTGCTTTCTCTTTCCACGTAGTTTATTTAAAACTAATTTCCTTTTACCATTTAATTCTGCAATTAGCTGTTCATCACTGAATCTCTCATTCAAGTGTTGTTAATATTTGAGCTGATAATTATCCCAGCATAAAATATGAATGCTATGTTGTCTTCTTTGGTTTCTAGAAGAATAACTCAGTTTTGTCAAGAGGCTTTTTTCCCCTCAGACCCGTTGAAAATGTCATTGTTCAAAGCTAGGAATGCAAAATAAAAAGGCCAATGTCACTTTCATGAAGCATAAATCTGTCAGCCTTTGATGTACAAAACATTGAAGATCCTCTTAAAATTCAATTTCAAAGAAGTGCTAATCAAGATCATTCTTAATTTGTGCATTGATCTAAGTTTTAAAAAGTGCAAATGGAGGAAGAGCTGAACAATAAAGCATTCAATAGCTCTGATTAATTATGTAATTGAAAGATACAGATACTAGAAGCATTATTTTTGTGCCATGTATTGATCATAACATTAGAAATTCTAATTAAAACAAGCGAGTTTTCATTTTCAAATTATTAAGTCAACATTAGGGATTTTTATTCATCAGCATTTTACGTACATGAATGCAACTTTCTTTTCATATCATCCCTCTAATACAACTAGAGACCACAGTCCACAAGATAACTAGATGACTTCCTGGCATGTTGCAAAAGGAAAATCATAGTACTTCTGTTGCTGCCATATTGTAGTGTTGTTCCTGGGGGTGGTTTTCCTCTGTAGTTACTACTGCATGTTAGGCAAGTTTGGGACGAATTGGAAAAAGCAGCAGAGGATGTAGACTCATGGAAATTTTGGAAACAGGTGAGGGAAATTGGCTGGGAGAAGAGGGCCCCGGAAAAGTTCGGACTCTCCTCTAATGCTTGGAAAGATCATTTTGAGTATTTGTTTTTTGCTCAGAGTCCCAGAGGCGAGGCCCCCCCACCCCAATCCTAGGGAGTCCCAAGTGTCTCGGAGGAGGAAGTAACCAAATTAATTATATCTCTCAAGGGCGGTAAAGCCCCTGGCCCAGATTTGATACCCTCCGAATTTCTGAAAGTGAATGTCAACTGGTGGGCATCTATATTGGTGTCGTTATTCACAGGTATAAATAGTTCAGGGAATGTCCCTTCCGATTGGAGCCAGGCAATAGTAATACCAATATTTAAGAAGAGCAATGGTAGGGATCCCAAAAACTATAGGCCGATCAGTTTATTAAGTATAGTAAGTAAACTCTATGCTAAGTATCTCCTATGGAAGCCGAGAGCTTGGCTGGAGGCCAATAAAATTCTGAAGGATGAGCAAATAGGTTTTAGGGAGGGGAGAACAACGGGGGATCATTGTTTCATCCTGAACTATTTAATCCAGAAGTATGTTGGCTCGCGTAGTCAGCTATATGCTGCGTTTATCCGTCTGAGGGCTGCTTTTGATTTAGTCCCTAGGGACCAATTATGGCAGAAACTTGCTGCGTTTAACCTTGACAGTAGGCTCTTATTTTTAATTTACAAGCTGTACGAAAATTCTTCTATAAAGGTTAGGCTCAATGATTTGGGGGCCCTATCTGATACAATAAGGACTTGTAGGGGTGTCAGAAAGGGATGCATACTTGCCCTGACACTCTTTAATATATATGTTAATGATGCTGTGGAGACATTATCCAATAAGTCCTTTCATCCCCCATTAATTGGCAAAAAAGGTATTACCTCCTTGTTTTATGCAGATGACACAGTTCTATTGTCTTGTTCCCAGGTGGGTCTAAGGTGCCTTTTGGAAGCAATTGGGAGGTATTGCCAGGATCATTTGCTAGAAATAAATTTTCAGAAGACCAAGGTGGTCTTTACACGTAAAAAATTATCCCATAAATGGGTCATTGATAAGGAAAAGCTTGAACGAGTCCAGATTATTAGATACTTGGGATTAATTTATCAGGCAAATGGGGGCTGGACAAGTCATGCCCAGGCTATATTGGGAAAAGTAAAGCAACTTGTTAAATTATTGATAGCCTTTTTTAAGACCAGAGGGGGTCATTTGGTGGCCCCTGCAGTTAAAATTTTTGTGGTAAAGTGCGTTCCACAATTGCTTTACGGTGCCCATTTTTGGGCCTTGGATAAAATTGGAAATTTGGAGAGACTCCAGTCTGGCTTTGTAACATCTCTGCTCTCAGCCCCGGTTGGGGCAAGTAGTAGAGTGCTGGGTCTGGAGTGTGGGTTGTTGCTGTTACAGGAAAACATATGGAAAGGTGCTATTGGGTATTAGTTACGCCTGCTTTTTAGTATGGCTGCTCCTCTTTCACAGCTGGTTCTTGAAGATAAAGTTCCCACTTCATGGATTATGAGGGTTTCAAATAAAGTGAACCATTTAGGGTTCTCGTCGGAGGCCCTACTCCCCTTGGGCTGTACAGCAGCAAAAAAGATGTTATTCGACAGACTCTCCAATATTACATGGCAGGAGACTTTTGCTTCTCTTCGGGATAACAAGACGCTAGGTGGATATCTTCCAATTTTTTATTTATTTTTATTTAATTTTTACCCCGCCCCTCCTGAACAACTCGGGACGGCTATGATGAATAATGAATAAACTTATTATGAATAAATCTCGTTTCCCTATGCCTTACCTTGTTAATAGTAAGGTACCAAAAAAGAGGAGGCTATTTACTTTAGCGAGACTAAATTTTTTCCCCTCGCATCTGGCGGATGGGCGATATAGAGGGGTACCCTTGGTGGAGTGTAAATGTCATTGTTGACTACACCAAATTGATACAATAAAGCATATTCTGCTATATTGCCCCTTCTTTAATGAGGCACGTCTAGGTTCATTACCCCACTTTTAGTCTTGTGCCCAGGTAGGCAAGATGAGTTTTACGTGAGGTTTCTACTGGATGATCACTCCACTACTAACATCAAGGGTGTTGGAATTCCTGTAGAGAGTATATGTTATAAAGCAGAAATGCAATCTTCTGGGCAAGGAAGATGAATAAATTTGGCCTAATTTATTGAGGCTGTTGCAAGGTTAATTGTGAGGGTCATTATCTTTGCTAATATAGTATCCTGTTTCTGTCTGTATATGGGTTTAATTTTATATTATGTTTTATAAGTTTACACTGATTGTATTTTATAAGTCTGATGGATGGTCTAACTTTGCAATGGCTAGTTTGCTATGCAATATGAATAAACTATACTACTGCATGTTTGTTCAGTAGGTCGGTGGTGACGTTTCAGCTAGGCATAATTGAAGGAGAAACAAAACAACCTTTATTAGAACCAGCATAATCTTTTGAGGTCTTCTAGTTCAGTATCCTGTTCTCAATGACACTCAATGCTGACTGCTTCAACAATAATGGAAAGAATTAGGGAGTTGATAGTGCAACTCCAGCTTATGATCAAGGCAAAATATGAGCAAATAACCCTTTAAATATGATCTTGGCATGTTATAGTATTGTAATGTATTTATTATTTATTTTATCTATTCATATTTATATCCCACCCTTCCCTGAAGGCTCAGGGTGGCTCACAAAAAATGATAAAAACATTTAAAATACGATCCCTCCCAAGACCCAACCCACTCCCACCCTTCAACAATCTCCCACCTAATCCCTATCTCTATCCTCCAACCCATCCTCCCTCTTAAATCAACTCCCTCCCCCCCACAATTCAGCCCCCACTGCCAAAAGCCCTGCAGTACAAAATGGTCTTACATTCTCTCTGGAAGGCCGCCAGACTTGAATGCAGGTGGACCTCCTGGGTGAGGGAGTTCCACAGCAAGGTGCGACGGCTGAGAACGCCCTCCTCATACGGTGAAAACAGACATGACGCTAACCACCCTTTAACCACCCTTGGTGGTCATTTATGCATGTTTCAGGGCTGCATAGGGCACCAATTCAGCCCTGCAACATGCATAAATAACCACCAAGGGTGGTTAAAGGGTGGTTAGTGTCATGTCTGTTTTCACACATAGTCAAGACCCGCCAAAAACCGGTGTCTCCAGGAAAGTACCCCCATCTGATCACAGATGCCGCAACATGAGCCAGACGATAGCTCTGATAGATGGGGCCAAGACCGTTTAGGGCTTGTGTTTATGTTCTCCTAGGCCGTTTATGTTCTCCTAAAGATTTATGTCTCATGGTTGTTCTGCAAACTCCTGTTTAGAATCCATCTATAATTAGAGTTTTTGCTGAAATATGCTTACAATGGTCCTCACCGTCACCACTATACCTTCCAGAGTGTGATTGCTTAGGACAAAATGGAGATTCCCACTCTCTTATTCACTGGTTTCAAAAATATAGGAGGGCAGTCTATTTATGAAGATAGCAAATGCTATCCTTCGACCCAGTTCTAGTTCAAGTGCACTGCCAAGACGTGCCCTCAACCCCAAAATAGTATAGGAAGAACACCAGATCCTAGGCCATTGCAGCCAGTGGCTGTGGGATAAGTCACAGCAGCCCTGCAAGTACTCTAAATCATGCTGTGGGTCGTAGCATCAGGAGAGCTGAAAGAGAACTTAAAGCTACCTCTCTACTTCTCCCCTGTCCCTCAAACTTACTTTGAATTTAAACTTGGCATGTCTTGTGGACTAAGCTTGGTACCTTTTGCATATCATCTGATCACTATACTTCAAAGTAGAGATTATTCCTCTTTGTTTGGACTTTGTTTATTGCATATAGAAATAAAATCTGAGTTAGAACTAAATCGTTTTATGAAACTGTAATCCAATAAATGCTTATTTCATCCTTTGTTTCTTTTTGAAGTGACTGTGAACAACACAGAGCAAAATCTGACAGTGTCCCAGATTCCATACCCAGAAACCTGGTATGTGTTTTACGTAGACAAGTTTACCTGCAAGAAGAATTATGAAAATTCTGAATCCAAGGATGTTCAGTTTGAAATGGTGTTACTAAACCCAGATGCAGAAGGGAATCCATTAGATCACTTTAGCGCAGGGGAATCGGGTAAGATTTTTTTTTCCCTCCCTTGAAATTAGAGCTATAAATTAAAGACCTGGTCACCAAAGAAATTAGTACATTTTATTTCTGGGAGGGAAGTGGGGAATTGCGGAAAGTGGTTGATGCATCTAGTCCCTTTTCTCTTTAGGAAGGAAAAAGAAAAATGCAAATTCCTAAGTACTGGCATGGGGGATTCTGATGCCATTCTTGCCTCCTTGGGAGCTGGGTGGAAGCTAAGGGAACCCTATGCTCCTGCCGTATAGTAGACCCAGGGGTTCCTCCATATGGTGTTGTGTTCGTGGCCCCAGATTGCCTTAATCTAGCCATACAGATCTTTTAAAAAAATATTCAGACCTACAAATTATCTAAAATCTGTTCTTGTGATTCATTTTTTTGCAGTTGTTACTATGCAGAGACTTATTCCTGTTTTTATTTGGTTTAATTTTGTCCACAGCAAACTATTTTGGTTCCAATTCATGTTTGTTAATAATAATAATAATTATGCTGCACTAGACGCACCAAAAACTGCCCAGTCATACTATAAAACCAACTTTAGGCTCAAGGTTTGAGCAGTCAGCACAAATCCGTGCCCTCATCTGCCGCACTTCCTCATATGCGTAACATCCTACTTGGAAGAAAATTGTTTTTACTTCCATGATGCTACTTTGTGGAATAATGCTCCACAAGGATGTCTGAGGCTGTATTCTCACCTATGGCGGCGGTGGTAGCAGCGGGAGGGGCGAGGGAAGACGCGGCAGCCCGGAGGAGCTGGCCGACAGGAAAAGAGCCAGTGCGAACGGGGATCTTCCACGGCTTCTCTCGACATGTCAGGGCAGAATTTTGTGCCCTGACATGCGCGAGAGAAGCCACGGCAGATCCTCATTCGCACTGGCTCTTTTCCCGTCGGCCGGTTCCTCGGCGCTGCCGTGTCTTCCCTCCCGCTGCCGCCACCGCCGCTACAGGTGAGAACGCAGCCTGAATCGGGCTGAAAATACATATATTTTCTCCATACAGTAATAAGGGTAGTATAGAAAGAGACATGGGGTAAAAACAGAGGTGACGGTGGCCCGCTATGACTCACCCAGGCTGGGGACTCACACGCATGTGTGTTCCCTGTCTCCAGATGTTGACCTGGGGTGGGTAGGCAGCTGACTCAGGATGTGCCCTGGGCCTGATCCTGGATACCATTCCAGGCCAAGGGCTGCCCATGCGGCCAAAGCAAGCGTCTGTTGAGCCCTAACATTGCCATGGCCGTGTACCATGGCTGGTTGCCATGACTGTGCATCATTGCAGCAGGCACTGGGGGCAGGACTGGCTGCCCCCATGTTAGTTCCAGTCCTTCTCCCCCCTTAACTGGGTCGTGTAGGCAGTGAGGCAACTCTCCCAGCGGCAGGTACATTTGTTTTTACCCAATGTTTAAATAAAAGAAAGAGGAAAGATGGGGGTTTGTTTAACAAGACTATAATAAATCCCTCCTTTTTAGATTATGGATGGTTTTAGAACATCAAGAATTAAGACAATTTTACCAATGCTTTTTCCTTTATGAAATAAATCTTCTTCAGTTCCACTGTTCACTGCCAGCTACATTCCTATTATTATTATTATTAATTATTTAAGTATAATATACTTAATATAGTACCAGCAATGTACCTGACACTATTATCACTAAAGCTGCTTTTCCACATTCTCTGTTTTCTTGTCAGATTCAGTCTCATGAGAAAACCGCAATTACGTGAGATCAACATAGGATGCATGCCCTTGTTGAAATATCATGTTTGTTTTGTAGTGGATGGATCTGTTGTGAGAAACAATGGATCCATTCTCACATTTGGTTCCCCCAGGGCCTCGATTCTCCCTCTGGGCTTGATTCTGCAGGCCTGGCCCTCCCTTGTCCGGCCGGCCAGCCAACTCGGACATCCTGCTCCTCCTCCCCCCACTCCCTGGAGCTAGGCTGGGGTGGATGAGGGAGGGTTGTCTCCCCCCTCCGTCATCCCCAGCCTGCAGCCCAGCAAGTAACCTGGCTGGCAGTGGAGCAGCTTGGGCAGTGCAGCCCGAGCCCAGCGTGCCGGGGACTTCCTCTATGGACATGGCTTAATGACATGGCAGGCCTTCACCTGCAGAGGAAGGCCCCAACATGCTGGGCTCAGATTGCACTGCTGGAGCCACTTCACCACCTGCCAGGTGAGTCCTCCGAATCCTCAACTCACCCGGCCTAGCCAGCAGCAGGGAAATCCCAGCACAACGGGGTTCCCCTGTTGCTGGGTGAGCTACATGGGTCCCTCTATCCCTCCCCCTGCCCCTGGCTGTCATCTTCCTCTTTCCCCCCTTCCCACCCTGCTGGACTGGTTAGAGGGGTGCCAAGGGTTGCCTCCCCCCCCTATTGCCCATGGCCCCTTCCTCTTCCTCTTCCTATTCCCAGCGGGGAATTTCGTGTTTACTTAACTAACATTAACTTTGAATACACCGCACACATTCAAATTTAAAGTCAGTTTTTACTCACGTGAGTGACAAGGCTGGATTTTCAACCCTGTCATCTGTGATGAGAATAACATGAATTTTCCCTGCTGAATGAGGAAGACTGCTTTCCCATGTTACACAATCTAATATTAGATAGGAATTAATTAACATTAGATTATGTAATGTGGGCAAGCAACCTAAGTGGTCATATATTAGTTCTGAACACTGCCCTCAGATGGAAGTATTTTCTTAGCTAATAGACATTGAACATGTGTATTGAGTCCGTGTATGTTTTTATATATGTTCTGATGCCATATATAAAACATATACATTTTATACACACACACACAAACATATAAAAAACATATATGGACCCAATATACTTGTCTATTAGCCAAGGAAATACTTCGATCTGATGGCAGTGTTCTTAAGCCGCCCTGAGCCTTTGAGGGAAGGGCAGGGTAAAAAATTGAATAAATAATATTTCCTCTCAACTCCTACAAAGCTGAAAACGTCCATCTCCCGCACGCAGGTGCAATCGGAACTAATCATACTTCATTTTATGTAGTGCAACAGTGACACCCAGTGGTATGAGTTTCACCTTGAGTATCTATTGGGGTTCTGTCTGTCATCAGGAAGAAAAGAGTAGAGATGGCAATTAATTTAGAACCTTTTATTGGAGATTACCTGCTTTTCATGCCACTGTTATTTCCTATTTATGCTATCCCAATAATTACTGTACCTGTGTATATATTTTTAAGGGGTTTAAAAGTTAAGTGTGATGCCACTTAACTTTTTTAAAGATAGTTTTGATAGAGAAACAAACAAATTACTGTCAAGTCAACTCATAACCAGGAAAGAACTTAATTAAATGAACAACCAGTGATCTGGAAAGAAGTAAACTGACAGAGGTGAGTATTCTTTCCCAAGAGAAAAGTACTATCCCATTTCTATCTTACACTTTAAGATTTGTATTTAACAATAGTCAAATAATCTAACATTTCTTGCCTTACTTGCATTTATATTTGTAGAACTGACATTTTTATTCTATTGTCCATGAAGTTATCTTCTTATACACAGCATTTTAGATATACTTAATCTGTACCATAGTTTGCTGAAATAAATTGAGATTAATTTCTTCTCTTTGCAGGATTACATGAGTTCTTTTTCCTACTTGTCCTAGCATACTTTGTAACTGCCTGCATATATGCTCAGTCGCTATGGCAGACTATTAAGAGCGGTGGACCTATGCATACAGTGTTAAAGGTTCTGTCAACTGCATTACTACAGCAAGCTGGTTCAGCTTTTGCTAACTACCTGCATTTCTCACGGTAAATTTATTGACCTTTCTTTCTACAGTAATACCTTTTAAACCAAAGGCAGATTTAGTTTTAAATATAAGGCGGCTACATTTAATGGGGGTCAAGGAAAACTTATAGATTCAACTTGTTAAAATGATACAGCTACTCAGAGCTTAAATGAAGAAAAAAATTTAAATGAATATCTTTAGACTAATAGTGTCTTTTGTTATGTCAGTTATGCGAAAGATGGAATAGGGGCACCTTTTATGGGAAGTCTGGCAGAATGTGAGTATACTTAAGAAATCTATTACCTTGCCTTCAGTGGTCATAATATTAATGTTGGCAACATAGGCCCCTGTCCAACACTTGTGCACCAATCACTTACAAAGGTGGGCACTCAGTATTACATATGCATATAATAGTTGTGTGCATTGTGTGTGACAGAGGAGTATAAGTCCAGCACAATGGTACCTCAACAGAAACAGGCTATGAACAGCACATCCGGAGTGCATGCCTCTGCCATGCAGTGACAAGCATCCAATGCACAGGCATCTTGCTGCAGGAGATGGAGAGTGAGGAGGTGCTGGTTGTGGCAGGAGCCATACCTCCACATATCACAGCAATCCCATGGTCCCTGCGGGAGAAGAGTTGGGCACAGCCACTGCATGTGCAGGGATGGGACAGCACCCCCACACTCATGTGCAGCACACACACACACACCCCCACACACACCATAGTGTTGTGGATTAGGACATCCGCAGTGCAATGGGAAAAGCTTTGCCTCGGATAAATACACTATTGGAATCTAATTCCAAATTTTATTGCTGATGAGACCACCCCAAAATTTCCTTCTCTCTGGAGGTCCTCCTGGACAGCCAGCCAGCACAGTAGGGTAGGTCCCCGTCACTACCAGTAGGAGGCAGACATACTAATCTTTGGGTCCATGCTTCGGGGATTTCCATCTCATCTCCAGTTGTTTGTCTGCCTTCACACAAGTAGGATGCAGGCAAGCTGCCTCCAGGAATTGGAAGTTGGATGGGCAGCCTATAAGGAAGGAAAGTGAGCTCACGGTGCCAGGGGAGGAGAAACCTCTCTCCCTGTTCACACAACCCCCCACTGGAGGGGGCGAGGAGCGGATCCCGGGTGTCTCCCCTCTCCTTCGGGTAGGGGGACCCTGAAGAGCGGGTGTAGCACCCCGAGAAAGGGGGCTGGCCACTGGTCCTTCCAGATCCTCCGTCCTGCTGCGCTGAAGCGCACTTGTATGCAGCCAGTCCGCAGCATGAGCCCGGCAACGCTGCGAGGGGGCTTGCCCCCCCCCCCCGACTCTCCAGAGAGAGGAAACCCATTACTGGGGGAACTTTTGGCCATGAGGAGAAATGGACAGATACCCCCCGTGAGGCGAGACGCATAGGGGATACCCCCCGCAACTGCGGCCCAGAGTCCGGCGACGCGGGTCAGCTCCCCCGCCCCCCCCGGGCAATCCCAACCAAGGACCCGAGCGGCAAAGGACAGTCAGCGGGGCGGAGACTAAGACGAACGCACGCAGAGACACTGTTCACCACGCCCTCAAACCTCCTGCTGGCACAAAAGCCAATCCGGGAGGAGGAGCTGGCAGAGCGGGATGGAGACAAGGCGAGCATGTGCAGAAGCGCCGTTAACCCCGCCTACACGCTCTCCCCCGGTGCCAGCAGGGAGGAGGGGTTGTCAGCGGGCACACTAGAGGAGCGGCCGTTCCTCTCAAGGGGAACCCGGCATCGGTCACGGCCTAGCTGAGCCGATAATCCAAAGGCCCACCCTCAGCAACCTAGAAAGGCAGAGGCATGGCCACGAGGAAAAAGTCAGTGGTGGCGGCACCAGCAGCGCAGGAACAGGCTAGCGCAGGAAGCGAACCGCCCCCCCCCCCCAAACACAGAACCCCCATATGGAGGCTCTGAAGGAGATCCTTGCAGAGCTAAAGCGCAAGAGATCACCCCCAAGACAGAAGGGGAAAACGGGGTATAAGGGCCGCTCAAAGGAGGCAGGGAAAGGTAAACTTCCCAAGCAGAAGAAACAGCGCAGGGTGGCAGGGCCTCTAGATTCCCCAGCCTCATTTGGAGAGGAATCAGAGGAGGTGATGTCGGTTTCCTCAGACGAAGGGAGACCGTACAGGGAGAAGAGGAAGGAACGGATAGAGAGAGAAATGACCTCCTCAAGAGCGAGCGAAAATGAGGAGGAGATTGAACAAGAGATCCAAACCGGGGAAGACCTGGGATCAGAGGAAGAAGGGGAGACCTCCCCTATGGAAGAAGGAGAGATAGAAGAACAAGAATTAGAGGCATCTGGAGACTCAGACAATTCCCCATTCAATATAGGGACCAGATTTTTTAACAGGTCACCCGAGCCCTACAGCTACAACAAAGGAAAGAAAAGCACGCTTCCTCGGATTCGCCCGAAGAGGAGGAGGAAGAAGCTAGGGAATATATCCCCCGAGCCAGAGGAAAGGACAGGGGAATGGTCCTTGACAAGGCATATGAGAAGATTATAAAGAGTGAATGGCTACAGCCCAGCAAGCTATTGTCCCTGTACTCCCTATCAAAAAATAAGGAAACCCTCCTAGCCATCCCGAAGGTGGATGCTGCTGCCGCGTTACTTGCCAGAAACTCTGTGTTTCCAACGGAAGGGGAATGCTATCCTCGAGACCCCACAGACAAGGGCATCGAGTGCAACCTCCGACGCAATTTTGAGGAGACAACAGTAATCATGAAAATGGCTATTGTGGCGTAACGGAGCCCAATGGGGTTCACCCCAGCCTCCCGGCACCCCATTACCCACTTATTATCTGGTCTCTTTCCACTGCCACCACCCAGAATATTTACTTAGATTTCCAGTCTCATCCCTCTGGAGAGAATGAGACCTCTTCTGCTTCTTTAAACAGCCAGGCTCGCAAGCCAGTATAAAACAGTTTCCAATTTCTGCCGCCTGAGCGTACAGAGACATATTTGCTACCACACACGCACACAGATCTTTTAGATCAAGAAAAAGGAATATTACTTTAATGGTATTTTAAACTCGGTATCACAGGTTAACCAACCATGTGAGGTACTTTGAATCCTTGAGCAAAAGCAATTGACCAGAACAGTTTAGGCACAATGGCCTTTTTAGTAGCATCTAGTCTAAACTGGTCCCTCTGATGTAACATTCAATTACTCACAGCTTCAGGTGCACCTTTGCCTTGCAGCAAAGGGGTTCAGTCCTTAGGTTCAGTTTAGTCCAAACAGGCCAGGAGCCATTCCCTTAGCTCCATAGCAAAACCAGCTCAGTATCCCAGAGCAAACAGAAGACAAGATGGAAGACAACTCTGAGAGGTGTGGCTTTTCTTTTTAAAAGCCCCCTACCCCTCAATCATGATTGGTCCTTGGGAGGTTACCTGGCTGTACCTAGTCCAATCAGAGAATGACCCCTTCAGCCATGCTGGCTGTAGGCCGCTTCCCCTGGGATTGCGAAATCCTGCCATGCGTCCGATTGCGAAATCAGGCCTAGTCAACCTGGAAGCCAGAGTGTTAGTGAAGGTCACCTGGAAAGGGCAGGGTTGCTCCTGGCAGCTTCTGCCACAGCTATTCTGAATTTATATTTCTCCAGAGCGCTCATGACCTGGATCAAGAGAACCAGAGACCCCAAAGTTTCCACGAAGATGACGAGAATCCTGTCAACCAGAATTCAGCTGGCTCACACATTCATCGCAGATTCCTCCAGGGATATGTTGCGCTGGTCAGCTAGAGCAGTAGCTTCTAATGTAGCGTCACCTATGCCTGCGTTCATGGAAGGGAGACCCCACGGCCAAAAATACTCTGGTAGGGGGCCCCTTCCAGGGTTCAAAGCTATTTGGTGTGTGCCTGGACAAGGTCCTGACAGATGCGGCGGATAAAACAAAAAAGCAAACCCTACAGAGTGTGGGTATAGCAAGGAAGACTTCAGTTCTCGACAACCAATGGGGAACAACAGAAGACCATTCTACCCTAACAGGGGAAGACAGCAGCGTTATAGACCCATATGGAATAAGCAGAAGGGGCAAGGAAACAGAGCCAAACACCCCCAAGGAGCGAACAGATCCAAATCAGAATCATGACTACCTCATGCAGCTCATGGACCTGCACGATCTAGGGGGCAGGCTCCAAGGGTTCAGAAAAAAGTGGGTGACGGCCACTTCCGATTTATGGGTACTGCAGACCGTACAAAAAGAGTATTCAATAGAGTTCGAACAAAGCCCACGAAACTTTTTTACTATCTCGGCAAGATCCAGCAACCCATAGAAACACCTCGCTATGCAAACCGAGATTCACAGACTCCAAAACATCGGGGCCATAGAATGGGTACCCCAACACGAACAAGGATCCAGACTATATTCAATCTTATTCCTCGTACCGAAAAAGTCAGATGAGTGGCGAGCAGTACTCGACCTTAAAAGATTAAACCAGTTCGTCAGGACAAGAAGGTTCAAAATGGAGACACTGCAATCTATTCGGATGGCACTCTCACCAGGCGAATGACTAACATCGCTAGACCTCAAGAAGGCATACCTCCACGTGCCTATTCTACCATCCTACAGGAAGTGGCTACAGATCCAGTATGCACACCAACACTGGCAGTACACGGCACTCCCATTTGGTCTGGCCACGTCACCCAGAACATTAACCAAGATCTTGATAACCCTCATAGAAAACCTCAGGGAAGAGGGGATCAAGATACACCCATATTTAGACGATATACTCATACGGTCCCCGAATTACGATCGAGCAGTGTCAGACATCCACAGGGTCATAGAGTATCTTCAAGAACACAGTTTCCTAGTGAACTTCAAGAAGGGCCACCTGAAACCGTCACAGTCCCTGGAACACCTGGGAGTAATCCTGGACACTCGCAACTACAGGGTCTACTTCACCCAACAGAGACGTCAGACGCTGATGAACCTGGTCAGGCAAGTGAACAGGAGTCAGAAATCCAGACTCAAGGAACTAGCCAGCCTTCTGGGCAGCATGATATCCTGTCTGGGCCTACTGAGATGGGCAAGATTCCACACAAGACTATTGTAAAGGTTACTGAGACCGTGGCAGGACCGACTGATACAAGGGGGGAACCCATGGGTAACTGTTCCAAAGACATTTAAGAGATCCTTAATGTGGTGGGTGTCGAAGGACAGATTCGAACCCAGGATTCCCCTCATAGACCCTGACAGAATATCAGTAACCACAGATGTGAATCTGTTCGGATGGGGTGCACACACTCGGAACAGGTCCATACAAGGCAAGTGGTTAACATGGGAGAAAAAACACCACATCAATTGACTAGAGCTCAGAGCAGTATACCTAGCCCTATGAAAACTGGCACCATGGATTCGGGGAAAACACATTCTGATTTATACGAACAATACCGTAACGAGAGCATACATCAACCACCAGGGGGGCTCACGATCGGAAGCACAACACCAGCAAGCCTCTGCATTAATCAAGTGGTCAGAAACCAACTAAAATCAATCAGGACAGTGCACATAGCAGGAGAGAAGAACACGCAAGCCAACTGGCTTAGTCGGGAAACAACAGACCCGGGAGAATGGTCCTTACACCCAAGGATGTTCAGGACAATAGTAGACGCCTTCGGAGATCCAGAAGTCGATCTGTTTGCTTCACCAGTTAACGCAAAAGCAAAGATTGTCCTATCCCATTTTCTGAACTAACAAGCAACAGGTTTCAGCGCGTTGAACCTGACATGGCCTCGGGGCTACTATACACCTTCCCGCCTTTTCCCCTGATCCAGAGGACAGTGGCAAAAATCAAGAGGGAAGGATTCAGAAGTGATCCTGGTGACCCTGTACTGGCCCCGGCATCCATGGTTCGCGGACATTCTAAGCATGTCAATGACATCTCCTATCAGACTGCCATACAGACAGGATGTATTGTCCCAGGGAGCGATACTCCACGAAAACCCGGAAACACTCAGTCTAACAGCCTGGAGATTGAAAGGAGGTCACTTAGAAAATTAGGTTATTCTCAGCAGGTCCTGGAGACTGTGCTCCAGTCCAGACGCCCGGCAACTAGGCAAATCTACCAAAGTACCTGGGCTAGTTTTGCTGGGTGGTGCGAGAACAAAGGGGTGAGACCAGTCAAGGCCACCATAAAGGTGACTCTAGATTTCCTCCAAGAGGGACTAAACAAGGGTTTAAAACCAAACATGTTACAAAGACAGGTAGCAGCCATAGGTAGTGTTCTTAGTACCGTGAAGGGACTCAGTGTAACTAAACATCCATACATTATTTGATTTATTAGAGCAGCTAGAGTGGTATCACCTCCAGTGATGCATCGTTTTCCATCGTGAGATTTAAACTTAATACTTAGAGCACTGATGGTCATTCCGTTTGAACCGCAAAGGGAGGTATCCCTTTACTATCTATCTGTAAAGATAGCCTTTTTGATTGGGATTACATCAGCCAGAAGGGTGTCAGAACTGAGTGCCCTTTCTTTGGAACCGAACCTATGCTCGTTCAAGGATTCTTCTGTCATTCTCAGATTGGATCTGTCTTTTCTAACCAAAGTAAATTCTCCTTTCCATAGGGAACAGGAGATAAATCTTCCATCTTTCTGCCCACACCCATCTCACTTTCAGGAGCGGGTGTGGCATAAACTGGATGTCACTAGAGCACTGAGAATCTACCTGGATCGCACTGCTCTGTTTAGGAAATCCTCTGCCCTAACCGTAACGTACGGTCCACAGAACCGGGAAGAGGGCATCTAAAGCGGTGATAGCAAGATGGATAGCACTGTGTATTAAGGACGCCTATAGGGCACAAGGCAAGATCCCACCAGATGGAATTTTTGCTCATTCATTGAGAGGGGTAGCTGCCTCTCAGGGTTTCAGGAACTCAGCCTCATATGGGGAAATCTGTCAAGCTGCAACATGGTCATCGGTCCATTCTTTCACAAGGCATTACAAAATCCCTCTGCAAGAATCAGCCGAAGCGGCGTTTAGGAGACGGGTACTCCAGGCGGTTCTCTAGGGGAACATTGTTTTCCACTAGAGCACTTGTCACATCAGTAAATTACTCTTCTCCCTCCCTGCAGCAAAGCTATATCATTCTGGGACACAGCTTGGGAAGGTCCCTACTGTGCTGACTGGCCGTCCAGGAGGACCTCCAGGGAGAAAGGAAAATTGGGCACTTACCTCCTGAATTTTCCTTCTACGGGAGGTCCTCCTCGGCGGCCAGACCCACCCTGAGTGAAGAGTAACTCTGTGGAAAGTGTTATTTGAGCTAATTTCAGTTTAAGGGGAAACCTTCTTTATACAATTAGGTTGAGGAAGTTAGAGTTCAAGGGCCTGGACTCTGGACTGGAGTCATACCCTCTGGAGACATCTATCCCCTAATAGGGGATAAAGAGTAAAAAACGGGATTTTTTGTTTTGTAAAAATTCTCAAAATGTTAGTTAAAGTTACTAATGTTGGTGGTGTATTTTAGTAAAGGATAAACAGTGTGAAAGAAAGCTGGAATGCACTGGAGATGGGATGGAGATTCCCGAAGCATGGACACAAAAGTTAGTATGTCTGCCTCCTACTGGTAGTGACGGGGATCTACCCTACTGTGCTGGCTGGCCGTCCAGGAGGATCTCCCGTAGAAGGAAAATTCAGGAGGACCTCCCGTAGAAGGAAAATTCAGGAGGTAAGTGCCCAATTTTTCTTTCTCCCACAGCAGTAGCAGTTCTGCAAGGATAATGGGCATTTTCACCACTAGGCTATGACTGAAGACGCACAACAGAGTGGACAAAGAATATGTCTGTGTACGTGCCCTTTAGGGATTAAAAGAAATGGACAAAACCCCCTCAGTGAAGTTTAGAAGAGAAAGTGTTTAACTTAAATGAAAAAATTAAATCCATTTCCAAATTAGGAGTGAGCTCAGGTTATTCACCAGCAAGGCTTTCCCTCTCTTCAAGAATACATTGACTGTCTATGCACTAAAGAAAAAAAAATCCAATGAAGAGTTCATCTTTTGAGTTTCTTCTTGAGCATTCGTTTTTGTTTATTAGGTGGTAGACAGCTCTGTAGAATTATGCTTCTTGTTCCCAGTGAATCCTCTTGTTTCACAGACTCATGTGCCATTAACCCTGTTCACTCTTCACCTGGAAATGCTGTCTCTTTGGTCAAGTAAACCCTCCTAAATTTTGACTTCCATCTCCCCCACATATTCTTAGCTTCCTTCAGCTGGAGGTGACCCACCCACACACAAGCTTGACACTTACCCCAGAAGATGTTGCCAGTGTACTTGTTTTCAGTCACTTTCTCTAAGGTAGAGTTCAGACACCTTTATGCCTGGCCCTCTGTAGAGTTTGTACGTAGCAGAGCCGTGATCTGTAAGCAATACATGATTACTCTCATAAAAGTAAATGCACCAACTCACACATAAGTTCTTTCCGAATCTGGCCCTAACATAGGTCCATTATATATAGCCACTTTTCTAGATCTACCTGTAATTTAAATCTGACCTTCGCCTTCAGTTATTTCAAAAGTGTGAAAATAGCGAGGTTGCATGAGGATAACCAAATTTAGAATTTGATTTCACGGAGGATGTTTTCAGGACTAGGACCAATATGTTTCTCTGTTTCAGATTATCTTTCCTTAAGAAATTACATTTCAGGTATATAGATCTAGAAAATGGTGAGCCTGCTGGGTTAAAAGGGAACCCATTTTAACATTAAAATATTAAACGTGTTTGTATTTGCAGAGCAAGGCTTTAGGCCAGACACTCCCAAAATACGGGCTAGAACCCCAACTCTGATTGAGGGATCTGTGAATGGTTTGACTTAGGCCCTTTTCACACAGACACTCCTAACACTGATAAAATGGGTGTTAAATTTTATTATACATGTTGCAGGGATACAGGCTGCCCTGAGTGCCCTGCAACATGTATAATAAAATGTAACACCCATTTTATCAGTGTTAGGCGTGTCTGTGTGGAAAGGACCTTAGAGGCCAATCGAAGGTCTGTGCATAGTACATCCTTGATCCTGTAAGCAATATGTTATTAGTCTCATAAATGTAAATACACACACACTCACTTTGGATCAGGGCTTTGCTCTTCATTGTCTTGATTGCCGTCTGGGGTCACAGGGTTATATTTAAGTCTCAACATGGTGCCACACAGGAAAAAAGGTTGGGAATCACTACCTTAGACCCTCTCTTGCATGTGTGTGCTTGTACAAGTAAAGTAATCTCATTGAAATCAGTGGCACTACTCACACTATTAAAGTTAAGCATATGCATGTATGTTTGCAGAATTGAGGGCTGAGTAATGAATATGTAGACTTACCCTGACCTTATCAGTGGATTGATGTAGGTGGATCATTGCACCTATATATACCCTCAGTGTTGTGTTTGTCAATCTGGTTGTAAGAAATCAGCTGCAGGATTGGGACCTTGCGCCCTGATCCTGTAAATATACCCATACATAGCATTATACACTAGGTGTAGACACATTGCTTGTCTGTAGATGAACCCGTCACTGGCCACCCCTGACAGGCTTCAGGGGTGTACAGCCCTGCATCCCCCACATGCAGCTCCACCTGCATCACCTTTACATGGACCCAGCAGCTGCCGCACACCATACAGCTGCAGGTGGATCATCCCAACGCTCCAGGCTGAGCTTTGTGGTGTTGTCTGGGGCAACCCCCAGCCGAGAGCGGAGCAGCAGAAGCTGAGCTCCACTGGTGGTGCTTCGGGATGTTCTGGAGCACCACAAGCAGGGCTGGAGCAGAGCTGCTCTGCCTGAACATCTGGAAACCTGCTTTTACACTGATGGGCCACCCGGTTGTGAGGCAGAGCAGAGGCGTGGATGCCGTACATCTAAAAGCACCCACTGAAGCATGCCTTTGTGGGATCTGGGCCTTAGTAAGGAAGTCATCATAATTTAAACAAAATTGTGCATGTACAATATCCACATCCTGCTGAATAATAAAATTGTTACTGTACGTAGTATTCAGTTCTGAATGAAGCATGATCCAGAAATGTCAATTTTGGATGAGCTGGTTTACTACACAGTTGCCACTTTGTCTTAGTTTGACTTTGTAGGGAAAGGAATTACTTCTGTGTTACTGTAAGTATGTTAACTTTCCTTTTCTTCCCAATAGTGTGTGACATAATCTCTCAGATACAGATGCTCTACCTACTACTGAGCTTGTGTATGGGGTGGACAATAGGCAGAAGGAAGAAATCTCAAAGCCGACCACTTCAGTGGGATTCCACTCCAACATCCACAGGCATTGCTGTGGCTGTAGTTGTTGCACAGGTTTGTAGTTGTGTTTTATTTCTCTCTACTGGGTATAGAATACAGAATGCTAGCCGTTTTGCATAGATATGGAAATGATCTGTCCCATGCTGTTATAATAAAATTAATTAATTAAATAAGGTAAATTTAGAAGTAAATCAATAACATTAAAATATATTTATATTTCAACACACGGGACATTCAGCTGCAATGTTCCCTTGGGTATCTAAAAATTAAAAAGCTAATAATTTAATGAAGAGGCTGGTGGGGCAGCAGTGAAGGAAGAAACCTGCCTGGGATATTGCTGCCGATACTGAAAGTGCTGGAAGTGCCACTGAGGACTGGCACAAATCAAATTAAATAGAGCCCTCTATTCTCTGGTGAGGAGCTTGGAGTATTCCCTGCAAAAATCCCTGTCCTGAAAATACATAGGAGCATGCTGCAAATGCTTACCCATACCAAGTCCCATTGGTTCACTGGGATTGTGTGAGGGTGTTTGTTGTGGGTGCTAAGTGTTTCCAAGATAGGGGCCTACAATAAACTGAACTTTAGTTGATCTGTGGAAGCCTCTGTTTTGGCTTGGTACATTTCTAATCAAACCCTAAGTTGCAAAAGTTGGTGCTGAAGCGAACAGTCTGGTTTGGGAGAGGAGCCTTTTGGAGAACTAGAGTCTTTGGGCCCAGCCCCATTAAAGTCATTGGTGAAACTTTGGTAGAAGAAGGATTATACTGTACTTGTGCATTAGGTGCTTCTCAAAGGAGTATTTAGAGAATAGCAGTGATGAAGTGCTAGCTCACTTCAGAATAGAAATTTGTAAATTGGTATAGTATTTCAAAAATGAGGGAGAGATCAAGCTCCTCTTTTGTCAACATGGACCACTATTGTATCTAAGAACATAAGAAGTTCCATACTGGGTCAGTCCATCAAGCCCAGTATCCTGTCACTGACTGCTCTGAGTTGCTTCAGAGAAGTACTCAATTCCCTGCTGTTCACTCCCAGCTCCCAATAGTCATAGGCTGCGTTCCCCCCAACCCACCTGACAAATAGTCACTTATTGTGACAAAGGAATCGCTCTTGCTCTTTTTATTATTATTATTAGGGTGGTAGTTTCAGGCGAGCAAGGTAAGACCATCACACTTGTATTGATAGCTAAAATTAAAAAGAATTGAGGAAAAGTGGCATTTAGTTACAGGTTTTTTTTCTAAATATATTTATTGTCATTTTGCAGAGTATTTTACTAATTTGGGAGCAGTTTGAAGATACTAATCACCACAGCTACCATTCACACCACAGTTTAGCAAGTGGACTTATTATTGGCTTGCAAGTTTGTCTAGCTCTCTCATTGGGCTGTGGTCTTTATCAGATCATCACAGTGGAGAGAAGTACACTCAAAAGGGAGTTCTACATCACCTTCACCAAAGTATGTGTCACCTTTGGAAAACTTTCCCTGTAAATAGTCTTAATGGCATGCTGTTGAAAGAGCTATTAAATTACTATTTGCCTTCATGAGAAAATGAATGTTTTTAAGGATGTGATTTGATTAAGTTATAATCTTTCAGTTTACTCTAAATAGCAATTTTAAATTTGAAATGAGGATAGGAAATAAAAAGCTGTCTACTGCAGAAAATCAGTCTTTTATATAGGTAATTATTTGGCTAACAAGGTGCAGAACACTGGATTTGTGATCTGCAAAGTAAAAAGGGAAACACGCAGATACAGTTTCCCTACTTGTCATAACTATCTACTGTGCTGACACATCCAAGTAGATGATATCAAATGCTATTCTTCTCTTTCAGGGCTGTCTCCTGTGGTTTTTGTGTCATCCAGGTTTTGCAACCATTTCTCTAATGTTTAGAGACTATCAAAGAGAGAAGGTGTGTATGGAAAAGAAAAACAATATAGTGTTTGACTATAAATGATAAACAGGATACACCTGCTGAGTAGTATCCATTTAGAAATATAGCCTTAAATGTTCAAAACCATATAGCCTTACAACTGATTAAAGCAGCCAGGGATGGCCTTAGAATTTGTAGGGCCCAGGACAAAGATAAAATGTGGAGCTCCTGGTAGCCCCACCCTGTTCCTTCAAAGGCACTCTCTGCAGGATCCTAGAGGTGGCCATGTTTGGGACCCTGCTGCAAGGAAATGCAGGCCCCACCCCCTGCTGTGAAAATGAGGGCCACTACAGGGCCCCTAGAAGTATAGTGAAAGTAGAGAAACTTCTAGAACTACCCTAGAAGTAGAGAGAATAGCAGGGGAAGTCCCCCAGGTTGTCCTGTGGTAAGGCGAGCCCTGAAAGCACTATCTGCCTATATATTACGTAGGCATCATTTTGGAGAGTGAAAAGGGGGGAGGTTTGTCAAGATAAAGCAAATAATGGCAAAAAGACAAGCCATTGCCTTTTTCTAAGGTTAATTCTTTAAAAACAATTTATGCATGGCAACTAAAACCAAGGAAGCACAGCAGAGCTGTATTTCTTGGTTTAAAAAGTTCTCCAAATGTATTATTCGGTTTGTAAATTCTTAATAATGGAAAACAAAGCTGGATTTATTGGCTTTCTAGCTGCTAGCTAGGGAACTGGTGTTTATAGCCTGCCACTTTCAGGTAAAGTACACCATAATTCTCAGGTGACTACATCATTCAAGAATGGAGTGCTCTCACTCTTTACAGTTAATGCAGCATGTGTGTGAGTGTGCAGATATTTCCAGGGTCTGAGCCATTGTTGAACAGAACATATATATGAGTAGAAAAGTGTGTTACTAAAAACCTAAATCCAGACCTTTATTTTGTTTCCAGGGCTTATTTGGGCAAACATAGCTGCATTAATTGTAAGCCCTAGGGCAGGGACCTAGTCCAGTAATAATAAGGTTGAACTTTAAAATACTTGCAAAAGAAATTATTTTTTGAGACACCAATCAGACTACCATAAGAAACAACATACTAAAAGTTGCAATGTCCAACTCGATGCAAAATGGGTTTTTTTGGTCACTAGTAGTTAATGGAAATGGCTGAAAAGTAACAATCACTTGACATTGTAATAGCTCCGCTTCTATGGGGTCAAATGGATCCTTTTCCCCATAAAGTAGCAATACTTCTAAAGCTAATCTTTCAAATTTCCTTTGCTGAA
Source organism: Sphenodon punctatus (assembly GCA_003113815.1). Classification (NCBI taxonomy): domain Eukaryota; kingdom Metazoa; phylum Chordata; class Lepidosauria; order Sphenodontia; family Sphenodontidae; genus Sphenodon; species Sphenodon punctatus. The sequence goes on from QEPC01001394.1 coordinate 7,544,778, forward strand.
CCTTTGCAATATTAGCATTAACACTTGTTGATGAAGCCATCCCTGTGACTATACTTCATAGTATCTGGATCTAAGTATTAGACAGTGATGCAAACAAGGAAGTCAGTCACTGTCATAATCTTGGCTCCATCACAGTTCCGTTGGCAGTATTCAAGCAGTCGCTGGCTTAACACACTTTGCATACAATTGTGCACTCTAGTCCATTTTTTCTGCAGCTGCATTTCATGGTGTCACAGCTGCCTTTGCAGCTGCACTTCACTATTTTCAGGAGTTGTGCTGGAGCTGGTGGAAGATCTATCATGATTGGGTACAACATACCATCTAGTTCCTTCCATCCCACCACTCAGTAACATTCATGCTCGAAATGTCATTTCCAGTCCACATCCGTACCTGGTAGTACACCCTCAAGCGGAGATATTTTGTAGCAGCAGATGTTGGAGGGACTTGTTTAGGCTGAACAAACGATGAAGAAATAGCCACTTCCTCAGAAAATACCTGGAGGTGATATTCATCCATTGTTATTTCGGGAAGAGCGCTGTACAGGATTCCTACAGCTCTTTCACCAGCTGCAGTAATTGTAGCCTGAGAAAGATCTTGGCGAAGAAACAGCAATGCTTGTTTTTGAAATTCACTACTGACCATCAGTGTACATACACCAAGTCCTTTCTCAAGTCCATAAACCCTATAAGTTGTGTCACACCCAAGAACGGCATGTGCAAATAGTAATCGTTTGGATACTTCTTCACCAAGTTGCTGTTGAACACTTTTAATGTTCAACGTCTTTCGTACTCCTCTTTTCTTTGGCTCTGGAGAGAAATACAATGTCCTGCTTGCTGTGGTGACATGAAAACAAAGCAGGATGAACAGACTGGTGTCATCTCCTACAACAATGGGTATTTTCAGACGTTACGAGATCACAGTGAACCACGGTGAATATGCACCTGTGGTCAATGTGTCTCGAACGCCTGTTTGGCGGCCGCCAGATGTTCGCCACGGTCAATACCCGCATGGGGTCAATTTGAACCATGCTTCCCAGGCTAGCGGGGGGAATGTCCCGGGAAGCGTGGTCAAAGAGATCCCCAGCGGGGACCAAAAAAAAGTAACGTCTGGCCGGGTGCCACGGCCCGGGATCCCCGGCGGGATCCCGGGCCGTGGCGAATCCAGCCCGCCGCAGCCGCCGCATTGGCCCCGCCGCCCGCCCATCTCCCCGGAGGGCGGGCGGCGGGAGTGTGGAGGGGGCGGGGCCGTTTGGCCGCACGTTGCGCCGCATGGCCCCGCCCCCTCACAGAATCCCCGCCGGAATCCCCCCAGCATGTCTGTTGCAGCGTGACGGGGTGACCCCGGCGAGGAATGAATAGGGTGATTTCGGTACGGGGCCAACAGGCCCCGTAACATCTGAAATCACCCAATGGTGTCAATGGACCAGGCTAGCTTGACAGCTATTTGAAAAATCAAAACATCAGCATCCCCGCTAGCTTGAAGTATTGTAAATCCCTTGTCCTTTAGATGTATTGTCAGTGCACTGATGAATCGTTCTTTATTTGACTTGCATGAAAGGAATTCTTGTTTGTTGATCTTCAGCTTCATTTCGTTAGTGAAGGTGATTTCTCGACCGACTCTTCTAGATCTGCTGGTATGTGCCATGTCCTTGATTGAGGGTCCAGTACAAATGGACTGTTGTAGCTCCCAGGTAATATTTGTGTGCATAATAAGAATACTGTTCCATGATGGCTGAGTAGGATTGGTTCACAGTCCATTGGATCCTATGAAGAGTCGCACCATCCAGCACAAACGTCACTCCACTTGTTAGCCTACAGACTATAGTATTGTCTGCCTGACATAATGTTTGAACAGTATGAAGAAGTTCAGGTTTATTTGGTTTTCGGAAAAGGAAGCTGCTGTCAAACAAGGATGCTGGGTGTGAGCACAATTCATATCTGAAGCAATCTTCTTCTGAAATGTTGCTGGATTTGGCAATGAGTAGGAATCTCTGGAACAGAAGTGTTGGGTCCAATTGCTTTATCACCCCTCGAGGTGTTTGCTTTGTAGCTAGCTGTACAATTTTTTCCTTACATTTAAATGAAATATCTTGGGCAGTCTTTCTAATCATTTTGTTTATTATCTTCTGTCCAATTTCCCTAGCAATATTAGCATTGACATCTGTAGATGCAACCATTCCTGTGGCTATACTTCATAGCTGATGATCACCTTCAAAGGGTGATGATTCTGTTAAATATTCAAGTATTATCTGAACATCCTTACAGTCTCTTTCCTGTCTGGAGTCCCAGCTTTCCTTATGTTGGTTACCTGTTACATATGATACTTCAGTCAACTTCTCCATCAGTAAGTTGACCTCCAAACAAGCAGAACAAGATAATATCCAAATTGAGGGTTGAACCTCAGCCATTCCTCTGCTTTTCATCGGTCCTCCAACAGTCTTCAGGTTTCGCATAAATTCCTGCTCAATGACCAAATCGGTGACAGACGTGCCCCAAATCTGTCTGACCTTCTAATGACATGCATTCCATACTCAAGTTTTGAGAAAACTGATGGATTGGTGATTTCTAATTTTTTCATTTTTTTGGATATAAAGGTATACTGACTTGCTATAATTGTTGTGGCCAGCTGCAGTAAAAAAAAAAAAGGAAGCATCTCACATAAGGTCTGAAGATGTAACTTCCACTTACCAATCCTTTCTGTTCTACTAAATTTCCACATCAGTCCTACCATCTCCATATACTGCAGCCACAATGCTGCTGTATGTGCATCAGCCAAATGATTTTTTCTTATTTGAAGTAGTTGCACAACCTTCCTGATATTAGGAGATAAGCAAACATCATAAATGTCCATCTTGTCTGACATACTCTGTCATAGATGTTCTTCATCTATGCTGTGGAGTTATCCCTTCAAGTGTTGAGCCACAGGAAATGCTAGATAATCACTCGAATCTCATGACTTCGTGGTATGGTGCACAAAATCCAAGAGTATGTAGAGTGTCAATCAAGTAATGTGAACCATAATGGTGGTGTACTTGAATTGCCAGTCCAATCTGCAGTGGAGTTAAGAGGACTTTGGTCTCACTGCTTGCATGGTGGATTCTCCAACTGGATTTATTTTAATTGAGTTGTTTTTCCCAACAAACAATGTAGCCAGGAAAACAGCAAGGCTATTTGGAATATAATAGTTATCAACATCCATGCAGCATTTCAGTTAATATCAATAATATAGTATGTTATTGTGGCAGGACTGTGCCACAAAATGGTGCCTGCCATATGGGCCAGCTAAGATGGCCACCAGAAAGGAAGAGGAAGTGGATGGGCGTGGCCCGTAGAATAAAAGAGAGGTCAGCCTGAAAAGGAGAACATCTCGGCAGTCTGCTCCTGACCAGCAAGGAGAGAACATCTCCTGGAGAGGCTGGCTGATCTGGATGCCTGGCAGGAAAGAGTGCCTGGATGTGAGTGGAGATAGCTAGCCAGAGACTGTGATTGTGGCTAGGCTCTGCTATATGGACTATGGGTGGCCAGAGGTTTGGTGCCTGGCCTGGGATATTATAAATAAACTGTAATTGAGCCTGACCCCTGAGTGGCAACCTTCTTGGGCATTGATCCTGACAACATTTAGCCCACAGTGAAGTAGCGACCTGTTACAGTTATATTTATAAGATTTTAAGTATATATTGATTTCTAAAATTCAAGAATTTGTAATTCAGATTAGATTTTTATTTACAATGGACCCATTCAGCCCCTTAGAAGCAGAGATATTACAATTACAAGTCGGTATTACTATAGCACCCCCACTCCCTCCAGCCCCCCCCCACACACACACTCCCTCTGCTCCCCCACTGACTCCCTCCCTCCACCCACCCTGGCATTTACCTGGATGTTCTTCCGTTAGGTTGGCCATACCTGCCCTTTAAAAGAGCACGTTTATGAAAAAATACATGGTGCAGGGCTGCACTTGGAACAATGCAGCCCTGCAACATGTATTTTTCATCAGCTTCCTCTTTTAAAGGGGAGGTATGGCTACCCTACCCTCCGTGCTGCGCACCACCCTTCAGCTAACTGTGAGGCCTCCAAAGTCCCAGTCTTGGGGAAGGGCCATGTGCTGATCCAACAGGAAGAGGAAACAGATCACTTCCTGTATGGTTGGAGCATGGCCCCTCCCCTTGTCAGACCCTGGGAAGAGGCCTCAGCAGCCATACGAGGCCTTTAAAGACCAGACAGTCGTCTGGAGGGTGGCCTGCGGTGCCCGGGGTACTCTTCCCTATCCGCCCTGTCGTAAGGCCAGCCTGACAACTGAGAATGAAAAAAAACATTGTGCATCGAGCTGGACATTGCAACTTTAAATATGTGGTTTCTTATGCTAGACTGATTGGTGTCTCACATAAATAATTTCTTCTGCAATATTTTAAAGTTTGCTTGCACTTTTTGCTATCTTTCCTGGACTATTACTGGACCCAGTCCGGAGTGCCTGCCAGTTCTGAGCATCATAATGGCCGTGATAGCACCCAAGCGCCGTCACATTAGAAAACACCCTCAGTATAACCAGTATTCCTACAGAGATGCTGAGGCACTAAATAACCAAACCTCATCCTGGTTCAGCTGTCGTCAGTTGGTGTGATAGCCATGGAGTGCTGCAGTCCCTGCAGGAGCCTTAAAGGTACAGAGCATCTTTAGCTGCTTGCTTTGCCTATTAATGCAGGGCTGAGGCATTATAACTCTATGGGGGGGCTGAGTCCTGACACTCCTGGGGGAATTATGCTCTCTTTTTCATTTGCTGAGGAAAATAGATGCCCCTGTGTGTTCAGTCTGGCTTCCTCTTTCTTCAGGTTGTGAAGTTTCATGGAATGTCATTTACGTAGAGATAGATTGTGCCCTAAAGTGACGGTGAGAGGCATTGTGTGTGCTTTGCTGGCCTATTCATATCCCGCAGGAAACATTATGCCTTGGGAAGTGACAGCTCCTCCAATGAGCCACCTGTAATCTACTAAAATGCTTTAAATAGGGTGATTGGCTTCTCCCAGCATGCCCTAACAGTTTCACAGCCCACTCCTTGTTGGTTACTCACTGACCATAGCAAGGAGCAGAAACACTGTTCCTGTGCTCTGTCCACGAGCATTGTCCATGATGTGGGGAACCCTAATGCCAGGAACACAACCCGAGGAGTGTCTGTGGACCCATCTCTCCTCCCCTGGCCACAAACACATTCTAGGACTTGATTCCCAGCAACACGATCTTCTGCTCCTTNGAAAGGGCAATTGGGATTCTTACCGGTGAATTGCCCTTCTGTGGCCCTCCAGGGAGTTTATTCGGCCCGCCCGGGCTATGTATTTAAGTTTGGTTCCCCTGAACGGGTAAGGGGGGTTCATCCCCTTCCAGGGGCCTTGGTTCAGTTAACCCCGAGGTTTCGGGAAAGGTTTTGTTATTATTTCAGCTCCAGTCCATCGGCTTGGATACTCCTGGGGAAGCGAGGGCGCGCTCTCCCTACGCATGCCCAGTCGAAAGTCAGTGCTGCCTCCTACTGGACGGAAGGGAGAACGCTCCCTGGGTCCGAATAAACTCCCTGGAGGGCCACAGAAGGGCAATTCACCGGTAAGAATCCCAATTGCCCTTTTCCAGTCCACACCTGTACGTGGTAATACACCCTCAAGCTGTGGTATTTTGTAGCAGCAGATGTTGGAGGGACTTGTTCAGATTGAACAAACGATGAAGAACTAGCCACTTTCTCAGAAAATACCTGGTGACGATATTCATCCTTTGTTATTTTGGGAGGAGCACCATACAGGATTCCTAGAGCTCTTTCACCAGCTGCAGCAATGGCCTGAGGAAGATCTTGGCAAAGAAACAGCAATGCTTCTTTTTTAAATTCACTACTGACCATCAATGTGCGTACACGAAGTCCTTTCCCAAGTCCATAAACCCTGGAAGTTGTGTCACAACCAAGGATGGCATATGCAAATAGTAATAGTTTGGATATTTCTTCACCAAGTTGCTGTTAAACACTTTTAATGTTCCACGCCTTTGGTACCCCTCCTTTCTTTGGCTCTGGAGAGAAATACAATGTACTGCTTGCTGTGGTGGCATGAAAACAAAGCAGGATGAACAGATTGGTGTCATCTCCTACAACGATGGTGTCAGTGGACCGGGCTAGCTTGACAGCTGTTTGAACAATCAAAACACCAGCATCCCCAGTAGCTTGAACTATTGTAAATCCCTTGTCCTTTAGATGTGCTGTCAGTACACTGATGAATCATTGTTTATTTGACTTGCATGAAAGTAATTGTTTGTTGATCTTCAGCTTCATTTCATTAGTGAAGATGATTTCTCGACCGACTCTTCTAGATCTGCTGGAATGTGCCATGTCCTTGATTGAGGGTCTATTTGTATATCCATCAAACACTATTATAGCTTCCAAGTAATATTTGTGTACATAGTAAGAATACCGTTCTATGATGGCTGAGAATGATTCATTCGCAGTCCATTGGATCCTATGAAGAGCCCCACCATCTAGCACAAACGTCACTCCGCTTATCGACCTACAGACTATAGTATTGTCTGCCGGACATACTGTTTGAACAGCATGAAGAAGTTCAGGTTTATTTGGTTTTCGGAAAAGGAAGCTGCTGTCAAACAAGGATGCTGGGTGTGAGCACAATTCATACCTGAAGCAATCTTCTTCTGAAATGTTGCTGGATTTGGCAATGAGGAGGAATCTCTGGAACCGAAGTGTTGGGTCCAATCGCTTTATCACCCCTCTAGGTGTTTGCTTTGTAGTTAGCTGTACAATTTTGTCCTTATGTTTAAATGAAATATCTTTGGCAGTCTCTCCAATCATTTTGTTTATAATCTGTCCAATTTCCCTAGCTATATCAGCATTAACACCTGTTGATGCAACCATTCCTGTGACTATACTTCGTAGCTGATGATCACCTTCAAAAGGGTGATGATTCTGTTAGTACTTGAATATTTATCTGAACATCCTTACAGTTTCTTTCTTGTCTGGAGTCCCGGCTTTCCTTATGTTGGTCACTCTTCAGTCAGCTTCTCCATCAGTAAGTTGACCTCCAAACAGGCTGGACAAGATAATATCCAAACCAAGCGTTGAACCTCAGCCCTTCCTCTGCTTTCGTCAGTCCTCCTTCAGGTTTTGTATAAATTCCTGCTCAGTGACCAAGTCTGGTGACAGACCTGTCCAATATCTGTCAGACCTTCTAAGTACATGCATTCCATTTTCAAGTTTTGAGAAAACTGATGGATTGGTGATTTCTGATTTTTTTCATATTTTGCATATAAAGGTATGCTGACTTGCTGTAATTGTTGTGGCCAGCTGCAGTAAAAAAAGGAAGCATCTCACATAAGGTTTGAGGATGTAACTTCCACATACCAGTCCTTTCTGCTCTAATAGATTTCCGCATCAGTCCTACGATCTCCATATACTGCAGCCACAGTGCTGCTGTACATGCATCAGCCAAATGTTTCTTTCTTATTTGGAGTAGCTGCACAACCTTCCTGACATTAGGAGATAAGCATCATAAACATCCATCTTGCCTGACATTACTCTGTCCTAGCCATTCTTCAACTATGCTGTGGAGTTATCCCTTCAAGTGTTGAGCCACAGGAAACACTAGAAAATCACTCAAATCTCATGACTTCGTGGTATGGTGCACAAAATCCAAGAGCATATAGAGTGTCAGTCAAGTAACGTGAACCATAATGGTAGTGTAGTTGGATTGCCAGTCCAATCTGCAGTGGAGTTAAGAGGACTTTGGTCTTACTGCATGATAGATTGTCCAATTGTATCTATTTTAATTTAGTTGTTTTACCCAAAAAACAATGTAGCCAGGAAAAGAGCAAGGCTATTTGGAAGATAATGGTTATCAACATCCATGCAGCATTTCGGTTAATATCAGTAATATACTATGTTTTTATAAGATTGTAAGTATATACTGATTTCTAAAATTCAAGAATTCGTAATTTAGATTAGATTTTTATTTACAATGGACCCATTGGGCCCCTTAGAACCTGAGATATTACAATTACAAGTCATTATCACTATAGCCCCCCCCCCCCTCCCTCCAGGGCCCCCCCCCCCACATATACACACTCCCTCTACACCCACCCCCCTACTTCCTCTGCCCCCCGACCACCTCCCTCCACCCACTCTGGCACTTACCTGGCTGCTCCTCCATGCTGCCCACCACCCTTCAACTAACTGAGTCCTTCAAAGTCCCAATGCTGGCTTCTGTGGCCTCTTCCCAGGCTCGGGGAAGGGGAGGGCCATCCTCTGAGCCAACAGGAAATGGAAGCAGGTCACTTCCTGTTTGGTTGGAGCATGGCCCCTCCCTTCCTTGTCAGAGCCTGGGAAGAGGCCTCAGAAGCCACATGGGGCCTTTGAAGACCACACAGTTGGCTCGAGGGTGGCCTGCGGTGCCCAGGGTGCTCGCCCCTATCCACCCTGTGGTAAGGTCAACCTGACAACGGGATGAAAAAACACATTGTGCATGTATCTGGACATTGCAACTTTAAGTATGTGGTTTCTTATGCTAGTCTGATTGGTGTCTCTCATAAATGATTTCTTTTGCAAGTATTTTAAAGTTTGCATGCACTTTGCGCTATCTTTCCTGGACTAACCGTGTCTATTCAATTACTTTGTAAAGCGCCAGGTATATTACTGCCGCTATATAAATGCTTGCTAATAATAATAATAATTCTTTTGCTAGCTGAAAACCTTTTCTGTATTTTTAAACTCCCTTGAAAGAGGGTCAGTGCAGGATATTATTCCATTTGTGGAATGCTGGGATCTGGTAGTTGATTCCAGAAAGATTCCTGTGTGTGATCATGGAACTGCTTCCCATTTTCTGTGTGCTTCAGTAAAACTTAAATATTATATATTAAAATAACAGTCAGTAAATAATAAAACCATGTACTGAAAAATGGTGTTTCTGTACATTAATGCAGGATTTTATATCCTCAAAGTGCTTACACGTGCATTAGTTAATTTTCACAGCACCCCTGTGGTTTGGCTAATTATTCAGGAAGCACTTTTTTTTTTTTTGACACATGGAGAAACTGAGATAAAGGCCCTTTTTACATGAGACGCCCCACGCAATGCTCACATGGGTGCCTGTGGGGGGGGGGGAGTCCCGTGTAAACACCATGGCCGGTGGGTGGGAGCGTGTGCATGCTCCCACGCAACACCCATCTCCACCCATCCCCCACCCATGGTGCAACCGGCGAAAACAGTGGTTGCTCCATGCGTGGAGATGGGTGTGTGCCCATATAACTGTCCCCCCTGCCACCCCCACACCGTGGCACACACCCATCCCCCCCATCTGCGTCCATATGAAAACGCCCAGTGACTGCTCCCCAAGCTATCTAGTCTCATTGAAGTGACTGGAGCTTGTATTTGCTCTAATGCATGGGGAATCTTTTTCCCTACAAGAGGCCATTTTGAAAAATCTTACAGTTTGACGGGCTGCATAGAAGTCTGGGGTAGGGATGATTTATGTGGTGCGCTTAGGAAGAGGAGGGTCCAGATTACAGATCTGTGCCATGGATATGTTCTCCATGTTTATGTGCTCATCCTCATCCCTGCTCCCTTACACTGAGCTTAGTCTTTGAGTGCATGATGGGTAGGAACTGGATCTGGGAGCCAGAGCCAGGAACTGGAAACGGACCAAATAACAATAATCTGCAGGCCGTATTTGGCTCGGGGGCCTGCGATTCCCCCACCCCCGCTCTGAGGCCTAGTGCCAACCAGTGCTAAACAGACAAGGAATTGCAGTGGACTTTGTCTATGTGCTATTAAAAAAAATAGATCAGTAAATCTCCATTAATGAAAACTAGAGTGTAGACAAGGCTTTATACGTGCAGCGGAGTAATTGGCAGTGAATTACAGGTCTAAATTTCAAGCATAGGCACAACCAGAAAGGTTTAGTATCTTACCCAAAACTAGTAGTGCACTTGTGGTAAATCCAGGATGAGATGTCCCCACCCCTTTCTTAATGTGGGAAAGCGGCTCATACCCAGTCTATTAGAACAATGTAAAGATTAACTTCATGTGATTTAGGCTTCTACAAGCACAATGGTTTATTTTGTTCTTTTTGCAAAGTGTCCACTATTTTTCTTGCTCTCCTTTTTTGTCTTTTAGATTGTCACCATAGGTGTTATCCTCTGCCAGTCTGTCTCCATGGTTGTCCTTTACAGACTTTTTCTGTCTCATAGTCTATATTGGGAAGTGTCTTCCCTATCAGCAGTGACATTACCACTGACGGTATCATCTGGACATAAAAGTCGACACCACTTCTGAGATATGTCTGGGAACGGAGACCTGTCATTAGCTATGTGCAATAATTACCCTCAATGGCTATTTCCATCAGTTGAATGAACTACCAAGTCTGGGAAAATGGAATTAACAAAACAGAGGCTGTCCCTGGATCTGAACAAGTTCCAAAATTAGATATAAATGAACTACTTTTAAAAAGTGATAGTATGAAAATATATTTAAAATCTGAATGTGTGAATAGAGATTGTAGTGTTCTATGCATGTTGTATGACAAAGGAGGAGTAAAAGCTACGCCTTCCCATTCGTAACCTCATTATTTTTGCTCCAAGAAGTTCTTCATCTTAGGTCAGTATTGCTGACTATAGTCTAAAGACTGTATAAAATCCAGTCTTTCCAATTACTATAAACTCAAATGGTCTGAGTAGCATAGTGATGAAATATCATCATGCACGTAATAAAAATTGTTTTTCTACTTAGGCTTTTTAAAAATGCAGTTTGTGCATACGTTTAAAAGGATTTGGAAAATGGAATTTGCTCCAGGAAACCAATGTAGGATGTTTACAGCAAAGTGCAGAAAGCTCTCCTTCATTATTTGTGCAAAATTTGTGCAATTCATTATTTCTGCACTCTTTTGCCACCAGCGTTGGCACTAATTCAAGTTTTAACTTGAGCGGCCGTGGATTTTTATACATTCCCTATTTGTGATAAATGCTAGTAAAAGAATAACATAGGTGCAATGGGCTGAACATTACTGAGGCTTTGAAAAGTGGCAACAGTAAGGTAATAAAAAACAGCAGGCTTGCATCTTCTTTTAAAAAAGAAAGAAAATGGAATGTGTGATGGTGGTACTAGAATTTTAATCCTGATATAATTCATTTCTCTTACATTGAGGATTCAATCATAATTAAGCCATATACACAGATTAAATTAACAGAAGCATTTCAAATAAATGTTGGTTTCAGTTATCAACTACCCATGAATTCCTGCCCAAGGATACTTAATCAGGATTAAATTTTCTATGAATAATTGAAAAACAAAATACTCACTGGATTTGTTATAATCCATGTTGGCACTGGGTTCTAAGTAGTTGCCATCTTCCATCCATTGTAATAAAGCCATACTTCTTTGTGATGCCCTAGCATTCAGAATGCCAGTGTAAATATATACTTTATTGAAGTGCCTATTTATTGAGTGAGATTAAAATTGGGTTGATGCTTTTTTTCTATATAATATGAAGATTCCTGTTAAGTCATTGATTTTTGTCCTTGCTCATTTTTTTATTTGCCAAATTATCTAGACTGATCATTGCTATATTTTGTGCTGCTTCTGTGTTTTACTTATGAGTAAATGTATTTTTAGAAGAAATTATCAATCAGATTTGTAATCAGTGTTTTAGTGAGAATATGAAGTGAGTGAGGTGTTGATTTAAAAATATTCATGGATTTGTTGTTCATGTTTGCTCAGTTACAGATTGGCAGTCTGTTCCTCGAAGCACTCCACTTGCACAAGCCCCATCCACTTCAGTCAGGCTATTGCTGGCCGAGTGCTTTTAAGTTCAGGCTGTGAGGCCACAATCCTGAAACTATTGTTTTTCCAGAGGTGTACCTCTTCATCCATCCACTCCCAGCCATGCCTGGGTCCACTTTAGATTGACTCAGTGGGTTTCCGTGACCACGGTGTGACTGCATGGCACATAACCCCACCCCCCCATAGAGTTGCAGGCGAATTGCCTAATGCTCTAGGCTGGCACCTGCAACTCGATAGTGTTGCTGGGACAATGGCTGGCCAGGAGTGGAACTACAGCGTGGGTCCACAGAGCAGATGGACAGCAGTTCCACTCCGGGCCTGTACCCTGTGGTTTAGGTGGCCTATTCTGCTGGCGGTGCTCCAGGATGTTCCAGAGCACCGCAAGTGGGTCTGCCCCAGAGCAGGCTCCGCTTGCTCCACTTCCACATGTGGTGGGCCACCCTCAGACAGACCTGGCGTAAAGCGTGCTGGTGCTGCCGCCCCCGGCGCTGCGGTTCGTCTTGTCTATGGAGCATCCATGCACGTGGAGTGAGTGAGGAGGGATTCAAATAGGCAGCGCCCAGGGTCTCCACGGCCTCCACCCAGCCTTGACCACAGTTCAGACGGATAGCCATTCCACCGGCCAAGCCAAGAACCACCCACATCAACATGCCCCTACCACCACCACATGACATCAAAACATGATGGTTCGTGGGTAAGGGAAGCCACTGCAGCTGCTGCCACCTGCTCTCAGCAGGAATATGGATGGGCAGAGGGGAGATGGGGAAGGGGAGCCCATGCACCTGCTGCAGCGCATAGGGCTGGCCGCAAGCCACAAGGGCACCAGGCAACAACACACACAACCCTGGGCCATGTCATATAACCCACAGGCAGCTCGGGTACACAAGGGAGAATGTATCAGAGAGACCAATGAGACAGCAGCTTAAAAAGACAAACACCAATGTGTGCCTCCCTGCCAGGCTGACGGTCCAGTCCCAAACATGTCCCATATAGCACAGAGTCAAAGACAAACACTGGAAGTGCACAGGGCCCCATTCCAAGCCTCTGGAGTGGGAGCAATGAACCCCGTGCGGCAAACAGGATGACTCGGTGACGGAGTGAGTGGGAAACCGAAACCTCCCCACACCGCGAAAGTGCGCTGGAAAACTGGCTTTTAGAATGGATGAGGGTTCCATCCCTACCTAGAGATTTCCTACAGAAATACCCTGAACCTCAAAACCATTGGGCACCACTACAACAGACTGAGTAGAGCTTCCCCTCTAGCCTCCAATCAGCCACCTACACCCGGGCAGATGTTCCTGGTCCCCGCTACCTGGTTAGCTCAATCCCTTGGCTATGAAAAAAGGATACGGTTCCTCAAGCTTCCCTGGAGGTCTAAGGGACATTGGACCACACATGCTCTAATGTAGTTAAAGGAAAAGCAGTGTATTCTAACAAAGTATAAGAACAAAGCCAATTGGTGAGAAAGGTCCGACAAAGGCAAGGTGATGGCAAGCAAAGGCAACCAACTAATTGTTAAAGAACAAACATGCAAGCTGCTGACCGCTCGCTTTCCTTATCTAGCTCTCCCTCAACTGGGTATGCGCACGGCCCCTCATCTCTGGGCTGGGTCATCTCTGTTACAGCTGGTCCCCTTGGGTGTCAGGTTGAAGAACAGCAGTCCTTTGGGGAGAAGGTGTTAGGAATGACCCCAAGACCATAGACCCCCCCCCATCCCCCCTTGGCAGCACCCCATGAGACACAGGTCAACAGGTGCAGGGGGGAATAGAAGGGGAGAAAAAGGGGAAAAAAGAAAAAACACTCCATGCAAAACTGGTCTTGTCAGAAGGAATAAGAATGAAACAAGGAAGGCTCCTGGGTAAACAATGGAGCAGTCAAAAACAGGTGGCCTCCCTCTTTTGAGATGATCACTCAACGGCTGCCTGAAACTCTGGGCAAGCAATAGATCGATCGTTAGGCTGATCACTCCACCCATCTAAAAATAGCCGTATTCCCCTATGTATAGAAACTTCCTTTGACTCTCGTATTCATCTTGCCATGCCACGCACCCCCCCCAGTGAAATCCTCCAAACCTTTGTTCCCTCTGGTTCATCCTGCCATTCCCCCCATTGAAATCCTTAATAGAAACTCCCTTTTGCCCTTGGGTTCATCCTACCATGCCCCCCATTGAAATCATCCAGAGCTTTGTTTCCCCCAAACACATCATTCAAAGGTTTCTTTTTCAGCCCTACCATTTCTAAAGTACTTTTAGGAACACCTTTTTTGCACTTTTGAGACCCCTTGCCCCGTTTCTCAAAATTCTATAACTGCCCTTGCCCCCATGAGCAAACTGGGTTATTCTTGAATGCAAAAACAACAAGGCTACTAATGAAAATAATGACAATTTACTGTAGCAAATCAAATAAATATATTTTTAAACAAGATATAAACAAATTCCTAATATCCACAACAACCCATTCAGTAATATCCACAGCAACCCAACACGTTTTGGGTCAAACTGACCCTTCTTCAGGGGTATATAATGATCTGAAAAAGTAAATAATAAATGAACAAGGTATATAAAAAACAGAATACATGCATATAAATGGCATTTAACAAATGAATAAACCTCAAGGTTTGCTCCGAGACCATTACCCCCTTTTGGTCTGTCCAAGCTTCTCCCCCCACCCCCCCATCTCCGAACACTGCTGGATCTACATGGTTGCCTTTCTCTCTTCAACAGGATTGGATAGGTAATATTGCTGATTTCCTCCCCTTCCACGTAACATCCACTTACACCAGAGTAACCAGAGCGGAGGGTTTTGCTTGTGGAATACTGTGTGTATATATGTCAATTGTGTTTGGGTGGGAAGGGTATAGAACCTAGTCTTGTGGCAAGAAACCTCCCTTATTTGTATCAGAGTATCCCCTTTTTGTGTCAGGGTGTGAGAGGGAGAGTCCAGCCAGCTGGCAGTGCATCACGTCCTCAGACTGTTCCCAGTGGACACATGTGGATCCTTTTTAATCAATTTGGCTAATTCCCCCTAAATTCAAGAGTCATTTGGATATTGGGGTACCAGCCCCCAATATTCACTCGTGGGGGTGTGTCCTTGTCCTAACAAAGGACTTTCATACCTTTCCCTAGCCTGGGACTGGAATCTGCTAGAAATTTCACCATCCAGATCCTCCCAGCATTCCTGTGGGGAGGGTGTATGGTTCCCCCTGTGACAAAATGCCAGTAGGGGGCGCTATGCAACTGAGCCACTCACCTCACTGTGTTTCTCCTGATCTCTGACCAGGGGTTCCCACCGCTGGCAAACCCCCGAAAACCCTTAGTATTCCGCTGCCACCACCTGAGTTTCCCAGTGGGCATTCACACCACTCAGGACATGTGAACCACACAAGGTATAAACCTCACAGCTTCCCAAGAGCACTCCTTGTTCCCGGCACTCTTTCCCCAGGGTTTCCTCTCTGTGTTGGAGGCCAAACCCCAGAGTCACCCTAGGAAGGCTTCTGTTGGTTCCAAAGCTGCTGGCTTCAAGCCAAATAGGGAGTTTTCCCCCTCTGTCCTTGCCTTAGTAGCGAGGCTTGGCCACCCGGCCCAAAGGAGGCGTCTAATGCTCAGACAATAATGCACACACACACCCAGTAGGGTAAAAGAAAGCTTAGACTTTACTAGTACATATAAAAAAGGAATAAAAGCACAGATCCAAAGCCAATCCGGTTTGGGGAATGGAACCCTGTTTGGAACGCGCCTATCTAGTACAGTATCTATGGGTAGCAGGCAGGCAAGCATGCAATTACTTATACAGAGTTAGTTAGTACTGGTCTGATTCTCCATAGGTGATGGTTTCTCTATGGGGTCCAAAGTCTTGATCTGGCTAAGGCTAGCGTTGCAGAGTTTAGTCACATCACACACTTCCTCGGAGTCCCAGAGAAGAGAGGCAAAATGGAGAGGGTCTGAGGTTTTTAAAGCCCCCTTTCCCTCCCTCTGATTCATTCGGCAAGGTCACCTGGCACAGGCGAAACTTCCAGCTGACCAGTCCAGGCCAATCAGATTCCTGTTTCCTGCTAGGTGAAGAAGATCCCAGAGGAATTCCTGGAATGTGTGTCCTTATCATCTTGGACATGTGCTTTTCAGGCAGGGTGTCTCTGTCAAGGTGAGGGGCTGTCCTGTCCAGTGCCTGTCCAGCAAGTGGCATTTTGCCACACACCCCACCTCTCCTAGCCCCTTTATGGAAAAACTGGGTTAGTTAGGTACTTTTGCAGCCCCTTTGAGAAGAGCGTGGGCATGATTAGCAGCCATTGTTCTACCCTGACCTGCCCCTCAAGGTATAGCTTCCCAAAGCCCATAGGTAGGTTTGTTTTACCTAATTGTGCCTTCTGCCCCTTCTCAGGAGTACAATGCCATGTGCTTTAATCAAAGCTGAGCTGCCTTTGATGGGAAGGGTGGGGTAATCAATTTAAATAAAAAATACTGAGAACATAACGATCCTTGACACCAGTCATAGTCATTCAATATCATACAATGCCCAAACATGTAGTGTGTCCATTCCCACCCCCTGTTGGGTGGCAGACTCACACAGCACAATGTCCGGGGGGGGGGGTGCAACAGAGGGACCAGGGCGGTGCAGTCCATGGGCAAAGTCAAGCAGGCAGTGTCCCAGGAACACGGGAGACGGAGGGGGACCACAGTCACTGAACATTGTTCCAAAGCCAGATCATGGCAGCAGCGGAGCCGAAGTTGGGAACCCCACACCCTCCACATATACCACCTGGTACCCTTGTGCCCACATATGTTGATCCATGATGAAGATTGGGTCACCGTGATCCCTGCTGCCCAAAGCAAGCTGAACATCCGCCTGGGTCCAGATCTCATATAGGACAGCCATCTCTGCTGCAGTAGGCTCAATGGTCAGGTAGGGAACCCCAGCTGAGGTTGTGACCAACCACACCTCACACATGCAGTCCTGGCACTCCTGCCACTGTCTTGCAGTAACCCTGGGCATGCAGCAGGACAGTCATCAAGTTGATGGGGAGGGAGGCCCCTCCCCTCCAACCTGCACGGGCGAAACTCTGGGAGGCTACAAATCTCCTGGAAAGCAACACTCTCACTCACTTCCCATCGATAGTAGCATTTCCGCCGGAGGCCCATCCCCAGCAGGCTCCAGAACATGGAACCCCAACTCACTTTCTGCTGGCAATCACAGCTGCATACACAATGTCCCAGGAGCAACAGGCTCCACAACAGCACATCATACCCATCATGCGTGGACAAGGGGGCCTCCAACAGCAGTTAGACATCATCCCTAAGCCAGACTTCACCAAAGGCTATGGTTCCGCAGATGCCCCAAACTGCTATTTCTGACCGACCAAATGATGAAGGGCTATGGACCTGGGACATGTCAGACATATAACAGCCACAGCAAGAACTGATTGCCTTATGGGAATAGGAGGCCAATATAAACTCAACAGAGCACCTACAACCAGATGCAGCTGTGTCCCATAACAGATAACAGAACCACATACCCCACACAGTAATGCTGGGAGACCTCTTCCCAGCGAGCTTATCGCAAACAGTAACTTTGGTCCCTCGGTGCTATGGGAAAACCTGGAGATTTTTTTGGGGGGTGGGGGTTGCAGCCACAGGAATAGGCATCAGAACCCCGACTCCAGCTAAGGAGGGAAGAACAAACCCAGGGGAAACACACATGTGCAGTATGTTAGGCAATAACATGTAACTATCAGTGGCGGTACTCACCCGAGGGAACCTGGGGCAGTGCCCCCTTACCTCTCTCTCTGGCGGCACTGCAGTCCAAGCGCACGTATCGGAAACTGAATTTCCCATTGGATCCACTGAGGGGCAAGCTTTCTAAGAGTCCTATGGGCTCAATTTTAAAATGACACCTAGGCACCAATTGTAGGCACTCAGGTGAGATGTGCTGCAGCTGAGACAAGGACCGGCATACATGCTCAGTGACTCGAGTCAACTCTCAAGAAGTGAACTGCGTGCCATCCTGCCTGACTTTGGTGGTGAGTAAATTGCATGTGGGGGGCGGGGAGAGAGACTGGGGATGGAATGGGGTTGGACTGGGGGAGACTGGGGAATGGGGTGGATGGGGAGAGACTAGGGAACGGGGGAGGGG
>QEPC01001394.1:7572472-7590313 GCA_003113815.1 Sphenodon punctatus
TTTTGTATATGTTAAATATTTGATCAGGTTTTGGAATAATTTTGCAGACACCTGCCCTAGGTAGTACAAGCTTGGCCTACAATGGACAAGCCCCACCCTAGAACTCTGCCAGGAATAAGGTTGCGCCGGCCCGCCGGCGGCTTTGCCGCCGACGGCCCGGCCGGCCTTACTGCCCCACCAACCTCAAAACCCACCAGCCGCCACTGCCAAGGCTCGGGGTGAAGGGGCATGCCAACAGACGTGTGCCGCTCCACCCCGGGCCGCAGGGACCGGTGAACCACGGCCCGTGGTGAACATCTGATGGGGAGCTGCGGGTCCCAGACGGGGTGGACCAGGCGGCCCAGCGTGCTGCCGCACGGACCCGCCCCCTGCATTGCACAACGGCCCTCCCCCCCACCGGACAGGCAGCGAGGGCAGCCAATCTGGCCACACTCGCCACCGCGTTTGGGGGGGAATGGATTCCACCACCGGCAGGGGTGAGTGAACAGAAGTTACGTTTCATTCACCCCTGCTGTGGTGGCCATTCACCACACTTCTGGACCTGCTCGCGTCCTCGGGTCCAGAAGTATGGTGAATGCAAACGCGTTCCGCGTTTGAGTGTGGTTCAGGCGTGGTGAATCTTCGATTCGTCACGTCTGAAATCACCCTTTGTTTGCACAGTACAGTAGGTGGCTGATGACAATTTGTGTGTGTGTGTGAGATAGAGAGAGAGAGAGATGGGGGGCGTGTTTTTAGATGAGATGTTACCACACATGTCCACCCAGGAGCCACAGAGCCCACCACCCATCTGAAGGTGGAGTAAGAGGGATGTGCACTCCCGTGAGCCACAGAGCACCCACTTATGGCCACACATAGAGTACTGTTGAGAAATCTTTACTGCTCTGTGCGGGGCAAGCCAAATAGCTCCATGGCAACAGGCGGCCATGCAGTTCCTGTCCATATGAACTGGCCAGCAGCCACGCCAGCAGACCATTCCACTACTCAGAGGCCCTGTGGGCAAGGAATACAGCCTTTGCAAGTTCCCCAGTGCTCACACCAGGGGCGTGTCAATTGCAAAGGCCAGACAGTGAATTCATCACTAAGAGGGGATTTGAACCCTGGTCTCCCTGGTCCAAGTCCAATGCCTTATCCACTACTGGCTCTCAATAGATTTAATTCTCTTTCCTTCACCCCTATAATGGCAATTCTCATTTGTCCAAATTCTACACCCTATTTTGCCATTCGTATCCCTTACGTATTGCAAAATGGTGTGCTAACAACAAAAGGGCACAGAGACAGCCAGCCTCTAAGAGGAATTTGCTGAGGAAAGCAAGGCCAAGTACAGTTGAAAACAAAAGGCAAGTTGTGTGGGAAAGACCAGTGGTTTCAGAGAACCATTCACCTTTGCATCAGCAGAAGCAGCATGGCCCAGTGAGAGAAGAAGAATAGTCACTGGTCAGGAGTTGGGGTGCTTGGCTGCGCATCTGAAGACATGGATTGATTTAGTCACTTGTTCAACCACAGATTTCTTGTGTGACTTTAGGAAAGTAACTCAGCCTCTGTGCCTTGGTTCTTTATCTGTAAAATAGAAATAGTCGTACTTTCCTGTCTCTAAGGCTAAATACATTCAAAGTTTGAAGCACTTGTGGCTCATATTACAATAAACAGAACAGGTGTTGGCAGCAGGCTGGCAAGTGAAAAGATGACAGAAAAGATTATACCCAGCCCTTGTGAGAGTCTCACCTACATATGTATATTTCTATACAAAGAGAGAGAATTGGATTTAAGCCTTTCCCCTGTGCGCTGGAATAGCTTCAAGCAATGAGCTGTACAACTGGAAGCCACAAATCAAAGGTATTAGTGCTCACTCAAGGCCACTTTCACACATCAAACAAAAATGGTGGATGGCTTCATCAGGCTACTTATTTGAATAGCATTTTTTTCACTTCAGAATAAAACACTCAAGAGTTTGTTTAGGTTGGCTGTTGAATATTTCATGCTACCCTAAAAAAAAAAGCTCACTGGGAAAAGCTATGCAAACAGGCAGGCTGATGAAGCCATCAACTGTTTTGTTTGATGTGGTAAGTAAAGCTGAAAGGGTGGTGAGAGTAGAAAATAGTTTTGCAAACAATTTTAGAGCATATGACCCTCTCTAAGACAATTAAATTATGAATGTCAATTCCAAAGCTTAAAACATATATTAGAGTAAAGGGTGGACCAGTATTTACATAAAACCTCTGTTCAAGCCATGCACCATGAAAATTTCCTTCAGGCTGAAACTTGCAATACAGCATTTGATGCATATACGAGTAAATGGTTTTTAAAATGTTTCCCCCTCCCCACAAGTTATGAGTACCTTAAACTGTGTTTAAAAAGAAGAGAAAAACCAACAGCAACTTGGAAGCATACCAGTTTAATTTGCACTGTGGCTCTTGTGTAACTCGAAATAGATTAGATTTAAAAAAGGAAATTTGGCACAGGATTAGTCAGTTACATGATTTTACTGCTTTTGGTATTTTGAAAATAAAAATGAGCCGATCTTTTTTACTTTGAAAAGTGGCTGGTGCACATGTGCTGAAACCGCTTTTCAAAAAACACTGAAAGGCTTTCTGTGTACATGCGCATGGTACGACGCAAAGCTCAAATATGTATTTGGGTGATAGACTGCAAGAGCTGCAAAAAGAGCCAGTAGGGGTCAACTATTGACTTTATGATTGTATCTACATTCAGATGAAACTACACTGAGATAAGACAGAGGGACTGGAACTAAATTAGAAAATGCAGGAAAGAAAAAGTAACCGCTGAAATCATATTGTCCCTATGTTGGTAATTTCTGCAGGGAGAATAGAAACTTTTGCAGGCTTGGACTAACGAAATTTGTTTGGGGACTTTGTGCCAGAGAAGGAAGGCGAGCCCCATGTACCTACATTTAGTATACAAAAAAGACAGGTGCTTTAGAAATCCCTACAGTCTGGCCTGCATCAAGGGAACTTTTTTGGATAAAGGTGTGATTTTTATGTATATATGTATTTATTTTACTTTACATACATAGTTCCACCAACAAAATCCCTAGGCTGGATGCACTGCTCTGATAAAACTTCTTTCTGCTGGTAGTGTTTATTCCTATAAATCTACAGGGACAAGACTGATTATTAGAAAGGAGTTTCTTACTGGGAGAACTGTGTCTACACCATAGGTGAAGAACCTTAGCTCCAGGGATCAAATACAGCCTGTAGTTAGTTTTTATGTCTTCCATTCCGGATCCAATTCCTATCCTCAAGCACTAAAAGACTGAGCCTGGGGCAAGGGAACAGAGATGAAGGCATGCAAACAAGAATAGGGGACAGATCTATGGCATAGATCCTTGATTTGGACCCTTTGTTTCCTGAGTACACCCCTTAAACACCCCCCCCCCACCTCCAATGAAGCCTTAGAAACTGGTACTAATTTTCAAAGAAGTGGCCTCCTGGGATTGGCTGCTGTGCCCGCCTGTCTCCCGGAGGGCAGGTGGCCAGCCAGGGGAGCGTGGGGGGGGGCAGGGCTGTGTGGCCGCACGTCGCGCCGTACCGCGCAACTGCGCCCCCTCCCCGATCTCTTGTAGGAATCAGCCGGCACATCTGAAGGACGGCCGGACTGATTCCTGACCGGGATCCAAANTTAAACACCCCCCCCCCAACTTCTATGCAGCCTTAGAAACTTGTACTAATTTTCAAAGTGACCCCAGAAGGGAAAAAGTTCCCCACCCCTGGTCTACACCAGGGAGTTGCATAAATTGTATCACGTCCATTTCAGTGGTGGTGCCACTGGTACAAAAACCTTGCAGGCAAGCCCCCAAATCGGCCTATCCCGTCTTCACTGAGTTTCCGGTGCATCTTTGCCGCCTTCTGTCCTCATAACATCATGACTCCTGAAGTTCTGATGCAAGATGGGGCTGGCCTGCTGCTGGGGCACTCCACTCCAGTGTCCATACGCGCTCTATGCATGTGCAAGTGGCTCATGGACCCTAGTGTACCTGCATTTGCTGGACCTATTATAGCTATGCCCCTGCCCTGTTGCTAGTACCTCCTCATGGCAAACAACCCATGAATCCCCTCCTCATAGGGAAGCAATGTAAATGAATGACTGTTCACAGGATCAAGAATAAATGATTTTGGGAATTTTCACAGCGTTAGGATGACAACCTCCATCCCATTGTAACCAACTCCTTCTGAATCTTCACTATCTTCAGAACCAGACTAAAGGGTAGCATCTAGTGGAGTGGGAACTTGCTAGCCTTGATCTGCTTCTTTTGACTCCTTTCTGTTAATGTAAGTGGATGGAACATTTAATCCTTAGTAATTAACCTACCCCTGTGAGTACTGGAATCACAGGCCATTTTAAAATGGGCATGTCTGAGGGGCAGGTCCATGTGTGCTGCGTGGAGCGCTGATGCATGTCTGGTGAGTGGGAGGGATTTAAACAGGCCAGAATGGGTGCGCACGGGGCATGTGCCCCTACCCATACACCGCCCACTCCTGCCCCCGCACAGAGAATCCCGGATTTCCCCCTGATGCTCCATGAGTGGGCATGAGTGGTTGGTGCATGGGTCATGGGAGCTTACACCCACACACACTGCCTTCAGATGGGTGCTCTTGGAGGGTGAGGCATGGGTGGACCTCTGTGAGCGTGTCCTATTTAAAAACAGTCACAGTGTGAATGGCCACGTTTCTGCTCTTTTCAGCATCCATATAAGTGCATGTTTTTGAAGCACTCTAGCAGCAGTATGATATAACTTACTTCTACCAGAGGACCTGTGTTCACTGCGTTTTCCCCAGTACACCAATGGGGGAAACGCAGTCAACACGGGTTCCTGCTTCTAACACTTCCTCTTTCTATAATGCTATCAAATCTAGCCACTGCTGTATTTCATTTGTCAAGTGTGACAAAGTATCTAGTTGCTAGTTACACAACCAATTTGGAAAGTAAGGAACAAACCTAGAGTCTGACCTCTGGCCCTCTTTGCGGCAATGTGCTATGTTGTAACTAGAACAAAATTCTCTGCCCAGTTCTACCCCATTTAAATCCCAGGATGCCCTTACAATGGCTTCAGTAGGGGTAGGGGCTGTGGTTGTATCAGGATTTTAGGGGACATTCTCACAAAACAAAAAAAAGTGCCAAGACCTGTTTTCCCCTGGATTCTTTTAATCATGTGAACAGATTAGGTCACAGGCTGCCTCAACAAATGTCCCATAAATATCAGGGTGCAACTGCAAACCAAGGTTTAATAATCATGCTAATTCCCTCTTGTACATTTCTTATAGCTTGGGAAAGGACAGTTCCCACTTTTAGTCACCAGCCTCATAGAGACATGGGGCAGCCATGGAGCATCATGGGATTGGTAGCAGGGGCAGTACTTGAAGTAAAATTGAAAGAGAGAGAAGCAGCAGGTAGAAATGGTGTAATTGTTATATGCCACAGGAAATTTAAAAAGCAGGAGCAGACAATTGTGTGAATGCACCCTTCAAGAAAAATCACTTTTCTGTGGAAACTCCATAGACTCAATAATGTATCTTTTAAAAGCGCATGCTATTTATAAATGTTCTCGTTACCTTTGCATGTTTGGGAAGGGCAAGTAAAAGCTCTCAAACATGCTTGCCTAGATTCTCTGTAGAATGATACTCTGAGGATCAATTCTCAGGACTGTGAAGTTTCAACCAAACAATGGCTATTTTCAGATAACATTAATTAGGATACAATCCTCTGGTTATTTAGCCCTGGTATCATCCCAAGTCCTAGCACAAGTCCTATTGAAATGAATGGGACTTGCACCAGTGCAAAAAGGTCAGTGCTAGCATTAAACAACCTCATGATAACACTGAACATGACATTCATCCTTGGACAGAGCTGCAACACAACACCTATACATGTGGTAAATCATAAGAAAATAAGGACATAAGTGCCGTATTGGGTCAGACCAATGGTTCATCGAGCCCAGCACCTTTCTCTGACAGTGGCCAATATCAGTCACTTGGAGGAAGTAGCCAACAGGTCACAGTGGAGCAATCCATTCCCTGTTGTTCACTCCCAGCTCCCAAAAGTAAGAGGTTCCATTCCTCAAACTTACCTGGCTAATAGCTGCTAATGGACATATCTTCCAGAAACTTGTCCAATCCTTTCTTAAACCTAGCTGTACTACTGGCCATAACCACATTGTCTGGCAACAAATTCCACAACTTCATTGTGCCTTGAGCAAAAAAATACTTTCTTTTATTTGCTTTAAATCTGCTGAAACTAACTACCTGTTAGTTTCATGGAGTGTCCCCTAGTTCTGGTATTATTTGAGAGGGTAAATAACTATTCCTTATTACCTTGTTTCACACCACTCATGATTTTATAAACTTTTATCTTATTCCCTCTCAGTCGTCTCTTCTACAAGCTGAAGAGCCCCAACCTGTCCAACCTCTCTTCATAGGGAAGCCGTTCCACATCCCTTATCATTGGGCATTTTCAGACAAGACACTCTCCACCCACTATACATGTTACAGGGCACCCATAGGGCAACACTGAAGCCCTGCAACATGTATAGTGGGTGGGTGAGTAGTGGGTGGAGAGTGTCTTGTCTGAAAATGTCCATTTTTGTTGCCCTTCTCTGTACCCTTTCTATTTCTACTATATCCTTTTTTTGAGATGGGGCAACCAGAACTACACAAAATATTCAAGGTGTGGCTGCACCATAGATTTATATAGTGGCATTATGATATTTTAAGTTCTATTCTTTATCCCATTATGAATAATTCCTAATGTTCTGTTTGTTTGTTTTTTACCCCTGCCGCACACTGAGCTGTCGATTTCAACGTATTGTCCACAGTGACTCCAAGATCCTTTTCCTGAGTGATTAACTCCTAATTGAGAACCTAGCATTGTGTACATAAATTTCGGATTGTTTTTCCCTATATGCATCTCTTTGCATTTGTCCACATTAAATTTCATCGGCCGTTTAGATGCCCAGTCACGTAGTCTCATAAGATCCCCCTGTAATTCTTCACAATCCCGCTCATGTTTGAACTACCTTGAATAATTTGGTGCTGTCTGAAAATTTGATCACCTCACTCCTTACTCCCCTTTCCAGATTGTTAATGAATAAATTCAATAACACTAGTCTCAGTAAAGATCCCTGGGGTACTCCATTGTGAAAACTGACCATTTAGTCTTACTCTTTGTTTTCTATCCTTTAACCTTTTACCAGTTCTCAATAGAACACTGCCTCCTATCCCATGACTTTTTAATTTCCTCAAGAATCTCTCATGAGGGATCTTATCAAACCCTTTCTGAAAATCCAGATACACTATATCGTCTGGCTCCCCCTTATCCACATACTTATACACACCCTCAAAAAAATAAAATCCAATACATTAGTGAAGCATGACTTCCCTTTGCTAAATCCAGACTCTTCCCCATTAAGCCATGCTTATCAATATGCTCTGTAATTCTGTTTTTGATAATAGTTTCCACCATTTTGCCTGACACAGATGCCAGGCTCACTGGTCTGTAGTTTCCAGGATTGCCTCTGGAGCCCTTTTTAAATATTGGTGTTACATTTGTTACCCTCCAGTCCCCAGGTAGAGTGGCAGATTTTAGCGATAGGTTGCAAACTACCAGTAGTAGGTCTGCAATTTCATATTTGAGTTCCTTCAGAACTCTGGGGTGAATACTATCTAGTCCTGGTGATTTGGTACTATTTAGTTTGTCAGTTTACTCTAGAACCTCTTCCCGAGTCACATGATCTGTGGTAGCTCTTCCAATTCATCAACTACAAAGAATAGTTCTTGCGTGGGTATCTCCCCAACATCCTCTGCCATGAAGACTGAAGCAAAGAATTCAATTAGCTTCTCTGCAATGGCCTTATCCTCCCTGAGTGCCTCTTTTATTCCCTGGTCATCTAATGGCCCAACTGACTCTCTAACAGGCCTCTTGCTTCTAATGTACTTTAAAGTTTTTATTAGTAGTTTTTACCTCTTTAGCGAGTCTCCCTTCAAATTTTCTCTTGGCCTGCCTTATTAATATTTTACATCTAATTTGTCAGTGCTTGTGCTCTTTCCTATTTTCCTCATTAGAAATAGCTTTCCATTTTTTAAAGGACATATTTTTGGCTCTAACAGCCTCCTTCACCTCACCATTTAGTCACACTGGCAGGCGTTTGGTCCCCTTGCTACCTTTTTTAACCTGTGGGATACATTTAATTTGGGCTTCCAATATGGTGTTTTTAAATAGTCTCTACACCTTTTGCAGACATTTAACCTTCACCACTGCTCCTTTTAGCTTCCTTCTAACTATTAGGATAGTCTCCCTTTTTAAAAGATAAATGTTACTGCAGTCATTTTATTTACCACTCTCCCTCCAGTAATTATATCAAATTTGATTATATTATGATCGCTATTGCCAAGCGGCTCTGCCACCGTTCTCTCTTGCACCAGGTCCTGCACTCCATTTAGGATTAGATCAAAAGTAGCTCCTCCTCTCATTAGTTACAGGCCCAGCTGATCCAAGAATCAGTCATTTATGGCACCTAGAAACTTTACCTCCACACCCAGAGGAGACATTCACCCAGTCAATATAACAATAATTGAAATTACCGGTTATTATTATGTTACCAACTTCAGTAGCCTGTCTAATCTCTGCTAGCATTTCATAGTCAGTCTCACCATTCCGGTCAGGAGGACAATAGTATAGCCCCACTGCTATATACTTTCCCGTTATGCATGGAATTTCTATCCATAGAGATTCCAGAGTACACTTCCCTTCATGTAAAATTTTAATCCTACTTGACACAATGCTGTCTTTAACAAATTAAACACTATTTTAAACACTATTTTATAGAGACTGTCTAGGCAGGCTGACTTGCCGCACAGAGTGAATTTCACCTTTACTACCTCTTATAGGTAAATATTTGTTTAATCAAATATACGGTGGACATCTCAGAAATGCTTAGTGAGAGAAATGTAAATGTTTGATTTTGGGGTAGGACAAGGAAACATAAAAATCAATACGATCCACTTCACTCCAAAAGAGAACTCTTTCCAAGACAGCCTGGCTTTATCCTGATGTTACTCTGCCCTTTTTCTCTTTGAAATGCACACACAAACACAGGCTCTGGGCACCCCTATTTTCATCAGTACTTCTAAGGGTAAAATCAAATGAGACAATAGCTCACATTAGCTTTCACCAGACATGTTCCCGCGTGCCCATCTATTAGGCTTCCACCACGTGGCCTCCACATGGTCACCACAGAGCAGCCATTCATGGTGAAATCCAGAAATATTGCATGTGGGCTAATCAGGGCTAATGGGCACCCACGTGGCCATGTCTCACCAATTAGGTTGCATGGAGCATTCTCGTGTCCTGCTCTGCTAGCACTGTACCACTACCACTAAAGCGCACTGAGGAGTGATGGCTTCCAGCCCCAATCTCCACTCTCACTCTTGCTCACTCCTTAAGAACCCAACACATCCATTTAACAGCATCATTTTCCGACTACAACTGCTCCCACCTCCAGAACAGAAGCTGCAACTACCGGCAGCCATCACTCCATGCCCATCCCTGCCCCAGAGCCAGTATTATTGATTGATTGATTGATTTATAACTATTTTCTACCCTGCCCCTCTGCTTCAGGCAGCCCAGGGCAACTTACATCATAAAAACACATAAAATCAACAACAGAATAAAAGAGAAGGGAAACAAAACCAAAAAGAAACCCTCCCCCCACCCTACACCCCATCTCCATTACCAAAAGCCAGGCAGAACAGACAGGTCTTGCACATACGGCAGAAGGAAGGGAGGTCTGGGGTCAGCCAGGCCTCTGCTGTGAGGGAGTTCCAAAGCTTAGGTGCGGACACTGAGAACACCCTCTCCATAGTGGCCCCCCAAGCCACACGGGGGACCTCGAGAAGGGCACTCCCAGTAAACTGCAGTGGCCACTCCAGAGCACAGGGAGTGAGGTGATCCCGCAGGTACATTGGGCCAAGGCCATATAGGGCTTTATACGTCAAAACCAATACCTTGAATTGGGCCTAGAAGACTATCGGCAGCCAGTGCAGAGCCCAGACCACCACTGTAATGTGCTCATGGCGGCCCGACTCCATAAGGAGACAGGTCACCGCATTCTACACTAGCTTCAGTCTCCGAACTGTCACCATGAGTAGCCCCACATAGAGTGCGTTGCAATAGTCCAGTCTCGACTACCATCACCTCCATCTTGTTGGGATTCAACTTCAGTCGGCTCGCCCTCATCCAGTCCCCCACAACTTCCAGACATCGGTAAGCACTGAGACTGTATAGGTTGATGTGGACACAGACACCACTCTCATGGCTCCCGCTTGAGAGCCTGCCTTTGTTTATTGGATTTTTTTTTTCCCTGGCAGAGGACAACGGTATGTATGCCTCAGGAGGGGGGCGGGGTCGCATTTACACAGCTGCATGAGATAAAAGCTTCCGTTTATTGTTTTCTAACTATGCACTGTATTATTTACTGTGCTGCCAGGTGGCAAGGAGAATGTGGCAGAGGAACAGGAAAATCACCGGGAACCAGCTCCACAGGATGGGAAAGGTATGTGCAGGAATGAGTGGGAAGACACCAAGGCAGGCCCGCAGAAAGGCGGGAGTTGGGGAAGGGACCATGGTAGACTCACAGGCTGTTGTGGTGGTGGAAACTGAAATGGTAGTGAAAGGGGGGAATGGTGGGGGTTCCTCTACAGTTATTGGTCCTGTGGGCCCATGAGTTAGTGGGGGTGGGGGAAGGGACCATGGCAAGCTGGCACGTGGGGGTGAGCCAAAATGACTACTGGGTGTGGAAGGATAGATGGCAGCTGAGGGTGGGGAATGGCAGGGGGTTCATATCAGCAGCCAGCTCACCTGGGAATTTCAATACTTGCGGGCACCACACTGCCACCAACGCTGACTTCCCAGGCGCCTGAGGATGATGGTCCTGCCACCTAAGCCTGCCCTCAAGAGTCCCTCTTGCAGTCAACTCAAGTACTGGGAGTCGCTATTCCAACTGGAGGAAGTGCCTTCTGGAAGTTCCTACTGCTTCAAGACTGCCTCCTCAAAGCTCCCGCGGAACTACTTCCACCACTGTAAAGCACAAGTCTGAACCCCCATGGCAGTCACTGCAACCACTACAGCTGGTCCCAACACATCTGAGGAGGAGCTGTCAGTGCCAGAGCTGCTCCAAGTGTCAGGTAACCCCTAAACAGCTGTTTTTTTTTCACAAGGCTCATTGGTGAAGCTCACTCCCAGTTGCAATCACGACACCTGAAGACTTCTTTCTGTCCCTTTACACCACTTGATTTTGTTTACCATATACTATTGTCTCCCTTCAGGTTTTCCTTGAAATGTTTGCTCCCCTTCAAGGTTTGTTCCCCTTCAAGGTTTCTTTCAAACCTTGTTGCCCGTAACCTATCTCTAATTACAAGTGCTTAGAGCCAGATGCTAGATAAATAGTACTAAATCAATCTGAAGACAGTCAACTACAGGAGAATTATTTTAAATATGGAATAGTCTAAATGACCCTATAAATGACCAACACTTAAGGTGCAATTTTTGAAAGGGAAACCAGGCACAACCAATGTGATACAGTCCTCAGGATCAGGACTAAGGTCAAATTCTGCTGTTATGAAGATACCAATGAAAATTTGAGGAAAGCATGTTCACTTTAGTGATGTAATTATGGAGCAGAATTTGGCCTCTGAAAGGTGGGGCAGGTAACTCCAGCAGAGGAAAGGTGCTGATTAGAAATTTGTGGAAGGTGAGTTGGCATAGGTAAGGTTTTGTTATTAGTGTCAGGGTAAATTTGGTTAATGCTTTGGGGTAATGCAACACTCAGAAAAGTAAGTGTGTAGATGCCTTCTGAAAAACACATGAAAGCCCAAACTCACATCAGCTTAGGAAAGACCCCAGCCAAAAAAAACAACTATTAGATGTGAACTCCATCCATTAAAATAAATTGGAGCTGAAGATTAACTTGAATAAGGATAAGATTGCATTAATTGCTTGTCAGTAATTTCAATTTGGCTAGTGAAGATATTTCAGCAAGAGCAATCTTCATCTATTAAACTCAGTGAGAGTGTCATCACTGACTTCAGCGAGGTCAGGGTTCATCAATCATCATCATCATCATCATCAATATTTATTTGTATCCCGCACTCTCCCAACCCAAGTTGGCTCGAGGTGACTCACAATACACATCAAATACAGTTCTGGATT
This sequence comes from Sphenodon punctatus, assembly GCA_003113815.1. Taxonomy (NCBI): domain Eukaryota; kingdom Metazoa; phylum Chordata; class Lepidosauria; order Sphenodontia; family Sphenodontidae; genus Sphenodon; species Sphenodon punctatus. Next base: position 7,584,689 of record QEPC01001394.1, read on the forward strand.
TACATCCTACACAGGGGATCCAGCACAAAATACATCATAATAAACACAACCCCTCCCCCCCACACCATAATTACATGTAATACATCTGTACATAGGTCATCCCCCTTCGCCTCTCCCTGCTCACACCAGGAAGCCTGCTCCAAACCCTACTACCTTCCATCCCCTTCTGCCACCAGGGGATGTCCTCCTCCTCCACCCCTCTGTCACCGGGGGGGGAGAAGGAGACCCCCCCCTCACCACTTTTACCAGTAGGAAACATACTTTAGCTAGCCCAACCAATGACCCCTCCACCCCAACCTAAGGGCAAGCCCCTTTGACCTTTTGGCTGTGTCCTTTCGATCTGCGCCCCTGGCACGCACCTCCGGCATGGCCTCCAGTCACCCCTGGTGTCATGGGGAGTGGCCAGAAGTTGCCCTACCCAGGCCCCGCCCCCACAAAGGGGGGGGAGGGAGAGATGTCCCATGGCCCCTGGCAGGCCAGGTATGAGCACACACACATACCCCGGTACCAGTTATTGTCCTTCGCCCTGGGGGAGAGAAAAGATGCTACCTACTCCACCATCTCCGCCGGGTTGAACCCATGTACTTTTAAGAGGGCAAATGTAAATGGGGAGGTTGGGATTGCAAATCAGTACTCACAGAAAATCAAGTATACTGTGCTTTGCATGGAGGGCTGCTAGCAAGAGTCAGCCTGGACATCCTGGAAGAAACCCGCTGAGCTCCTGACAAAGTCAGGATTTCCTTCTATAGTAGTGGGAATGAGAAGGTGCAGGAACCCCTTTGAAGCTCACAAAGAGCTTTACAGGGTTTGACATGCTGGAGAAGGGTTTTTCCCAGGTCCCTGTCCATGATCTTCAGAGTCTGCCTGCCATGGATGGGATTGTCGATTTCTGTGACAGCCCCTTCTGCAATCTGGGGGAAGCAAAACAAGGTTTTTTTTGCTTCCATCATAGCAGTCACAAAATTGCTTCCAGCGGAGCTGTTCCGGCTGCTGAGGGGTCTGGTCAGTCCAGCCTGTGGTGTAACAGAGCCCGCTGGGGTTCGCCCCAGTCTCCCAGCACCCCGTTACCCACTTATTTACTGGTCTCTTACCCGCTGCCACCACCCCAGAGCTTTTTATTTATTCAGATTCCAGCCTCATTCCTCTGGGGAGAATGAGACCTATTCTGCTTCTTTATAACTGTCAGGCTCACGAGCCCGTATAAAACAGTTCCCAGTTTCTGCCGCCTAAGCATACAGAGGCGTATTTGCTAATGCACACACACACACACAGATCAGTTAGATCAAAAAGAAAGAATACTTTACTGATAACATAAACCCAGCATCACAGGCTACAACCATGTGAGGTATTTTGAATCCTTGAGCAAAAGCAATTGATCAGAACAGTTTAGGCACAATGGCCTTTTTAGAAGCATCTGGCCTAAACTGGTCCCTCAGATCTAACATTCAATTACTTACAGCTTCAGGTGCTCCTTTGCCTTGCAGCAAAGGGGTTCAGTCCTTAGGTTTAGTTTAATCCCAACAGGCCAGGAGCCATTCCCTTAGCTCCTCAGCACCAGGTCAGTGTCCAGAGCAAACAGAAGACAAAATGGAAGAGAGCTCTGAGAGGTGTGGCTTTTCTTTTTAAAAGCCCCTTGCCCCTCAATTGTGATTGGTCCTTGGGAGGTTACCTGGCTGTACCTTCCCCTGGTATTGCGAAATCCTGCCTAGTAGAAACTGGAAGCCAGAGTGTCAAGTGAAGGTCAGATGAAAAGGGCAGGGCTGCTCCTGGCAGCTTCTGCCACACAGCCTCTCTCCATTTGGACATGGAATCTTCCAGGGCCCACCGTGACATGTTTATTACGTACTTTGCAGACAAAATCACTCACATTGAACATGATTTTGACTCCGCCCTTTCAGAAACAGTGACAGAGCCAGAGGTAAGGAATGGTCTGTCTGGTCCTTTTTTGTGGGATCAGTTTCAGTTGGTGACGCCTGCTGAGGCAGGGAATGTGCTTGGTTCTGTTTGGGCCACAATGTGGGAACTTGACCTTTGCCCATCCTGGATAGTCAAGGCCAGCAGGGAGACGGTGGAGCCATTGCGGGCCAGAGTTGTTAATGCCTCACTTGGGGAGGGCAGGCTGCCGGACTCTCTTAAGGAGGCAGTAGTCTAGCTGATCCTCAAGAAACCATCTCTGGGCATAGATTCTCTGGTGAGCTATCAGCCTGTCTCTAACCTTCTCTTTTTAGGGAATGTTATTGAATGAGTAAAGGCTCATCATTTGCAGGTGCATCTAGACTGCATCTGTTTTCTGTATCCTTTGCAGTCTGGTTTTCTCTCGGGTTATGGCACTGAGACTGTGCTTGTGGCCTTGGTCAATGACTTATGAGTGGAGCTTGACAGGGGACATTCGATCCTGTCAGTTCTGCTCTCTCTCAATGTCTTTCGACACAGTGAATCATGCAGTATTGAAATGGTGACCACCTGCAGGACCTGGCTGAAGTGGATGGAATGGTATTGCAATGGTTCTGTTCCTTTCTAGCTGGAAGATCTCAGCTGGTAGTCCTGGGGGAGCATACTTCATCCCCCGGGATCTCCAATGTGGGGTCCCACAGGGTTCCATTCTGTCTCCCCTCTTGTTCCATGTGTACATGCATAGAGAGCATGCTGGGGGAGGTTGTTCGTAGGTGGGGGGTACGGTGTCATCAATATTTGGGGGACTTCAATATTCATGCTGATGCCAGCCTTGGAGGGGCGGAGCATGAGTTCATGGCTGCCATGCTAACCATGGGCCTGTCTCAAGTAGTCATTGACCGGACACATGATGAGGGACATACCCTGGACCTGATTTTCTGCACCAGCCTGGAGGCAGGGGATCCATTGGTGGGGGAGGTGTCAGGAGTGCCCTTGTCATGGACGGATCATTACCTCCTATGGGTCTGTCTGCTGGAGCATGTCTGCCCCTGGAGAGGTGCAGAACCAATTCAGTTGGTCCACCACTGAAGACTGATAGAACCAGAGAGGTTCCAGAATGCTCTAGGGGAGTTACCCTCTGATCTTGTCAACTGATCTTTTGATGATCTTGCTCTCTGGAACATCTTGCTGACTGAGGCCATCGACCAGATGGTTCCTAGGCATCTGTTCCCTAAGCATCAGCACTGCAGGCCTCCTAGGTTTATTGAGGATCTGCGGCAGCTGAAGCAGGAAGGGCGGCGGTTAGAGAAACGATGACACTGTTCGCATGCTGAAGCCGACAGATTATTATTATTATTATTATTATAAACATTTATATAGTGCCAGTCGTGTGACCTGGTGCTGTACAGAACATAGAATTAGACACGGTCCCTGCCGGTGACTTACAATCTATTGCAACATAGAACTAGTTTATGAGCCTATGCTGTGGTTGTGTAGGAAGCAAAGAAGGATTTCTTTGCTGCCCTTATAGCATTTGCAAAGTCTCATCCAGTGGAGCTTTTCCGGGTTGTGAGGCAGCTGGTCGGTCCGGCCTCCCTCTGCCTGGAACTGGAATCTTCCAGTGCCCACTGTGACATGTTTGTTGATTACTTTGCAGATAAAATCGCTCATATTCATCACGACTTTGACACCATGCTTATTCAAATAAGATAATCAGAGGTTATGGAAGCCCTGCCTGGTCCTGTTTCATGGAATAGGTTTCAGTGGGTGTCACCCACTGATTGGAGGACATTCTTGGGGCTGTCAGAGCCACCCCTTGTGAACTTGACCCATGCCCATCCTGACTGGTTAAAGCCAGCTGGGAGATGCTGAGGCCATTACTGGCGGGAGTGGTCAATGCCTCCCTTCGGAAGGGCAGACTGCCAAACTGCCTCAAAGAGACAGTGGTGTGACCTCTGCTCAAAAAACCATCACTTGACATTGACTCCCTTGCCAGCTATCAGCCAGTCTCTAACCTTCCCTTTTTAGTGGCTCTGTAGCCTCGGGGGCATCTTGACCTCATAGGCTTTATGGATCCCTCGCAGTCTGGCTTTCATCTGGGTTATGGCACCGAGACTGCGCTTGTGGCTTTGGTCGACGACCTCCACCATGAATTGGACCAGAGTCACTCAACCCTGCTAATTCTGTTAGATCTGTTAGCTGTCTTTGATACCGTTGACCATGAGATGTTGGTGACTTGCTTGTGGGACTCAGCTGGGGTAGGCGGAATTGTTCTTAAATGGTTCTGCTCTTTCCTGGCAAGGGAGAACTCAGCGAGTGGTGCTCGGGGATTGTTCTTCATCACCCTGGCTCCTCTTGTGTGGAGTCCTGCAAGGTTCCATTTTGTCCCCTTCAATGTGTATGTGCAGCCACTGGGCGAGGTCATGAGACAGTTTTGTGTTTGGTGTTATCAATATGCTGATGACACCCAACTCTACCTCTCTTTTTCATCTGACCTGGACCTGGCAGTCAGACCAACCCCTGCAGTCGGCCAGAAGTGCCTTTCTTGAAATCCCCCGGGTATCTCAGGGGGCGACTATAGAGAGGGCATTCTCAGTGGCCACACCAAGGGAGTTGTGGAATTCCCTCCCGGCAGAAGTCCGGGTGGCCCCGGACCTCGCCTCCTTTAGACATCAATGCAAAACCTGGCTGTTCCATCAGACTTTTGGCGAGGAAGAAAGGTGAGGTTGGGGGGCTTGTGAGTTAGGGAGTAGGGTTTTAATATGTCTTTGTATATTTTTGACCTCCCCCTGGTAGTTTGTAAAATGTTTTAAGATGTAATATTTATTTATATTTATATTTGTATTATTGTATTTTTATTTGTGTTATTATTTAATTGTTAGGTACCCTGAGCTGCTTTTGCAGGAGGGATGGGGTATAAAATAGTTAAATAAATAAATAAATATGCTGATGATACTCAGCTGTACCTCTCCTTTTCATCCAACCCAGACCCTGCAGACCAAGCACTCGGTACTTTCCCGGTGCTTGACTGCTGGGAGGGACTGGATGAGGACTAGGTGACTGAAGCTGAATCTGACAAGACAGAGGTGATGCTCATTGGCAGGGTCAGTGATCTGGGTGACAAAGTGTCCCCCATCATTGATGGGGTTTGCCCAGTGTTAGCATCTTATGTGTGGAGCTTGGGGGTACTCCTAGACTCGTTGTGCCTGGCTGTCCAGGTGGTGGCTGTGGCCAGGAGTGCCTTCCGCCAGTTACATCTGGTAAGGCAGCTCCACCCATTTCTCTCTGTGACCTACCTGCCTCACTGCTGTTGCTGCGGGGGGCTTGGGGTGCCCTGCCGCCGGCGGGGGGGGGGGCTCCTGGTGCTCCGCCGCTGTTGATGCTGCTGCCTCCGCTGTTGTCATCAGCTCCACCTGCAGGGGGAAGAACAAACTGTGAGTTGGGGGATGGGGGGGGAAACGCAGAGGCCAGCCACGTGGGCTGACCTGTCCCCTCCCCCCCACCCGGAAGTAGCTGGGGGCTTAAAGCCCCGTGCCCAGCAGCTGAGCCTCAGGCCGTGGCCAAAGGGCGCGGCACTTTGAGGCACTTCGGGGCCACAGGAGGTGGCAGGGGGTTATCATTGTCTGGTGGGCTTTTTGTACAGGGCTAGGGGGGTAGGGTGGGGGTTGTAGGAGGGGGGTAAAAGGGGGGTGGACCCAGTGACTCCCCTTGGTGGCAGCAGGGGGAGCACTG
>QEPC01001394.1:7604171-7615543 GCA_003113815.1 Sphenodon punctatus
AACGGAACCATTCAAGAACAGTCCCGCCCAGACCCCCCAGGTCACACAGCTGCCTCAAGAGCAGCCCATGGTCCACGGTATCAAAAGCGGCCGAGAGATCTATCAGGATGAGAAATGTCGAACATCCTGCATCCACTGGGATAATTCATGTATTACCTAGCTGTACAAAGTAGGGCATGGATCTCACCCCGGCATAATTTTTCCTGTCCATCTCTACCTAGCTGGGTATCCCTCCACAGATGCTGCATACCCCGGATGGCTCTCTCTGTCTCTCTCTGGCTGCTGAGTCCATAGGTGAGTGAGTGAGCTGCTCTCTCTGTAGTGCTGCCCTGGCAAGCAGGCGCGCGTGCTGCTTGAAGGACGCTGCACATACCACTAGGGGGATCGGTAAGCCATTCTGCTTGGGGGAGAAAGAAAGCGCTCTCCCTCTGGAAGGAGAGGAGATGCAAGTTTGGCCACTCGGCATCGCTAAGCAGGCGCAGCGTGCAGCCGGAGCTCTCATGCAGTCTTTGTAAGTGAGCCCCTCGCTCTCCCAAAAGCGATGCGGCGCCTCGCTCGCTTTAATTGTGACAGGATTAATGTGTCGCCTTTGAAGTCCTGGCCCTTCCCCGGGTACCTGCTCCGCCAGCCTGCTAGGTGCAGCCTGGGTGGGAGGAGAGCTCTGTCCTGACCTTCAGCACACCGGCAGCCCTGCTCGCTTCAACCAGAGCCCCGCTAAGGGGGAGTCAGCCCCCATCCTGCTGCCAGGATTATTGCAGGGGATGGGAGATGCAAGAAGTGGCCAAAACTGTGACGTAGGGGAGGCAATTAAACTAGGATCTGTTTCAAGATCAATGGAAATAGGACGGGAGTTACTTACTGCACTGTCTAAAAGAGCCGCTTGCAGGATGGGAAAGAGAGGGACCCCTAAAACACAACCCCAATGAATCGCTTCCCCTAGCTGGGCGCTAGTGTCGCCCATCGGGCCGAGTAGCGACCTAAAGAAGGAGAAATATCCTAAAAGCCACAGTCGATTTCTAGAGGAGGTTTCCCGCAATTGTCTTTAGCGAATCTGTGAATAGCCCATAGAGTTCAGGGAAATCCAGACCAACCTTTCTTGGAAATAAAGTGAGTCAGTAATTTAGGAGCTAGGGAGATTGAGCAAGACAAGTGAAAAATAAAAAGAGTCTTTAAGAAAATACTGGATACCAGAATATGTGTGTGTATTTTCCTGCCAAGGAGGATGTCAAATACTGTCTTTTTTAATAATAAAAAAAGCATGCTAAAAGGAAAATTCTTCACAGAATCTTAAAGAACTTTTTGACACAAAAGCTGCAAAATCTATTTTCTAAACAAAGATTTATACATATTTATATGAGCTTAATCCAGATTTTTTTTAATAAATCATTCTCAGAACTGCAGAGGTAAACTATATGTAAATACCTCAAGTAATAGGCTTGTAGTGCAAATCACATCATTTTATCTTCAATTTTGCATTCGTTTTTCTGGCTTAAAGGTGCATCAGAGATATGCATTTTAGCATATTCAGAACACGGGGCGTGAAATTAAATGTTTGACAGAGTGAGAAAAATATACAGACTTTGGAGATGCCTTAAAAATAGTAATTTATGCAGATCTAGAGGAGTGAAATCATTTGCAATGGAGTGACCCTCTCTCCAGGAATTTTTTGCTCAGTGTTCTTCTCTAATCTCCTGCTGTATCTTCATTTTTCATTGAACTAGCCAGTTTTCTGCGAAGCAGTCTTGTAGATAAGGGAAGTGCTAAAAGAAGAAGAAAGAAGAAGCTCAGTGGGTCCGTTTCCATTGCACTTTTACCCAAGGCAATGGGCAGAATTTAACGGATTCCTTCCAACATATGTTTTTGCCAGATAAGTAAACAGTGTGTGTCGGAAATGAAAAAGCATTTGCAATTTAATGACATTACAGCTCTCAGCTTAGGCTGGCGTGCTGCGAGGCGAAAAGCAGAAAGAGAGAGGAGAGTAGAAAGAGAAAAAGAACAAAGTTCATCTTCCCTTTTGTGCATTTTTATCAAGGAAAATATTACTTCTTTCCCCCTCTTGTTCTCTTTTCTTTTTCTCTGGGCTTTTTTGTCTCACTCATTTACATTTTTTCTTGTCTCCCCTTTTCTCTCTTCTGTTCCCTTTCTACCTTCCCTTTCCACCGCAACCGACTCATCGCCTTTCACCGGCACCCCCTCCATTGTGGGACTGCATTCATCTAGTGGGGCCATTCAGTTTTTACCTATAAGCAGCTGTTTATCCCACAATGTATCTTTCTTTGGCTGTGTTGTACTCCCGGCGCTAGAGCTCGCAGGCAACAGGATTGCTGCGGGGATTAGAGCCGTTCATTTCAAAGCGCGACAAATCGGCCGCTTCCACCCGGGCAAGGCCCGGCAGCGCAAAACCAGCGACTCCCCCAGCCCGGACCCGGGATCGGGACCGCTGAGCGGCCGGCGCTCCGCTCGATGCAGTCCCTAGGGCGCCCCCATCCGTCCTTCCAGTCCAGCCCTGCTTGCTAGGGGCCTCGCTTGGCCTGGACAGGCTTCGGGGTGTGAGAGCATCCCCTTGCACTGGCTCTGCGTGGGCTTGTTGAGCTATTTCCTGTCTGTACTGGTGTGTCCGCGCCTCTGTTGTGTGTATACGTGCTTTGTGTACTCTTTGTGTGGGTTACTTGGGGTGGTGGTGTTATCCTGAGTGTATTTGTGTGTCTAAGAAATACACACACAATTTGGTGTGTGTGTGTGTTCTTGGGTGTACTTGTGTGTATATGTATATGTGTGGTTTGCGTGTGCTTATTTGTGTGTCTATGTCTGTATATGTGTGTACCTATGTGTGAGTACTGTGTGTATATTTCTATATTTGTGTTGGCATGTATATTTTTCTATGTGTGCCTGCGCGCCTGCGTGGGTGAATTCCTGGGTGTATGTATTTGTCTGTGTGTATTTGCGTGTGCAATCTAACCCCAGCCACCCAGCACCCCCCAAGCCGTTTCCAGCAGAGGTAGTTGTCCCCCGTGTTCCCCTTGCGCCTCTCTCTCAGACACACTGGAGGGGGGGACACTTTTGCCTCCCGACCTGGCCCGTCCCTCTCCAGTCCAGGATTCCCCCTGCCCCTTAACCCCAGCAGGAGCCGCAGCGCCGACGGGATCCCACTTGCCAGGGCGCCGCTTGGGAGAAGGTTGATGGGGCTGTGCTGAGACGTTGGGGCTGGCAGGGGGCTTATAGCCCTGGAATAATGGCTAGAATGGACATTGAGGGTGGGAGGCAGCTCGGCTCCCTTCTACTCCTCAAATCTTGATCTCTGAGATTAAGGGACTAAAATTAAGAAGGGAGCTGCTCCCTTACTGTCTTCCCTGCTCTCTTCTTGCAGGACCCAGCTCCTTTCCCCAAGCCAGCCTTAATAGTACCCCGAGACCAGTGCGCCCCTCCAGTCCTTGCTTGCCCCCCTACAGTGACTCTGCAGGCTGACTGTAATTGCCAGTCCCCTCCAGACAGCCCCAACCCTTATCATGCAAGCACAGGAATTATTTATCCCTCCCCCACCCTCAAGAAAATGCTCTTGGCTGCGATCCACAAACCACTTTACTCCGCCAGGGCTTCAAGGGAACTACTCCGGAGTAAGTGGTTTGTGGATCGCAGCCTGATCATGCGCAGCCTAGGACTTCCCTCCTGAAACCGCATCTCGCCGCCCGGTCAGATTTGGGCCCGCTTGGTCTGCTGGGCTCCGGCCGGGGAAGGAGAGGAGCTGGAGGTGCTAATTGAATCAAGCCGGGATCCATGGCAGAGCTCCCCGCTTGCTCACTCTGGCAGGAGGAGGCATTAGCACTTTCAATTCATTATGGCTCTTCTTTTGACAGAGTGAGGCAGCCCTTAAGGATCTCGAAATGAAAATCCAGGGAGGACAAGGCTGCTAGAGGACACGCGAGGAAGTTAAGAGATTAAACTCGCTCGCTCCTTAAATGCAGCCGCCTCTAATTAGGGAGGGGGGCGGGGGGCTTTTCCAGAGCCGGAGCGCTCGCTGCCAGCTCCCTGCCCATGGAATAGGGGGCTAGCAAAGCGCTGGGAGCCGGCATGGGGGGTGGATGGGGGTTTCTTTCCTGGCAGGAAGGAGTGAAGGGGAGCCGCTTCTAAATCAGGGCCTGTCTCTCTGGGTATCTGGGACTCTCTATGTCATTAGAGCCATTTAGCAGCGCTAATGATCTGTCACATTAACACATCGCCCTCGAAACTGGGGAAGAGTTGTCATAATTAAATGTGTTAAAGCACAATTAAAAAGCCATCGAAGCAGTTGTAAAGATACCAGGGGCGACAACGGTTGCTCATTACGCTGCAAACCCGGGCTACTAACTCCCAGGCAGCCCAGATCCAGTCGTGGCAACACAGCCTTCCTACCACCACCCCTGCCCCCCACAGGCCCAGTCGCAGTCTAGCACTGTCTCTGGGTGACGCTTTAGCCTATTTCCCTTCATTCCTGCCAGGGAGAATCTAGTGCAATACAGACGGGACGGGCAGCCTCGCCTCAGATTAGGGTCATCTCTCCCAATCGCACACTGCCAGCCGCACTGAAATGTACCTTTTTGATATTCTTCTAAAGCGCGGCTCCTAGAATGTTTCAACATAAATCCACGCTGCCTATCATTTGATGGGTGATAATCTCTTAATTCTCCTCGCTGCCTGTTTGAATTCCCTGCTAAAGATGCGCAGGGCTGGAGTCAGGGATGGTGTCAGGCCTGGGGGAGATAACAGAGGCGCTAGGTGGTATCTATCAGTCCCGGAATGCAATAGGGACAGCGATTAAAAACCCTCTCTGTGCTAGTGGGCCCTGAGCCTTAGCAAGAGAAACCCGAGCCACGCTGCCTAAAATCTGCTCTTTTCCCTTACCCTGAGAGGTGTTACTCCCCCTCAAGCAGAAACCCTCCAGGGGCAGCTGTTTGGGAACAAATCTGTGTGAAGACAGAATAAACGTTTCCTGTTCAGATTGGAACTGACACAACAAAAGGACTCAGGTGGGGTTATTCTGATTGTTTGGTTTTCCTGTGTGTGGGGAGGGGTGATATATGAGAGAGAGAGAGAGAGAGAGAGAGAGATGTATATTTTGGGGAGGAACCTAGTTCAAAACTTTAAATGGATCCTTACATTTTATCAGCAGATATACTTGGAGTAGGAAAGGAGAGTCTACTCACCTAGAAATATCCCAACCAAAGTCTTAGTCTTAAATATATTTTCTTTACAAGTAGCAGCAGGACCCCTGGACTCCAGAGCCCTAGGCAGTCACCTAAATCACCTGTGCCCTATGCCTAAAACTGCCTGTGGTGTGTGCATGCACGTGCAAGCGAGAGAAACACTTAGAGAAAGTTGCATTAGCTGTTTAAAATAAAATATTTCTTAAAACTTTTTGTTACACTTTAGTTTATTCAGTTTCGATTAAGTCTTTTCTTACTGACACACACTAAACCAAAATAAGGGGAGTAATTGGGTTCACACAGGGGCTTGCGTTACTTTAACCAAGGGCTTGTCTACACAGTGAAGTTGTATCAACTTAACTAAAAATCAGTTTCAATTATTACGTTTAGTCATATTGTGTACAATTGTGTGGGTGAACATCCTTGTGTCCATTGAAACCTTCTTATATAGCAGTTCAGGTTACACCTCTAGGTAAGGCTGAACTGATATAACCAGATTTAAACTGACACAGGAGAGTATGCACACAAAATAACCGCCCCGATCTGTGTTCAGGAGGGGTATAAATTAAATAAACAAATAAATAAATAAATAAATAAATAAAAGGATGTAAAAGGATGGATGCAGAGGCTGCATGCTCCCAGAGTTGTTCTGGGAGTGCACACTTGTGACCACTTGTTTAAAATCCCCACTGGATCCACTTTAGATGGACCCGGCGGTTTCCCTGGTTTGTGATCCACCCATGCAACACACACACACACACACACCCATAGAGTTACAGGAAATCGCCTAGCACTCTAGGCTGGCACCCGCAACTCTATATACGTATGGCATTGCCCAGGACAAAGGCTGTCCAAAAGCAGAACTGTAGCATTGATCCACCCAGAAGACACACAGCAGCTCTGCTTTGGGCCGGTGCCCCAGGTTTGGCTAGACAACTCCACCTGCAGCATTCCAGGATGTTCCAACCTAGCAAGGCTATCGCAGAACATTGCACATCTGGCTGGGGTGTCTTTAGATGGACAGGCCAGCCTGGGGGTGCAGCAGGTTGACAAAGGTAGAAACAGGGCTTCCATCTATCAAAAAGCACCCAAAGTTGCTTTGGGTTTGACTAAAACAGTCTGCAGTCACATCTTTAGTTAGACCAGTGCAACTCTGTGTGTAATACAGGCTGAATTAATTTAAATTCACACCTTAAATTGAACTCAGGCAGTTTTCTCCCATAGACAAACCCTTTACTATAAAAACAGCAATGCATCAGAGAAAAAATAAACTAGAAGGCAACTGTCTTTTTCTCAGTCCGGGGATAGATTGAATGTAGAGTTCAAATCTGCAGGAATGACTGTAGTAATTTGCCTCTTGAAATTTGCTCATTACAAACAGAATGAGTGATCAACTTTGCACCTAAAACACATGCTCCAAAATAGATTTATGATGTCATGCATTTTGACATGAGACCCCTCTTTACCAAGCTGCATCCCAGAGGATATATTAAAGTACAATGGTATGCAAGCAAGGTGAAGTTGTGACTGCAATTCTAGAAGCCCTTTCCAAGCTCAGCAGCCTTCTCCAGAACTCAAATGCAAGAATCCACAAAACCTTGACTTGTAATGTATGCTGCAGTTATTCCATGAAGCTCTGAGTCTAGCTTCTGTCCTGCAGTCTGTCCCAGCTCCACTACTCTGATGGCACAATGGGGGCTGCACAGGTGGAGAGTTCCCTGGTGTGTGCCAAAATGGTAGAAAACTGGCTAAGCAGCTATTGTACCATCCCAGCACAGGTGAAGTACTGGGGACTTGGTGTGAGCTAGATTCACTGCTTTCCACGTAATCTGAAAATGCTATTCCGAAATATTTGTTTGTGTGTTTGTTTGTTTGTTTATTTTATTACAATTTTTACCCCGTCCTTTCCAAATGGCTCAGGGCAGCTTACAAAACAAATAAAAACAATACATATAAAACAGCATAAGAAAACCAAACCCCCAACCTTTCCCTCACCCCTCTGCAACCCCACCACAACTCCAGAAAACACTCTGCCCACAAAATCCCCTCACACCCCTACCCCAAACCCCTGCCAAACCCCGACATCCCCTATCTCTGTCTGCCAAGTGCCCTAACAAATAAAAAAGCTCTTACACCACCTCTGGAAGATGCCCAGGCTCGGGCTCAAACAAACCTCTGGGGGAAGGGAGTTCCACAGCATCAGGGAATCAACCGAGAATGTCTCCCTGTGAGCCCTCACCATACGAACAATACTAACAGACAGTACCCACAGGGAGGCTCTCCCAGCCGATTGCAGGGGTCGCAGTGGGGCATGGAAGGACAGGCGGTCTCTCAGATATGTGGGGCCCAGACCGTTTAGGGCTTTAAAGGTCAAAACCAGCACCGTGAATTGTGTCCGGAAAGCTGTAGGGAACCAACGCAGATTTCACAGCATCCATGTAATGTGCTCCTGGTGCCTCACCCCTGAAAGGAGGTGAGCTGCCGCATTCTGCACCAGCTGCAGCTTCCAAACAGTAATCAAGGGCAGCCCCTCATAAAATGCACCACAGTAGTCTAGCCTTGAGGTGATGAAATCATGGATGACAGTGGCCAGTTCCAAATCAGAAAGAAAAGGCTTTAGCCTCCTCACCAGATGGAATTGGTGAAAAGTACTCCTGGCCACTGTCACAACCTAACAATCCAGGCACAACAAGGGTGCCAGAAGTACTCTGAGGGTGAGGCTGTGAATCTGGCTGACCAGAGGGGACTTGCCCCCATCAATAACAGGAGCCCCAACTGCCTCCAGATCACAAAGCCAGCCAACCATCATTACCTCAGTCTTGTGTGGATTCAGCTTCAATTGGCTTATCCTCATTTAATCACCAACAGCAACCAGGCATCTGGTAAACACTGAGACTGCAGGCCTGGGTCAGATGAAAAAGAGAGGTAGAGCAGAGTGTCATCAGCATACTGATGGCACTTCACCCCAAACCTCCGAATGGCCTTACCCAGAAGCCTCATATACAAGTTGAACAAGAAGGGAGAATAGAACTCTGTGGGACCCCACAAGGGAGGTCCTGAGAGGATGACGAGCAATCGCCCATCGCTACTCTCTAGGACCTCCCTGATAGGAAAGAGCAGAATCACTCAAGAGTGGTCCCATGCACCCCCACCAGATCCCACAGTCGTGTCAACAACACCTTGTGGTCAACTGTATCAGAGGCCACCAAAAGATTTAACAGGATCAACAGAGTAGAATTTCCCTTGCCAGTCTCCAGGCACAGGTCATCAACCAAGGCCATGAGCTCAGTGTCCAGACCATACCCAGGACGGAAGCCCAACTGAAACAGGTCCAGGAATCTGTCAGTACTGAGAAGAGCCTGGAGCTATTGGGCAACCACCCATTCAATCAGCTTCCCTAAAAAGGGAAAGCTAGAGACAACGGCAGTTTTAAGAATGTCTGATACCCTACCCTCCCGAAGGAAGGTGTTGACACCCCAGCCAGAAATGGCCCCAGCGTCTCCCAGCTGGCTTTCACCAGCCAGAATAGGCAACGATCTAGTCACAAGTATGTGAGAGTCAAGGCTGGTTTACAACTGAAAATGGGACTGAGGAGTTAAAATCACTCCCATACAATCAATAGCCACCCAACACTCCCTGGAACACCAGGAGCACAACTGAGAATTTAGCCGTTACTATTCACACACCCTAGTCAATCAGCCGGGAAGTTTGCAGAAAGCCTCATGTCCAAGGAAGAGGTACTTCCAACATTTTCCAAATGCTGGACTATGTCCTCAGTACTAGTAGGGCGTAACTAGCTCTGAACATGCCTTGTGAATGTATTCACATACATGTTCACAAATGACTAGTCTGTATTAAGTATTAGATAGCCATGTTTGGAGTCATATTCTTCAAGATTAAGAAAGGAATGTAACTATGATATGAAAGATTGTATGAAAACCTTGTGGAATGACAATAAATACACTATCAGCTATGTAACCTAACCAGGATAAATTAAAAAAACCAAGACTGAAAGACGGACAGACAGCCTGGGACAGTTAACCCAAGACAATAGGTGTAAAGAATTACAAATAGAAGGTGTCACTATCTAGCAGCCATGGCTTATGTGCAAACCAGCATAGCCACAAGCCTTGAGGGCCCAGGAAAATTCAAGAAGAGCAATCAAAAGCCGGCCCATTGCAGACAAAGGTGAGACAGATTCCTTCTACCATTTTGAACTGCAACCAAGCAAGGAGCTGCCCAGATCCAGTATCATCATCATAGCTGAGGGGAAAGGGACTTTGAAACAGAGTGGACTACCTGCATAGATACGGTTTTAGCATAGAACTCACAAGTAAGGTTGATTTGTGTTTTTTGGTGTTTATTTGATTTACTGCACTCTGAGCATAATCTAATCTTGCAGTATACTTTAATCTTGATTCTTACTCAGCCTGGTGTGCTTATAAGTGAATTCCTGACATTGGAGTGATACAGTTTGGGGGAGGTTCTGAGTTAGAAATTCAGGTAAACCTAGTGGGTATTTCTGTGCTTTGGGAAACTCTGAGGCAAAGGTGGCAGCGAGAGTTAACCCTTTATAGGCTGGAACAGTTCTGGAGAGAGCTGGTTCAGTAGATGCTGTAAGTGGTGAAACTGAATCTCAGCTAGCCTAGAGTGGGGCAGAGAGGTCCTAAGCCCAGGCCCCATGATCGGAGAGGGCCCCACAGGGAAGGCCAGTCCTTGTAGCCTCAGGACAACTGAATCAGTAAATCACCAATTCCTGAATCCCCCCTCCCATCAGATGTGTGTGTGTGTGTGTAAGAGAAAAAGCAGGAGAGAGAGCTTGTATGTGTGTGTGCATGGGAAAGCCCATGTGTATGAAAACTTAAGGCATTTTTTTGTTTTTGTAAGTAAACACTAGACTGCTTAG
Organism: Sphenodon punctatus; assembly: GCA_003113815.1. Lineage (NCBI taxonomy): Eukaryota > Metazoa > Chordata > Lepidosauria > Sphenodontia > Sphenodontidae > Sphenodon > Sphenodon punctatus. The sequence goes on from QEPC01001394.1 coordinate 7,614,258, forward strand.
GAGGTCAGGCTATGGAGGGAGGGACCTGGGGGCTCAGCATTTTATTTTCACCCTGGGTCCCACAAATTCTAAGACTGATCCTGAATGGGAAATCTCAGTTCTACCATAGATGGGAAATCTCAGCCAGTCTTCCTAGCCTAACTCCACAGAACGTCTGCTCATCCTTTACTGGCAAGTATACCAGCTCAGATCAGCATCTCTGACATTATTATTTATCTTTTCCATAGCGCTTTCAGTGTTTAAAATGTTTTGCAATCTTATTTAATTTGTCCTAACAATAATCCCATGATTATTTCTAGTCCAATTTTACAGCTGGGGAACTGAGGCTGAAAGACAGTGGGTTCTTTGAGATAAGATACTAGCCTATATGACTGTCTGGACCGTCTGAAGGATGAAGCAGAGGGGTGCGTCCTCCCGTGAGCCACGCAGCATCCACTCATGGCCACGCATAGCGCATTGTTGGGAGATCCAGAATGCTGTGCAGGGAAGGCCAAATAGCTCCATGGCAACAGGTGGCCATGGAGCCCCTGCCTGTGTGAATTGGGATGGGCAGCCATGACAGCAGACAGGTCCCTGCTCATAGACACGGTGAGCAGGGACACAGCCTTTGCAAGTCACAGGAACAGGCTGCAAGCGCGGTGGAGCCTGAATTCCCCAGCACTCTTGTCCAGGACGTGTTAATTGCAAAGGCCAGCCTGGTGCACTTCCCCCTCCCCCATAGTTCATGGCAGAGGGAGTGAGTGGCAGCTTGCCTCCATGGCCAGGGTAGCCATGCTGGGAGCTGCCCATCTGAAGTGCTCCACCTGTGTGGGGGCTCTGCAGCAGTCCCACTCAGCAGCCATAGACACACACACCCTTGCCTTCAAAAAAATCATTTAATTGCTCAAGGATGCACTGTGAGATCATGTCTAAGATGGGATCTGAACCTTTGTCTCCCAGGTCCAGGACTTTTGCTGCTAAGGCTACATTGGCTCTACACTCCACTGACTCTGTATGCATACATATGTATGCCAATGCACACTTATTCCATGAAGGATCAGAGTCACACAGGTGCAGAGGTTCCATGCAGGCCTAAGAAAAACCAAGGTGTTAGGTGCTTCTTTGCTTCTCTCTTTCCAGACAGGCATGAAAAGAACTGAAGTGCACGTGGGTGTTTTAGCTCTCCCTGGACCTCTCCTCATTAACACCTTCTGGAGTTATGCCAGAGGCAAACAAAAACATAATGTAGTTTGGCCTCCCAGTCTTCCCCTTTGAAATGGATTTAAATTGATTTTATATTGTTTTAT
>QEPC01001394.1:7615643-7638143 GCA_003113815.1 Sphenodon punctatus
TGTGTATTTGCGTGTGCAATCTAACCCCAGCCACCCAGCACACCCCAAGCCGTTTCCAGCAGAGGTAGTTGTCCCCCGTGTTCCCCTTGCGCCTCTCTCTCAGACACACTGGAGGGGGGGACACTTTTGCCTCCCGACCTGGCCCGTCCCTCTCCAGTCCAGGATTCCCCCTGCCCCTTAACCCCAGCAGGAGCCGCAGCGCCGACGGGATCCCACTTGCCAGGGCGCCGCTTGGGAGAAGGTTGATGGGGCTGTGCTGAGACGTTGGGGCTGGCAGGGGGCTTATAGCCCTGGAATAATGGCTAGAATGGACATTGAGGGTGGGAGGCAGCTCGGCTCCCTTCTACTCCTCAAATCTTGATCTCTGAGATTAAGGGACTAAAATTAAGAAGGGAGCTGCTCCCTTACTGTCTTCCCTGCTCTCTTCTTGCAGGACCCAGCTCCTTTCCCCAAGCCAGCCTTAATAGTACCCCGAGACCAGTGCGCCCCTCCAGTCCTTGCTTGCCCCCCTACAGTGACTCTGCAGGCTGACTGTAATTGCCAGTCCCCTCCAGACAGCCCCAACCCTTATCATGCAAGCACAGGAATTATTTATCCCTCCCCCACCCTCAAGAAAATGCTCTTGGCTGCGATCCACAAACCACTTTACTCCGCCAGGGCTTCAAGGGAACTACTCCGGAGTAAGTGGTTTGTGGATCGCAGCCTGATCATGCGCAGCCTAGGACTTCCCTCCTGAAACCGCATCTCGCCGCCCGGTCAGATTTGGGCCCGCTTGGTCTGCTGGGCTCCGGCCGGGGAAGGAGAGGAGCTGGAGGTGCTAATTGAATCAAGCCGGGATCCATGGCAGAGCTCCCCGCTTGCTCACTCTGGCAGGAGGAGGCATTAGCACTTTCAATTCATTATGGCTCTTCTTTTGACAGAGTGAGGCAGCCCTTAAGGATCTCGAAATGAAAATCCAGGGAGGACAAGGCTGCTAGAGGACACGCGAGGAAGTTAAGAGATTAAACTCGCTCGCTCCTTAAATGCAGCCGCCTCTAATTAGGGAGGGGGGCGGGGGGCTTTTCCAGAGCCGGAGCGCTCGCTGCCAGCTCCCTGCCCATGGAATAGGGGGCTAGCAAAGCGCTGGGAGCCGGCATGGGGGGTGGATGGGGGTTTCTTTCCTGGCAGGAAGGAGTGAAGGGGAGCCGCTTCTAAATCAGGGCCTGTCTCTCTGGGTATCTGGGACTCTCTATGTCATTAGAGCCATTTAGCAGCGCTAATGATCTGTCACATTAACACATCGCCCTCGAAACTGGGGAAGAGTTGTCATAATTAAATGTGTTAAAGCACAATTAAAAAGCCATCGAAGCAGTTGTAAAGATACCAGGGGCGACAACGGTTGCTCATTACGCTGCAAACCCGGGCTACTAACTCCCAGGCAGCCCAGATCCAGTCGTGGCAACACAGCCTTCCTACCACCACCCCTGCCCCCCACAGGCCCAGTCGCAGTCTAGCACTGTCTCTGGGTGACGCTTTAGCCTATTTCCCTTCATTCCTGCCAGGGAGAATCTAGTGCAATACAGACGGGACGGGCAGCCTCGCCTCAGATTAGGGTCATCTCTCCCAATCGCACACTGCCAGCCGCACTGAAATGTACCTTTTTGATATTCTTCTAAAGCGCGGCTCCTAGAATGTTTCAACATAAATCCACGCTGCCTATCATTTGATGGGTGATAATCTCTTAATTCTCCTCGCTGCCTGTTTGAATTCCCTGCTAAAGATGCGCAGGGCTGGAGTCAGGGATGGTGTCAGGCCTGGGGGAGATAACAGAGGCGCTAGGTGGTATCTATCAGTCCCGGAATGCAATAGGGACAGCGATTAAAAACCCTCTCTGTGCTAGTGGGCCCTGAGCCTTAGCAAGAGAAACCCGAGCCACGCTGCCTAAAATCTGCTCTTTTCCCTTACCCTGAGAGGTGTTACTCCCCCTCAAGCAGAAACCCTCCAGGGGCAGCTGTTTGGGAACAAATCTGTGTGAAGACAGAATAAACGTTTCCTGTTCAGATTGGAACTGACACAACAAAAGGACTCAGGTGGGGTTATTCTGATTGTTTGGTTTTCCTGTGTGTGGGGAGGGGTGATATATGAGAGAGAGAGAGAGAGAGAGAGAGAGATGTATATTTTGGGGAGGAACCTAGTTCAAAACTTTAAATGGATCCTTACATTTTATCAGCAGATATACTTGGAGTAGGAAAGGAGAGTCTACTCACCTAGAAATATCCCAACCAAAGTCTTAGTCTTAAATATATTTTCTTTACAAGTAGCAGCAGGACCCCTGGACTCCAGAGCCCTAGGCAGTCACCTAAATCACCTGTGCCCTATGCCTAAAACTGCCTGTGGTGTGTGCATGCACGTGCAAGCGAGAGAAACACTTAGAGAAAGTTGCATTAGCTGTTTAAAATAAAATATTTCTTAAAACTTTTTGTTACACTTTAGTTTATTCAGTTTCGATTAAGTCTTTTCTTACTGACACACACTAAACCAAAATAAGGGGAGTAATTGGGTTCACACAGGGGCTTGCGTTACTTTAACCAAGGGCTTGTCTACACAGTGAAGTTGTATCAACTTAACTAAAAATCAGTTTCAATTATTACGTTTAGTCATATTGTGTACAATTGTGTGGGTGAACATCCTTGTGTCCATTGAAACCTTCTTATATAGCAGTTCAGGTTACACCTCTAGGTAAGGCTGAACTGATATAACCAGATTTAAACTGACACAGGAGAGTATGCACACAAAATAACCGCCCCGATCTGTGTTCAGGAGGGGTATAAATTAAATAAACAAATAAATAAATAAATAAATAAATAAAAGGATGTAAAAGGATGGATGCAGAGGCTGCATGCTCCCAGAGTTGTTCTGGGAGTGCACACTTGTGACCACTTGTTTAAAATCCCCACTGGATCCACTTTAGATGGACCCGGCGGTTTCCCTGGTTTGTGATCCACCCATGCAACACACACACACACACACACCCATAGAGTTACAGGAAATCGCCTAGCACTCTAGGCTGGCACCCGCAACTCTATATACGTATGGCATTGCCCAGGACAAAGGCTGTCCAAAAGCAGAACTGTAGCATTGATCCACCCAGAAGACACACAGCAGCTCTGCTTTGGGCCGGTGCCCCAGGTTTGGCTAGACAACTCCACCTGCAGCATTCCAGGATGTTCCAACCTAGCAAGGCTATCGCAGAACATTGCACATCTGGCAGGGGTGTCTTTAGATGGACAGGCCAGCCTGGGGGTGCAGCAGGTTGACAAAGGTAGAAACAGGGCTTCCATCTATCAAAAAGCACCCAAAGTTGCTTTGGGTTTGACTAAAACAGTCTGCAGTCACATCTTTAGTTAGACCAGTGCAACTCTGTGTGTAATACAGGCTGAATTAATTTAAATTCACACCTTAAATTGAACTCAGGCAGTTTTCTCCCATAGACAAACCCTTTACTATAAAAACAGCAATGCATCAGAGAAAAAATAAACTAGAAGGCAACTGTCTTTTTCTCAGTCCGGGGATAGATTGAATGTAGAGTTCAAATCTGCAGGAATGACTGTAGTAATTTGCCTCTTGAAATTTGCTCATTACAAACAGAATGAGTGATCAACTTTGCACCTAAAACACATGCTCCAAAATAGATTTATGATGTCATGCATTTTGACATGAGACCCCTCTTTACCAAGCTGCATCCCAGAGGATATATTAAAGTACAATGGTATGCAAGCAAGGTGAAGTTGTGACTGCAATTCTAGAAGCCCTTTCCAAGCTCAGCAGCCTTCTCCAGAACTCAAATGCAAGAATCCACAAAACCTTGACTTGTAATGTATGCTGCAGTTATTCCATGAAGCTCTGAGTCTAGCTTCTGTCCTGCAGTCTGTCCCAGCTCCACTACTCTGATGGCACAATGGGGGCTGCACAGGTGGAGAGTTCCCTGGTGTGTGCCAAAATGGTAGAAAACTGGCTAAGCAGCTATTGTACCATCCCAGCACAGGTGAAGTACTGGGGACTTGGTGTGAGCTAGATTCACTGCTTTCCACGTAATCTGAAAATGCTATTCCGAAATATTTGTTTGTGTGTTTGTTTGTTTGTTTATTTTATTACAATTTTTACCCCGTCCTTTCCAAATGGCTCAGGGCAGCTTACAAAACAAATAAAAACAATACATATAAAACAGCATAAGAAAACCAAACCCCCAACCTTTCCCTCACCCCTCTGCAACCCCACCACAACTCCAGAAAACACTCTGCCCACAAAATCCCCTCACACCCCTACCCCAAACCCCTGCCAAACCCCGACATCCCCTATCTCTGTCTGCCAAGTGCCCTAACAAATAAAAAAGCTCTTACACCACCTCTGGAAGATGCCCAGGCTCGGGCTCAAACAAACCTCTGGGGGAAGGGAGTTCCACAGCATCAGGGAATCAACCGAGAATGTCTCCCTGTGAGCCCTCACCATACGAACAATACTAACAGACAGTACCCACAGGGAGGCTCTCCCAGCCGATTGCAGGGGTCGCAGTGGGGCATGGAAGGACAGGCGGTCTCTCAGATATGTGGGGCCCAGACCGTTTAGGGCTTTAAAGGTCAAAACCAGCACCGTGAATTGTGTCCGGAAAGCTGTAGGGAACCAACGCAGATTTCACAGCATCCATGTAATGTGCTCCTGGTGCCTCACCCCTGAAAGGAGGTGAGCTGCCGCATTCTGCACCAGCTGCAGCTTCCAAACAGTAATCAAGGGCAGCCCCTCATAAAATGCACCACAGTAGTCTAGCCTTGAGGTGATGAAATCATGGATGACAGTGGCCAGTTCCAAATCAGAAAGAAAAGGCTTTAGCCTCCTCACCAGATGGAATTGGTGAAAAGTACTCCTGGCCACTGTCACAACCTAACAATCCAGGCACAACAAGGGTGCCAGAAGTACTCTGAGGGTGAGGCTGTGAATCTGGCTGACCAGAGGGGACTTGCCCCCATCAATAACAGGAGCCCCAACTGCCTCCAGATCACAAAGCCAGCCAACCATCATTACCTCAGTCTTGTGTGGATTCAGCTTCAATTGGCTTATCCTCATTTAATCACCAACAGCAACCAGGCATCTGGTAAACACTGAGACTGCAGGCCTGGGTCAGATGAAAAAGAGAGGTAGAGCAGAGTGTCATCAGCATACTGATGGCACTTCACCCCAAACCTCCGAATGGCCTTACCCAGAAGCCTCATATACAAGTTGAACAAGAAGGGAGAATAGAACTCTGTGGGACCCCACAAGGGAGGTCCTGAGAGGATGACGAGCAATCGCCCATCGCTACTCTCTAGGACCTCCCTGATAGGAAAGAGCAGAATCACTCAAGAGTGGTCCCATGCACCCCCACCAGATCCCACAGTCGTGTCAACAACACCTTGTGGTCAACTGTATCAGAGGCCACCAAAAGATTTAACAGGATCAACAGAGTAGAATTTCCCTTGCCAGTCTCCAGGCACAGGTCATCAACCAAGGCCATGAGCTCAGTGTCCAGACCATACCCAGGACGGAAGCCCAACTGAAACAGGTCCAGGAATCTGTCAGTACTGAGAAGAGCCTGGAGCTATTGGGCAACCACCCATTCAATCAGCTTCCCTAAAAAGGGAAAGCTAGAGACAACGGCAGTTTTAAGAATGTCTGATACCCTACCCTCCCGAAGGAAGGTGTTGACACCCCAGCCAGAAATGGCCCCAGCGTCTCCCAGCTGGCTTTCACCAGCCAGAATAGGCAACGATCTAGTCACAAGTATGTGAGAGTCAAGGCTGGTTTACAACTGAAAATGGGACTGAGGAGTTAAAATCACTCCCATACAATCAATAGCCACCCAACACTCCCTGGAACACCAGGAGCACAACTGAGAATTTAGCCGTTACTATTCACACACCCTAGTCAATCAGCCGGGAAGTTTGCAGAAAGCCTCATGTCCAAGGAAGAGGTACTTCCAACATTTTCCAAATGCTGGACTATGTCCTCAGTACTAGTAGGGCGTAACTAGCTCTGAACATGCCTTGTGAATGTATTCACATACATGTTCACAAATGACTAGTCTGTATTAAGTATTAGATAGCCATGTTTGGAGTCATATTCTTCAAGATTAAGAAAGGAATGTAACTATGATATGAAAGATTGTATGAAAACCTTGTGGAATGACAATAAATACACTATCAGCTATGTAACCTAACCAGGATAAATTAAAAAAACCAAGACTGAAAGACGGACAGACAGCCTGGGACAGTTAACCCAAGACAATAGGTGTAAAGAATTACAAATAGAAGGTGTCACTATCTAGCAGCCATGGCTTATGTGCAAACCAGCATAGCCACAAGCCTTGAGGGCCCAGGAAAATTCAAGAAGAGCAATCAAAAGCCGGCCCATTGCAGACAAAGGTGAGACAGATTCCTTCTACCATTTTGAACTGCAACCAAGCAAGGAGCTGCCCAGATCCAGTATCATCATCATAGCTGAGGGGAAAGGGACTTTGAAACAGAGTGGACTACCTGCATAGATACGGTTTTAGCATAGAACTCACAAGTAAGGTTGATTTGTGTTTTTTGGTGTTTATTTGATTTACTGCACTCTGAGCATAATCTAATCTTGCAGTATACTTTAATCTTGATTCTTACTCAGCCTGGTGTGCTTATAAGTGAATTCCTGACATTGGAGTGATACAGTTTGGGGGAGGTTCTGAGTTAGAAATTCAGGTAAACCTAGTGGGTATTTCTGTGCTTTGGGAAACTCTGAGGCAAAGGTGGCAGCGAGAGTTAACCCTTTATAGGCTGGAACAGTTCTGGAGAGAGCTGGTTCAGTAGATGCTGTAAGTGGTGAAACTGAATCTCAGCTAGCCTAGAGTGGGGCAGAGAGGTCCTAAGCCCAGGCCCCATGATCGGAGAGGGCCCCACAGGGAAGGCCAGTCCTTGTAGCCTCAGGACAACTGAATCAGTAAATCACCAATTCCTGAATCCCCCCTCCCATCAGATGTGTGTGTGTGTGTGTAAGAGAAAAAGCAGGAGAGAGAGCTTGTATGTGTGTGTGCATGGGAAAGCCCATGTGTATGAAAACTTAAGGCATTTTTTTGTTTTTGTAAGTAAACACTAGACTGCTTAGGAGGTCAGGCTATGGAGGGAGGGACCTGGGGGCTCAGCATTTTATTTTCACCCTGGGTCCCACAAATTCTAAGACTGATCCTGAATGGGAAATCTCAGTTCTACCATAGATGGGAAATCTCAGCCAGTCTTCCTAGCCTAACTCCACAGAACGTCTGCTCATCCTTTACTGGCAAGTATACCAGCTCAGATCAGCATCTCTGACATTATTATTTATCTTTTCCATAGCGCTTTCAGTGTTTAAAATGTTTTGCAATCTTATTTAATTTGTCCTAACAATAATCCCATGATTATTTCTAGTCCAATTTTACAGCTGGGGAACTGAGGCTGAAAGACAGTGGGTTCTTTGAGATAAGATACTAGCCTATATGACTGTCTGGACCGTCTGAAGGATGAAGCAGAGGGGTGCGTCCTCCCGTGAGCCACGCAGCATCCACTCATGGCCACGCATAGCGCATTGTTGGGAGATCCAGAATGCTGTGCAGGGAAGGCCAAATAGCTCCATGGCAACAGGTGGCCATGGAGCCCCTGCCTGTGTGAATTGGGATGGGCAGCCATGACAGCAGACAGGTCCCTGCTCATAGACACGGTGAGCAGGGACACAGCCTTTGCAAGTCACAGGAACAGGCTGCAAGCGCGGTGGAGCCTGAATTCCCCAGCACTCTTGTCCAGGACGTGTTAATTGCAAAGGCCAGCCTGGTGCACTTCCCCCTCCCCCATAGTTCATGGCAGAGGGAGTGAGTGGCAGCTTGCCTCCATGGCCAGGGTAGCCATGCTGGGAGCTGCCCATCTGAAGTGCTCCACCTGTGTGGGGGCTCTGCAGCAGTCCCACTCAGCAGCCATAGACACACACACCCTTGCCTTCCTTGTTTTTAAAAAAATCATTTAATTGCTCAAAGATGCACAGTGAGATCATGTCTAAGATGGGATCTGAACCTTTGTCTCCCAGGTCCAGGACTTTTGCTGCTAAGGCTACATTGGCTCTGTATACACTCCACTGACTCTGTATGCATACATATGTATGCCAATGCACATTTATTCCATGCAAGGATCAGAGTCACACAGGTGCAGAGGTTCCATGCAGGCCTAAGAAAAACCAAGGTGTTAGGTGCTTCTTTGCTTCTCTCTTTCCAGACAGGCATGAAAAGAACTGAAGTGCACGTGGGTGTTTTAGCTCTCCCTGGACCTCTCCTCATTAACACCTTCTGGAGTTATGCCAGAGGCAAACAAAAACATAATGTAGTTTGGCCTCCCAGTCTTCCCCTTTGAAATGGATTTAAATTGATTTTATATTGTTTTATATGTTTTTATATTTTTATTATTGTAAAGCGCTCTGAGTGCCATTTAGAGTTAGAGGAGCACTATAATAATAATAACAATAATAATAATAATAACAATAACAATAATAATAATAATAAATATTATTATTATTATTATTATTATTATTATTATTATCCAACTACTTTTAAAACCTTCTCTAGTTTTACAGCATTCACCATCAGCTGAAACAATAGGTAAGGACAGTTAATGAGCAGAGACAATACACAGGCAGATAAAAGTATATGTGGATGAAAACAGGCATAAAGCTAACTCCACTTTAACATCGCTTTAACATTTCTTATGCATGTTGCAGAGCTGTATTGGTACCCTATGCAGCCATGCAACAGGCATAAGAAATTTTAAAGTGGTGTTAATGTGGAGTTAGCATCATATCTGTTTTCATCTGTGTACTGAAACAATAATAGCTGAGTAACAGCTCCAGGATTTGGCCAAACATTTGTAAGTTTCATTGTCTGACTTTGCCCAACATTTCCTTATTAGAGATTTCCTATTACAGAATGTGCGTATCAGTCAGGCTAAACGTGCCAAGAGTAAACCTTGATAAATCATAGCTAGCAAGTGAAATAAAAGGGTTGGTTCAGTGGAATACTTTGCTCATATAACATATATCATATTTTCCACCTTGCTCAGTATTTCAAAGTTTATTATTTATGCTGAGGATTAAGGAACTGACAACTTGGAATGGTGACAAGATGCCATTTAGAATGATGTCTGTTTACTTTGGGAATGGGTGTGAAATGATTAACACTAGATTATGAAGATATAAGAATGATTTCATTCATCTCACTCTACTGGGAGAATACTTCCATCTCTGTAAGCTGCTAATGGCACTGCTATGCTATAAAAGAGACTGAGCTGCAGGCATGATTTTAAATAGTTATCTGGATGCTAGGGCAGTGAGCATTCCATTCTATCTGTGTCCTTATCCACACTGAGGAAATTCAGTTGAATGTACCTATGCTGATTTAATTCCATTGGTGCAAACCCCATATGCAGGCATGGTGCACTAGCATAAAGCAGACCGTGATCTGATGTAGCCTGCTTTTGCTAATTTATTGGATTAAACGGAACCATGTAAGACTCTCATCTCATCTAGCTAATAGTGTACATCTTCTTAATGCAGACAATTGCGGTATTCTCCTTACTCTTCAAGAAAAGTGAGCTGTTTTTTAAAATTAATTAAATAAGAGCCCTATCATTTCCTTAACTTACTTATACCACAAACAAAAGCAAACTAAATCTGTGTCCTTAATCAAATCAAGTATATATTTATTTTCTTAAACATTTCCTCTTCAATTCTACAGAAGGCACAGCCTCCTGATAACGTAAAGAGGTAAACCTACCCAGCAGCAAAGGTTGACAAGGACAACTCTGTGACTGTCCAGTGGCATGGGGAGAGGCAGATGGAGGAAGCATGGAGCTAGAAGGAGCAAATATTTCAAAAGGAGAAGATGCTCCTTCCAAAGTGATAACTGGAAGATGGAGTGAGAGCTTCCTTGGGAATCAGCTTCATGTGTGGAAGAGGACGATCTCCTCTATGTAGATGGGGAAAGTGAAAAACATGAGAAAGTTTTGTGTAGCAGTCACATTTGTGTGAGAGGTTGGGGACTCATAATTTGAGATTCTCTTTGCGTGTTTAATGCTTCAGATTATGGGAGGGGGGGATACTTTTTGCAGCTGGGCTCAACGCTTTTTGTGAGGGAGACTGTGCGATGCCACAAATGGAGTGAGGCTGGAGTGTTGTAAGGAAGCACAGACTTTACTAGTGTCTCAAAATGGAGGAAATGCTCTTACTAAGGAAGCCTCAAACTGCTTCTTTTCCTGTGAAGAGGTGTCAGTGTATAAGTAAGCCTTGCACCAATTTAAGCTTCTTTTTAGACTAGTTAAATATACTTACTAGCTTACTTACAATTTTTGAGACATTTGTAAGTATTTACAAATTACTCAATTTGTAAATTGAGTAATTTACTTATTTACTTTGGCTATGGCAAAAGCTAATGCCATAATAAATTTATTTATTTATTATTATTATTATTATTATTATTATTTTATTTATTTACTCAATTTTCTTGGTAATTGAAGAAATTACCAAGAAAATTGGTAATTTCTTGGCAGCAGGCATTTTGAAGCTTATTGCTTTTGTCCCAAAGGAGTTACAATATCTGGCTCACAATCAAGAAACCAACAACTCACAACAGGACTGGCCTTAGAATTTGTGGGACCCAGGGCAAAAACAAAATGTGGGGCCCCCATGGTGGCCCCGCCTTCCATAGCCCCACACTTTTAATAATTGTCAGTCTGGTGTTTGTTTATATAAACACAGGCCCATTTCACACAAGACGCCCTCCCCCCCCATGCCCACATGTGGGAAAGGGTGGGGGCACCCATGTGACCACCACGGTAGGTGGGTGGGGATGCATGTACGATCCTGAGCTCCACCCATCTCCACTCACCTCCATCCATCACCCACACATGGAGCCACCAGCCAAAACAGTGATGTTTCTGTGTGTTGAGATAGGTGGAGGTGGGTGGAGATGAGTGTATGTCTGAGTAAGGGCCGCCCATGTGCTGCACACCCACTGTGGCTCACACCCATCCCCCCTCCGCACCATAGCCCATCTGAAAAAAGTCAAAGAAGTGTCATACGTTTTCACACACATACTAGCTTTACACACACACACACACACACACACACATGAAGCAGCAACCGCAGGGACTGAGAGTGGGGAGAGAAGAGGACCCCCACAGAAATAGCCCATCCCTGGGTCCCAGTTAATGAGGGGTCGAACAGATATGCTGGCCTGCTGTGGCCCACATTGGCCTGGGATGGACGTCTGGGATTAGGCCCAGGGTACATCCTGGGCCAGACGCCTATCCATCCCAGGGCAGATGTGGCCCCACATCTGGCAGCTCATGAACACACATGCTGCTGGGTCCTGGGCCACAGTGGGCCACCATCATGTCTGTTTATACTCGGAACGTGAAGACAACAAGCAGACAGCATGAGGTAATTGAAATCATTATGTTTAGTAGGTATAGTACAACAGCTGCCTAGCAACACTTCAGTGTTTTGTAGGCAACATGGTTGAAGGGAAATTTTAGGACGCAGTTTGATGGAGGACAGTAAAATGCCGTAACAGTGTTTTTATGGGGAACTCCCACACATACAAAGTAGCAATGGAGAAAACTTGAAGATGCTTGAGGGAAATTTGAACCGATAAGCAATACAGGCAGGCAGGCATCAATGGCAAAGTGACAGTAGGTGTTGACAGGTTAATAACATATTACAGCTGACAAGTGGGATGAAGAGTCCTAAATGTAAAAATAAGTGTGTGTGTGTGTTGTAGGAGGAGAATAGGGAGTCATAAGATGCATGCAAGGAAGCCAATGACTAGAGCAATGAGCTCAGCATTTGATATCATAGTAGCACTTTTATGATCTGACTTGCAAAAGGTGAGATTCCATTTGGGAAGGCAAAAACAGAGGAGGCTGCAGGAAACAAAACATTAGTTGAAGATGAGTTAATGACTGAGAGCTGAGATGTAACTTTTGTTGGCATAGGCAAACAGATAGACATAAGTCAGATGTGGCATCTCAGTTGAATGTTTCATTGAATGACTGAGAAAAGCAGAATTGTCCACAGAGATAAGGAAGAGAGTTTGTGAGGAAATATCAAAAGTGTGGGTCATGTCCAACTTAATTGCTGGACATCCACAAGAAAATGGCAGAAAGGCTCAGATTTTAGTTTGGACAGAATTCGTATGCATACTTCAACATTTTCAGTTATTTAGATGGTATGGAACCACGTTTGTTTTTACAACTTTGTGAAAGTAACTGGTAGGGACACAGCTGGAAAGTTGAGCGTTCAAAGGTATTATACAGTGGAGTCTGCTTACACTGAATTGGAGTGAGCACCATGTTTCTCCATTTCCAGTCCTGGCCTACCCCCGAACAGGTTAGCTCTGGCCACAGGAACACACATCACCGCAGCCAGACCCAGCTGGGGAGGGGGCAGGGAGTGATGTGCAGCTGTCCAACCATGCATCCACACTGCTGCTGTGGCCCAACCCCCCACCATGATGGGCAGCCGTGGTTGCCAATAACAGGCAGCCATGGCTAGCTGCCATGGCAACCCCCCATGCTGGGCCAGGACAGGGCCGGAAACAGATGTTCCCACCCGGTTCTGCCCACTTTGACCCAGTTGGGCAGCTTCTGGGAGCAGACTTGTGGGCCCACTTCATTCCAGGCCACATTTCCAGTCCAGGTGCTACCTGCACCAGGTCTGAATCAGGCCCACATCTGGTGGGCCCAGAACAAACATAATGTTGTGTCACTGGCCAAGTCAGGCCAAAGTGGACTGAACCTGGCCCGTGTTATATCTGTTAACACCCAGTAGGGCAGAGGTGTATGTGTGTGTGTCTTGGATGAGTTTGAGACAGGGAAACCTGGTGCTCATTTCCTCTACAACCTGCCTGAAACTTCCGGGGTCAGAACTGACAGGATTATGTACATACACACAAGGAGCAATACACCTCTACAGACCTGGGACTGGGGAAAACAAATTAATTCTACTTATCCAAAAATTTGAGTTATGTGAGTTCTTAAATGGATCACACTGTGCCTTCATACATATTGTGAGATTCCTTGTAGTGTCTGGTGTTTATACACTTGTCATTATAGTACTACAGGAGTACAGGAAGAAAGTTGGTAACATTTTCATGGCTATACTGATATAGAAATCAGTTTTGGTTTTGACCTATACATTCCTAAATGACTTGGGCTCACATATCTAAAATACCACCTTTAAGGTCCTAAGGTTAGCAAGGGGTACCCCTCATGCAAGTTTCATCACTACACCAAGTCCATATAACAAGAGTGCGCAGAAAGGAATTCTTGGTTGCTGCTCTTTGGAACTCCCTTCCTTGGAGATTTGCCAAAGCTTGCACCTGTGCATTTTCTGAAGCGAGGCAATGTAAGACCTATCTATTTGGCCAGGCCTTTAGCAGAAGGGGATAGGGCCCAGGAGTGGTTTAAATGGGCATTTTATATAGTTTATATTTTTACTGGTTTTATTTTTGCATATTTTGTATGTCTGCTTGATATATAATTTATTTATTTATTTACAAAAGATTTGTAGCCTGCATCCTCTTGCACATTGGGAACCCGGGGCAGCGTACAACATAAAATCTAACAATAAAATCATTCAAATAAAATCATAAATATAAATAAAATGGGCACATAAAATATAAGACATAAAATAGCGGTTAACAAATTCCCGAAGGCCCAGCAGAACAATCAGGTCTTACAATACCTACGAAAAGGGGGGAGAACTGGGGAGAGACAGGCCTAGAGTTGTGTATTGTTGGCATACTGATGACATTGTACGCCGACCCCTCTCATGACCTCACCCAGCGGTTGCATATTCACTTTGAACAGGAGAGGGGCCAGAATAGAACCCTGCGGGATTCCACACGTGAAATTCCAGGGAGATGATGTACATCGCCCAAGAATCACACGCTGTATTCGACCCACCAGGAATGAGTGGAACTATTCAAGAACAATTCCGCTCACCCCAGCCCGGTCCCACAGCCTCGCCATCAACATCTCATGATCAACGGTATCAAATGCCACTGACAGATCCAGTAAGATCAAAATTGAGGATCTGCCCTGATCTAATTTACAGCACAGGTCATTGACCAAGGCCACAAGCTCAGTCTCCGTGCCAAACCCGGCGTCCATGAACTCACACTCTGCTCCCCCTAAACTGGCATTGGCGTGGATGTTGAAATCCCCCCAAAGTCTTTGGGGATCGCAATACCACCTCCGATACCAATTCTGCTAAAGCGTGTAGGGATGCTGCAGTACAGGTAGGTGCGTGGTATACTAACAACAGCCGCAATCTGTCTCCCACTAAATCGAACACAAGGTGGACCTCCTCCATGCCCGAGATGGTCTGCACAGGATAGCGCCTCACAGAACAAGTGTCCTTAAAAACAACAGCTACACCGCCTCCCTGTCCCTCCAATCTAGGCTGATGCTGCACAGAGTACCCGACTGGAACAAGGTCAGCCGATATTGGCCCTGACTCATTGTTCAGCCAAGTCTCTGTGATGCATATGAAGTCGGCTGATTGATCCAGGATAAATTCCCGGATTGTTGTTGATTTATTACCAACCGACCTTCCATTCAACAGTAACAGTTCCAGACCAGGGGCCCCTCCGATCTTGATCCCTGTGTCACCTGCCTGGGGGCCTTGGTGGGGAACAGGAACCAAGTATCTGCTCCTCCCTGTAGTTGGTCTCCGCCTCCCAGCAAGACCATAATTGCCTCGACCCATCACGACCCCAATGGCTGTGGACACTCCCCCAGCCCCCTCCGCCCCCCGGTGGCTGTCCTGCTGGACCCCTGAGGAAAACTCGGGATGGGCCAAAGGAATAAATCTGTGGTAGGGGAGGGGACTATATTACCCTCCATCCTCCTCCAATCTTCCATCCCCCTAATATATACCCCAGCCCACTACTTTACAAGCCTGTGTCCCGCCTCCCCTGGCCCTCACCTAAGAGCTGCATCCAAGGGCCCTTTGGCGTGACCCTTAGGCGCGCGGCCTGTGGTATGCGGGCAGTGGCGGGCCGCCCCNACACATGCAGGGGAAGCTATATTACCCTCCATCCTCCCCCAACCTCCCATCCCCCTAATATATACCCCAGCCCACTACTTTACAAGCCCGTGCCCCACCTCCCCCGGCTCTCACCCAAGGACCGTGCCCACTGGCCCTTTGGCTCAGCCCTTAGGCACATGGCCTGAGGCACGCAGCCTGCGGCAGTGCCGGTCCACCCCGCCTCTTAACTTCCACCCACCGGAAGTCTCCCGAAGGCAGGGGAGGAGATCCCTACCTCATCCCCGCCCCTCCTGCTATGGAGAGGGGTGACAGTTGTCCCAGGGGGGCTCTCTCCCTCTCCTCTGGGGCGAGCCTATCTGGCTCCCAGTCCCCACTGCAGGTAAGGGGTCTGGTTCGTTGGTGGCGGCAGTGGCAATAGTTACCCTCGGGCCACCCGCCCAGCTGGAAACAGAGGCGGTGGCACCGGCAATGCTGTTAACTGTTCTGAGCTTTTGGAAAAAGGCAGGTTAAATATCTATATAAATAAATAAAATGAAGTTTCAAAGGCAAAAAGGCAAGGTATTTAATTCCTATTACCTTTCAAAGAAAATTATGCACCTAAGCATGCATTAAAAAACTACCCCTAAGGACCATTTTCAAGAGTGACTTCAACATTTAATAGCCTAAATCTTGCTGAAAGTGAGTGAAACAAACTTATACATGTGCAGCCTCCTGGTAAATCAATTACACCTATGGACACACACACACACACACACACACCACCACCACCACCACCACCAGGCAGAATGTGGTGCTGAACAGATTGGGCCTTGTTAACCCAAGGCAAAGTAAGGAACCCTTCACTCAGGACCTGTTCTCATATGCATCTACTCAAAGTACTAATACCTTCCCCCAGTATAATCTTGCCTCTGTTCACACAAAAAGTGGGTTTATAGTGAAGTAAAAACCAACTACTCTTGAGTTGTATGTACTCTTGAGAAGAATAAAAAGAGGACCACGTGCGCTTGCTTCCTTTTCCCTCCAGAGTAAAGGTGTGAACAGAACTGTGTTAAGAGTTAGTTTCCAGTCCACCTGACATGGCTGCTCCCTTCCCAGCATGCACCACTGAAAAATAGAGTCCCTTCCCATTTTCTCTCTTTTTGTGTCATCACTGAGAGCCAATGTAGAGGATCTGTAAAAGCTCTTTCACTAGAAAGCCAGTGTAGGCTAGTGGATAAGGTGTTGCAGTTGAGCCTAGAAGACACACCAAGTTTAAATCCCATCTTCAACCATGAACTTGCTGTGTGGCAACTTTCATTACACCTCAGTTACCCAAGTGCTATATAAAATCTCTATTCCTTGTGGATTCCCACAATGCACTGGGAGGAATGATCCCTGGGATGTAATCCTATCATGTCCAGCAGCAAGTTATTTCATGCAGAGTACTTGCTTCATTTGGAAACGGAGGGTACAAAATTCTCACTGGTGGTGGACTGCTCTGTAAGAGAATTTACTAATCCTGGGGAATTAAAACCTAAGTATGATCTCCTAAGGTGTGCAGTGAACATGCCTCCCCATATCAGATCCAATAGCTTAGACCTACAGGAACAAACAGACAAGTGCAAATATTACATATATTTGAAGACCCTATCTGCTTGCCACATAGATCTGCCAAAATGCTCAATTTAGATGCCTTATTATTAAATAAATAAAATGAAACAAATGTGGCATGTACTGTATTTATTTCATTTGATCCCAGACTGTTTCTATTGAAAGATTTAACCATGGGACATGGTTACATTTAATTATTTTTTAAAAACCAACACAACAACTTAGAAGGTATGAGTAAGAACTCAAAATGATAAGTGTCTCATACCTTGCTGGGGTATTCAGATGCTTCCACTGAGTTGTTTCAAGTGACTCAGAAAAGCAGGACTTAACACAAAGCTAGTTGAAATCGACAGCCCGTGTCATGAAGGAAATTGCACTACATGATAATATGATTCTTTTTGGTCTGAAAATCTATGGCTCTTCCATGCACCTTGGGTTAGGCTGTTCACCTCCACCCCCTACCCATCCACCCTCCCAGTCTATCCTTACAACAGGCATCTTTGGGAAAATGTAAATACTTCATGCCAGAAGCACCTCAAGAGCAGCCTTCCTGGTGTGTTTTTTTTAGCACTTATGCTTTGGGTCAGCCAGGAAATGAAATCTCCCATATGGCCGAATTATAGGGAGGTTAGGGGAGCCTGCCCCCCTACCTTTTTGGAAACCCCCTTAACTACTGTCTTTAGAAGGCTACAGGGAGGGTATGATTTCATTGAGGGCCCCCTTACCTTTTTTCGTATAATTCGAGCCCTGCATGAAAATTAAAGATAACAGAGAATAAATTACTCAAGTTATTTTAATCTCCAAAAAGAGTCAATTGTGTAAATTGACTGCAATCAAATTTTGCTATAGGAATGGCTACCGCTAGCAGCCAGAGGAACTATTTACATGTATTGGATATGCTGTAGCACTGACCAATTGACTGTATTACAATTGGAATTTGCCCCTTTGCACAGAATTAGCTTGACACCGTGGACTGAAATTAGTCATTACCTTCGGTGGGAGAGTGATCAAACTCACAGTTAATTTGGGGGGGGGGGGGAGAATCGTCTCGACAAATCTAAAGTTGCTAAAAGTCCATCAACATTTCCAGAAAATGTATGGAACAAGATTTCTCCGCTTCAATTTACTTTACCCAATTAAATTACTTTACACCTTCCCTCTTATTTGTGCTAGTCAAATGTAGTGCTTTGCTCACTATATATTAAACATCTTGAGGATCTGGTTGCCGTGTTGGTCCCAAATGTAAAAGAGACAAAGAGGAAGTCGTTCAGATTATGTCTTTTACTGGACCAACTTCTGCTGCTGAGAACGTGCAAGCAAGAATGTGTGTGTGGCCCGAAAGCTTGCGCGTTCTCACCAGCAGAAGTTGATCCAATAGAAGAGATCATCTGAACTACTTCGTCTCGCTCTCTCTATGTGGAACAAGCAGGAAGCCCTAATCGGAGTTTGCTACATGCTGTGTTGTCTGTTGCAAATCAAATCCCTCCCTAAATGAACCATTTTGTTAAGTTTGCTGGCTGCTAGGAAGGAGCCTGGTTTTATCTGCTTGGATTTTTTGCACACAGAATTAAAGTCTCATTATGCCAGTGTTAAAGACCAGATCCTCGGAGCATAGATTGAACACTGGGGTCCTTCCTTTGCAAACGGCTTGGTTTCCTACTGTCCCCTTGTAGTGGATTTCTGTTCAAACTGCGGTTGCCTCCATCACTAATTATTGCGTGTTGGTAGAACACTTTCACAACACATTCATGGACAGCTTCTCATTTGTAAACTTAAAGTTTTCTGCGTTGCCAAAATAGACAAAATATCTCTTTGTCCCAGGCGAGGCAAATCTGCTTTATTCCACCAAGCCCTGTGCAATCAGTTTCCCTTGAGAGGATATGTCAAGAAGAAATGGTTAGTATACGGTCTTGCGCCCCAACCATAACAGAGCCCTTACTTCGGTGAGGCCACTCGGCAAAGTGAAGAGTGTTGCTTCTAAACAAAGAAGCAGTAACTATCTGATCTCTGAATATGCTGACTGGGAAATGCGGCTCCACCAGCGGGTCTCCCCTCAGCCTCTAAGGAATGGGAAATGAAAGAGTGTGAAGAGGTGTGTGATTATTGTCACAGTCACTTAAGACCCAGCCAGCCATTGCGATCTGCTAGAAAGCTAGTCCCTCGGCTTTCAGGCCGGGGCTCGGAATTCACCTTGCAAACAACTCGAACGAGAGCTTGCTTATGGAACCTGCCATTTCCCCGTTCCCCTCCCCACCCTCGCTAAAAAGACAGAGCCGGGCTTCCCTCGCCTCCCCACACCTTGCATCTGATCCTGCTAGATCTCAGGTTTCATTTCTGGCAGATGGAAAAGAAACCTTGCTAAAGAGGAACATATAGGAGCATTTCCAAGGGAGTCCTCGGAGCAGGAAGCACTGCGGGTTTGTTTGTTGTTTTTGTTTTTTGGAATTCCTCCTGAAACTTCTTCAAAGTGAAGCAATCCGAGCCTCTAGCCCTTCCTTCCTCTTCAGCGATTGACTGGCTGCTCTCCCCTCTCCTGCTGCTGCGCGAGGATAAAACTGATTGGGGGGGGGGGAGAGAGGGTGTGGGGGTGTCGCTTGACTTTCCCAGAGCTATTTGATCACACTGAACAGGCTGCCGCTGCGTCACCCAATCAGTAGCCAGACACCAGCGCTGTCCCTTTTATCTTGTTATCGCTGGCGTCCAAAGCTTCTGCGAGCAGGTGGAAACCTCCACTCGAGGAGCTAAAAAACAATCGCTCAACATGAAGGTCCCCTTAGTGCCTGCCCCCCTCCCTTGTATACATTTGATAAACAAGAGAGGAAAAGAAAACAGAGAGGGGGGGGGCTGCTTGGAGAAAGCTGCCAGCCCGGACAATAAGAGATGGGAGAGGAGGATTGTGGTGGGGGTAGGAATTCATTGGTCAACAGCTTCCCCCTGCTCAGCTCAGACTTCCTTCAAAGGGGATCGCTTTCGGAGGGGGAAGAGGTGCCAAACTACCGCACTGGCTGGCTAGCGCCCTGCACCGTGCAGAAAGCCACCACCTATGACTGGGGCTCGAAAATGGCACTTGATCCTGCCCAAGGTGCTTACGCTAGGGGGCTGCGATCCACCACAGCACAGTGCTAAGCATAAAGAGGGACACAGCTCCAAAGGATCAGCCAGGTGGCGGGCAAGGGTGAGGGGGCGCTCAGTGGCTGCTGCTATAAGGGTACCATCCCGGACGGAGACACACTAGGGACAAACGCTTTCAGCTGGCAGCTAGGGCTAACTGAGTGGCCACCCCCACCACATCTTTATGGAGCATGGATTTCTCCCCCGCTCTAGGGGAAGGAGCCTTGATTACTGTCTGAAGAGAGCAATAAATTCTGCCCAGTGCAAGCTGATGGGACACACAGAACTGCCCCCTACCCGGGGATAGATGCCAGTTGCCTCACCGGCGCGCAGGCGCTTCTTTGCCTGGGCTGGAGACCCTGAGCAAAGTGGGGAGTAGCTGTCAGGTGGAAGCCAGGTAAGGTAAGGTGCTGTTTTGGGACACAATCTGCTCTTTTTATTCCTCCAGGCGGTTAGGGATGACCTGCCACCCTCCCATTGGGCGGCTCTCCCAATTCTGAGGGAGCCAGTCGGGCCTAACTTAAAAGGAGTATTCACTGGGCGGCTACAATAAGAGGGAGAGAGCTCACACTTAGACCATTCACACGATCTTGTCCTAATTGGAGGATTGCAGGGGAGACACACAACTAGAGAGGAAGGACAGGAGGCCTAAGCGTACAGTACAGGAAGGGGGTGCCTTGCAAAACAACAGCTTGTGGGACCAAGCTTCTCGGACGGTATGGGATGGGTCGGGATCTCCTCCCAGTGTTCCTTTGTGCCACCGCAGCCTCCCCTTGGCAGCCTCCCCTCTCACAGACGTAGAGAAAGGCACCGGCCTTGGTAGCAGAGGGGTGGCTCTGCTTTCCCTGGTCAGAGCATTAACATGGCTGAATATTGCCCCTAGGTAATGCTAACAGCACAGGCAATGGCTCCAGGGACACTAGTGGGCGCTCTTTCTCAGATTAACTGCCTTCTTGCAGATTGTCACCGCCAGGGGGAGAAAGGAAGCAGCCCCCTCCCCCCCATCCTCCCCCTCATTGGCCTGGAGTTCACATGATTCCCAGAGAAGTAATGCCCGCTTGACATGTCTCTTCCAGCTACTCTCACCAATACCTAGGTCTGCCACTCCAGCTGGAATTCGAATCGAATTTCAGAGGCAAAGGAGACAGAGACAGCATCCTAACTGAACTTTAACTGGGCAGATGAGATGTACCTGGCCGGTACAGCATTAGAGGAGGAAATGTTGTATTCCCTACCTCTTTCTTTAGCTTGCTCGCTTCTCCTTCCATGTGCAGTGTCCGTAAAGTTTGCCTGGTGACGTTTGCTTTTTTTCTCCCCATTGGCATTACTGTTTAAGGAAAGGGTTTTCTGTCTGCGCTAAAGAAAACGATTCTGTGTTAGAGACCCTCGCACCAAGTCCGCACACCTTTTACAGAACACTTTCAAGATTTCAATAATTTAATTGTAAATAGCTAGTGTGTGAGGGGGGGAGGGAGATGGTTGAAAGGGAGGAAGGAACTGCTGAATTGAAATTGGCATTCCAGCAATATCTTTCCGCGAGATTAAGAGTTTAAAGATGTCCTCTGTAAATTCCCATAAGAAATCTGGTTATACTGGTTGATTTCAATAGGAGAATTCTTTGCCTAGAGGCACACGATGAGTAATATGCCATGTGTTTCTTACTCCTCTTTTAAAACACATTAAAAAAAGGAACGAGGTGTTTACAATCACTGCTTTAACTTATCTGCCTTGGCTAAAATACCCCAGCATCAGAAACCGAAGCAAGAGCGAATCAGAAAGCATAATCTCTTGCTCTCACGCAGAAAGGATAGAAAACAACTCACCTTGGCACACACTTTCCCTTCAGAATAGCATGAATTACATGCACCCAGTGCTGCAGCTACCTTTCTTAAAGTCCGCTTGACAACACACCCCGAATAGGGAAAGAGCAACACGAGGAAAGGCCAAATTAGAAAATTGCCATCGATCGACTTCTTTAGAGGTAGCACAATCGGCTCCGTCCCTCTCCCAAGTAATTTTTTTCCCAGGTGGTAAAGGTTTTGCAAAGGACCTGATAACAACCTTGAATACACAGAACGCCAACAGGTCGCTGATTCGGCTGAACTGAGTGTGGCAAACCATCACTTATAGGTGCAATGCCTAACAGGGAGCAAAAGAGGGAACGAGGGGGAAGGATTTATTTTCATTGGTTTTCTTGAAATTCCTTTATGGCAACCCACCGAAGGGTTGCCTCTGAAAAGAATTCTTTAATAAATAAAAAGAGGCAATCTGGACATCGGCCCTGCAAAACATTAGGTGTGTGGTGAGAGCATCTTGTTTGCCACTGCCAGATATCGATTATTGTGATGATAATGATGATTGTCATGGCTGTCATTTCTCCCTACAGACGGTTTCAGGAGGATGGGACACCCCGAGTTGCTCGATTGGCCCTTGCATTTGTTATTGAAGCCAGTCTGACAGCCTGTGTTTGTGTGCTTTAAGGTAGTGACCTGAAGAGCCATAGACACAGCAATGTCCTCCCCGCTTGAGAGCTCCATCACTATTTTAGACAACTAAAGGCAATGAAGCGTTCACTCTTTAGCGCAGCTCTCCAATAAACACCTATTGAAATGATGGGTTCAGAACACGCTCTTCAGACACAGTAGCTGAAAATACAGACCCCCCCTGTCCCTCCTCAGAGGCGCAGGA
>QEPC01001394.1:7640643-7677520 GCA_003113815.1 Sphenodon punctatus
CTTAGCGAAAGAGTAGGGAACCTTGCAAATAGTGCTCTGGACTCGGGTAGGAGGCAAGGGGTGCTGGGGTGGAGGGAAGCGTTCAGTGCTAAGCAAGCTGCAAGCAAGCAAAAAGGGATAAAGTGTTCTCGCCCTGACCAACTGAGCTGCCTAAGGAGGTGCAATCTCCTTTCCTCTCCAGTCAGTCATACTCCCTGGGTCCTGGAGGAAGGACAGGGAACCAATCTTGAAGGCTCCGGCTGGCTGGAGTAGGGAGGTCACTAAGATTTAGGGCTGGGGCGATTTCCAGAGAGCAGCAGGAAGTTCCGTGTTGAGAAGTGATGGGCTGCTACAAAAGGGAATGGCGAAGCCCTGAAAGGATTTAATTAACCGTGTCAGGGATAATTACCCCTGGACAGTCCAAATTAGTTTTGCATAATCGCTCAGAACCATATGAATTAACTTATAATATTGCAAAGCGCTCGGGGAATAACAAAAGAAGGATCGCTTTAATTAGTGAAGCAGGGTCAGAGCAGCAGCCTGCTCCGCAAAGCTCCCAAACTCCCCCACATTTTAAAAGTCAGTCCCAAGGGGAAGGCTGGTTTGAACAGCATGTAGGAAGGCGCCGTGTTTTCAATCACAGCCAGTTACTCTCCAAACAATAAAATAAAATAAAATAGACACAAGAAGATTCTAGCTGCAGAGATTTGAAGCCTAAGGCTGGATCTTCCTGGGCTGGTTTAGACCACTTCTCTTTTTTTGGTGAATGCTACATTTTCCCTTCTAAAACGATCGGACTGAGCTATGCCCTCATTTTTAAAGTCCATCTCCATAAACTCTGCGTCTCTCTAAGCACACTTGCAGAAGTCGGGTTGATTTACACCTGGAAAACTCCATGTGAGATGGGACCAGGCAAACAATCTGGACGCAAAAAGGTGTCCCGTTGTAACTGTTACAGCTTCAGCGGAAAACCTTAAGTGTCGATACGCGAACAAATTACACGAGTTTAAGAGGGAAGCTCTTATGCGAACAAGATAAAGTGGCCAGGCAACTTTCCCCTCTGAAAACGTTAGTGGAAACCGATTCAGGGCTTTGAAGGCTCTCTGTGTATTCAATGGACCCTGTTCTACTGACTCATGAATGCTTTTTTAAAAATGAAAATACAACCACTTGGATTTTTTTTTTTAAAATCTTCTTTCCTATTCACGATTTAAAATGTGATAAATCAGGTTTTTGGCTCTGAATAACAATGGCTTGATTTAGATTTCCTAGTAAATCTATTCAAAAGTGAAACAAAGGCAGCCTTTGGAGGATACCTTACACTTCACCTGCAGCAGGCACCTAAAGGGTAATTCAGATAAAAATCTTGTTAGTAACTCAACAAGAAATAGAGGATTTTCTCTTTTCCCTGCTTTCAGGCTTTATTTAAACTCTTTGTTCAAAAATGAACAGAGTAGTAGTCCGATTCTAATTTACAGATATAGTTTAGACGTCTAATTTTAAATTAGATCACACAAGAAAATCATTTACACGTAAATGTTAAAACCAATACTTTTTTTTTTTTTTACTTTATATTACATAAAGCCAAAATTAAAACTAAATACAGGTTAGCCAGCTTCATTCACAAACATTAGTCCAAATATACACATTACAAAAAGTAAACAAAAACAACAAAAAAAGAGAGAGACACTAACTGAGGAAGGGTTTTCTCTAAAATATTGTTGGCTTTGAAAAAAAATCAAATCAAATCATTTGCAATCGAATTGCGGACGCTCTAAAAATAAGCTAAACAGGTGGGGGACTACTCCAAACAGTTCAGTTTTGTTGGGGGTGGGGTTGCCTTTGCAAAACGAGAATATCCCCCTTGTCTCAAAACCACGCTCTGTTTCAGTTCATCAAAATAATAAATATATAATTAAGCACTCCAGAGGAAAAGTCTGATTTAAAACCTTAGGCAAAAATCGCGAACCTGAAATGGTCCCGCAATATTTGTATTTAGTCTGAAAGCGCTTTTTTTAAAAAAAAAAATAATAATTATGCATTTAGTTCTCCTTTTTTTAGTCTAAAATTGACTCAGATAGAGGGTGACGTAAGCAACGTAAGTTGTTGTTTTTTAAAAAAAAATCAAAGAACTAACGTTTTCACGGATATGTACAACATTTGCAGTCTTAAGGTGAGACCTAATGATTGGGGGGGCGGGGGGAGAAGAAAAACAACAGATGCACGTTTCTCTTCTATAAATTAGGAAGTGAATGGGTAGGAGAGTTCCATCGAAAGGGACCCCAGAATGGGATGGTGAATCTGGGAAAGGACTGACAACCTTTGACTGTATTTCTTTTGGCTCCCCTGCTCCCATTCGCCTAGCCCTAGGCACAAACCGAGGAAAGAGCGAGCATCTCTCTCTCTCTCTCTCTCTCTCTCGTATAAGATTGGCCCTTGTTTTGGTGGGGCTGGACAGGATGTTTCAAATAGCACGGGATGGGAAGAAAAAACCAAGGCAGCCAAAGAAAGAGTAATGCAATTAGCAGAACCCAATGGGAGAAAGGCGATTCCTGTGTGTCTGTCAGCTCGGGGATTTGAAAAGACTGCATGCAACCCACACGAACCCTAAAAAGGGAGGGGGCAGGGTGGGACAGCCCCCTCCAGCTAAGGAGGGAGTTTCCTCTGCAGGGTCTCTGTAGGCAAAACGCAACAGGTTACAGGAGTACAAGAAAGGAGTCTGAGGCGCATTCAAGGGCGGAAATGCTCGGGTTTAAGCAAACCACCCGAAGTAGCTCTCCCCCTCCCGTGGCAGTTGCCCCTCGGGAGCCCGTTCATTGCCTCGGGCTGTGTTCACACGAACAGAGTCGCGAGGAGGAGCAGGGGCAGCCGGGCCCTAGCCATCTGTACAGGGGGTCCCCCCCCCCCTTGGGTCTAGTCTGTACACACATTTACAGGCGGTGGCAGAAGCCCCCTCGGGGTCATAGGGCCGCCGCGTAGGCCGCGGGGTAGGGGTCCAGCTGGGGCTTGCCCATGCCGGGCAGCAGGATGTAGGCGAGGGGCGGCTGAAGTCCCGGGCTGGGCCAGGCGCTGCAGTTGCAGGGGATCATGTAGCCCGGGTTGCCCGGGGAGGGGTGCGAGTGAGTGTGCCCCCCGGCGGCAGCGGCGGCAGCTGCAGCGGCGGCGGCCGCCCCGTGGAAGGCGCCCCCTGCCCCGGGGTAGCCCAGCGAGGAGGCGTAGGAGAGCCCGGAGCCGGAGGAGGAGATCTCGGCCATTTTGGAGCCCAGGTCCAGCAGAGAGTAGGGGCTGCTGGCGGCAGCGGCGGCGGCGGCAGCGGCGGCGGCGGCCGACTGCGGGAAGAAGACCCTGGCGGCGGCCGCGGCTGCCGCGGCAGCGGCTTTCTCCGGGTTGCCCAGCAGGGACTCGGGCCCCAGGCCCCCTGCCGGCAACCCGTGCAGCCCGGCCGCCTTCAGGCCGTGGGGGTGATCGGGATCGCCCAGGCCGTAGGGCACCGGGAAGGCGAACTTGTCCTTCTTGAGCAGGGTCTTGGGCTTGCGGCGGGGCCGGTACTTGTAGTCGGGGTGCTCTTTCATGTGCATGGCCCGCAGCCGCTTGGCCTCGTCGATGAAGGGCCGCTTCTCCGACTCGCTCAGTAGTTTCCACTCGGCCCCCAGGCGCTTGCTGATCTCCGAGTTGTGCATCTTGGGGTTCTCCTGGGCCATCTTCCGCCGCTGCGCCCGCGACCACACCATGAAGGCGTTCATGGGCCGTTTGACATGGTCCACCGGCTTGGACATGATGAGCTCCCCCGGCGGCTGTGGCGGCTGCAGCAGCCCGCGGCCCTCTCCCCCTTCCTTGCCCCTCTCAGCCCGGAGGAAATCAATGGTGGCCGATCAATGGGGCAAGGCGTCTCCTCGCAAACTTGGCTCGACAACTCCCGCCTTGTGGCCCGCCGCCGCCGAGGCAGGCGACCCCGAGGAGCTGGCGCGCTTTCTCTGCTGCTACAGCTGATCCTCTCGCCTTGCTTGCGCCCAGATCCCAGCTTGCCCCAAACCTGCCCCCCAACAAAGGCTCTACTTCCCTTCCTTCGGGGGCCGAAGGGATCTCAGTCATTCATTTTCAAGCAGTGAGGAAGAGGAGGAGTCTTTGGAAAGGAGTTCGCTTTTAGAGTCTCCCGAGGCCAAGCGGGACAAGGCAGCCAAGGAATAATACTCATCAACAGCCGGGGCTCGTCCGCTCTGCTCTGGGACTTTTCATTTGGGGGGCAGCCGGGGAAGGAGGAGAAGGAGGCGGCGATGGCTTCCTTCAGTGCTAAGCAACCCGAGCTCGAGTCAATGGCGGCAGCAGCAGCAGCATAGCGATAGCAGATCCAGTGCAAAAGGGCAAGGTTAGGAGATGAACCTGCTTATCAGGGAGTCCCTGATCGGAGAAGGGAGCTGTCCGCTTCCCTCGGAGCGGAATTCCCGGGTGGGTTTCTCTTCCCTAGGACTCTCACAGCCAGCTCTCTCCGCGCAGGGAGACAAACCCGACCGCCTTCCCCTCTGTCATCCTCGCTCCCTCTCGCGCGCCGGAGAAGTTGTTCCCCCTGCTCGGGATCCGCGCCGCCGCCGCCGCCTCCTCGGGATGCCTCGACCCCAGCAGCACAGACAGGGCTCCCCGGGGCGGGAGGAGCAGCTCCTCTCTCCTCCGAGCAGGTAGCTTGCTTGCCTCCGCGACTGTTGGCGGGCCCCGGCACTTCCAAGTAACTTCCCCAAGTTTCATACAGGCTCCCGTTGTAGTACCGCGCCGCCGCCTCTCTCTCTCCCCAGTCTCTCTCCGGGCTCGGGTTGGGTTTTTGCACAGCGATCGAGGGCTGTGGGGAGCAGGAGGAAGCAAGGGGGGAACTCTCAGCAGCCTCGGCTACCAAGTCCTCCGCAGGCTCGGCTGCCCTCTCTCTGTTTGGCCCCCGTGCAGCCGCAGTCCCAGGCAGGAAGGTAGCGATCTCTCTGTGTATGTATGTGCATTGGGTTGCCTATATGTTGCATGTACAGTGTGTGTGCGCGCGTGTGTATCTGGGTGCATGAGGAGGAGGCGGGGCCTCGGGCTAGTGAGAGGGAGGGACAGCGGCAGCTTCAGTTTCCACCCTCTCAGCCCATTGATTAAACAGCATCCCCTCCCTTGCACTTCACTGCAGGTTGTGGAGGGGGCGGGGAGACTGGAACCTACCCTTTCCCGGCAGAAGCGGAGTCTGCGCAGTGCACTTTTCGCTAAACTAACTTCTAGTGCCAAAACACAGCAGCGAGACCCAGACTGACTGTTACCCAACTCTCCAGAACCGGCGGCACCCCCACGGATCCGCTGCCCCTGCTGCTGCTGGGGGTGGGTGGATAGGGGGGAAGAGAGTTCAGTCCATAATCCTGGATATACTGATTCAGACAGACTCACCTTTCCAACTGATGAAAGGTCCCATCCCCCAGGGCACGCGATTTGTACAGATTTGGGGTTACTGGAGTAATAGGGTTTGAAGTAACCTATTCCCAAATCCATAGCAGACAACCCACGCTGGAACCAGCCCTTCAGAAAAGCCTATCTGGTGTGTGGGATTGAGGTGGTTTTTTAAAAAACTTAGACTACTCCTCTCTTAAACACACTCTAGGCTGGAGATGATGACATTTAACGCGCAGCCACACCATCCCGGCTGCAATCAGAACCTGGGCAGAAATTGGGGAATGCCAGCTTTCCCTCTACAGCAAAAACAACCCCTACATTTATCTTCAGTATAAGCTATAGTATCTTTGCAGCTCTGTCTCCACCAAATTTTTGTTTGTTTCCTTTTAGCCAACGAAAGCCAATTTTTGGCTTTTAGCCAATTTGCTTCTCCATAGCACTTAGATCAGAAGTGAGAAAATCTGAGAGGCTGTAATTTTGCATATTTGGGCTTGGGTTTGTTTCTTGGAATGCTGCATCACACTTGCACCGGGCTGTGCTGTCTGAATGTGTGTTGCTAACGAGCCGGCCTGTCAGTCAGGGTGAACTTGCTCGCCTTGTTTAGATTGGGGCAGATTGGCTTTGATTTACCTTTGTGGAATGTGGAAGTTCCAACTCTCATAAACGGTTAACTCTTTCACGTGCTAACTTCAGGACTCAGGTGGATGCAAACATGTTGCCTGAGATTAAGCATCTAAATAAAACCTAGGTTCACAGTGCAGATAAATATACAACTGGGGTGGCAGAGAACAGGTACAGCTGGACTAGCCCCGATTCACGCAGGAGCTAATTCAGTCGTGCAAGGTGGACAGTGCTTGGGAAAGTTTATAAAGCGATTTTCTTTTTCGCCCCGGACCGAAGAAGTGGCTGTGTGACGAGTTCATTTTACACACAGATGCCTACGGGAAGGATCCTACGCGTAGTTCCACTGCCTTCCAGATAGCCAGGCAGGCTACACATTAAAATGCACATACCGTGCATTTATTTTATTTTCATCAGACTTAAAACGTATAATCCTTTTGCCACCCATCTCTCCATCTTCAAATCCACCTTGCCAGCTGTGAAAAATTTGTAGTCTTGCGTCCAGGAAGATGAAGCTATTTCCAAGTATGGATTGGCGTTTAGACTTATAATGGCAGTCTAATTTTTTTGAAGGATGAAGAACCATCCAGGACCAGTGAAGGTGGCACTGCTCTGGAGGTCACTTGATTACGCTGTGGCCCAAGAGCTTTCCCATTGACTTTCGATTAACCCCATGCGTATTAACAGAGGAGCGAATGACTTCCCATTTCAAGCTTTAGATTGTAGCCTTCCTCAAAGGAAATTCTCCCATTCTCTTTGCCCAGATCAGGGGCCACCAGAATCAGCTCCTTTCTTCACTGGCTTGTAAAGAGGTAATAGCAGGAGCTAATTCCAGACTAACCAAGCAGGGGAGATACATAACCAACAGCCGCTCTCACCACTGAGAAGTCACAACCTCTCCACAGTCAGAGCAAAGTCACCCCTCACAGCATCAGCAACCAAATCCAAACCTTTGTCAACAGTGTGGTACAGACGCTTCATCAATATTCCCACTAGCACTAGTTCCCTTGGGAAATCCCTCAAAGGGTGGGGGGTGGGGGATGGCTAATGTTGTTAACAGGGATGTCTCCTTTTCCTTCCTGCGCTGCTTTCTCGCTAAAGGGACCATACCGATCAGGAATTTATTACAAGGGGAACAGCGTTTCCCTGGCGCTCCTGAATTTGAGCATTATTTAACTCTATAGTAAAATCTATCTACAAGGGGACTAGGGTATTCTGCTGTCGAACAGCTCCCCGCGACAGGACTGGAAAGCACCAGCATATGGCAGAAATACTAGACCGCTCAAGAGGATAACGAAGAATGATTAACCGTCTCTCTTTATGGGCTTGGGAAGAATAGGCTTGCCAGTTTGATTGATGTGGGGGCCGAAGGGGTGGCATTGGTCCTCAATAGTCTAAACCTGGTTTGAGGGTTACATTCTGTAGTTTCCTGCACTCCTAGTGAAAAACCAGTGGTTTACAAGCTAGAATCCACTAGAGTCACACAAGAATTGTCACCCTGCAACCCTTTGCTTAAACTGTAGCAAAAGACTTGATAGACAGACTGGGGGACGTTGATCATTGCCTTTGCAGTGCTCCAAATAGGTCAGAATAATGAGCACCTTCATCTTGTAGCAGCAGCAGCAATATAATAATAATAATAATAATAATAATAATAATAAATAAGCAATAAATAAGCAATACATACAATTAACTAATTACTACTACTAATAAAAATGAATAATGAATAATAAATAATTAATCATTAATACTTAATACTAATACCTCACACTGCTGTCATGGAAAAGCTGTCATTTGCAAGCACGACGTCATAACTGTATGGCTTACATTACTTTCCAATATTAGAATTTTTTGAAAGAGAATTTATTGGCCCTAAGGGATTTTAAATTATTATTATTTTGTCATAGAATGTAGCCCACAAGCTTCTGTGTATTGGGCTAAGTAACGTTTTTTGCATTTAACAGAGCCAAAGATTTTAAGATCAGAAATATCTATTGAGAACATGTAGCCTAACCTCCTGTTCAGATCAAGCCACTGAAATTCTTTCAGTTATTATTACGATATGAACTCTACTAAACTGTATGTGACGAAAATATATTTTTGAAGGACATTGATTCTTTATCTGAAGACTTTAAGCAAAAGACAATCCACAACTTCTTGGTTGCAGCAATCTGCCCTCCTCTGCAGACTGCTGCAACCAACCTGATTGTAACCAAGTCAAGCACACGCACCTGAGACTAGCCGCCTGAATGTTTGTTTGTCTTCTCCCCTGTCTCTCCCACTGTCCCCTCTCCCTGTCTCCCCCTCCTTGTCTTTTAGATTGTAAGCCACAGGCAGGGACCGCGTCTATTTCTATGTTCTGTACAGCGCCAGGCACATGGCTGGCGGCGCTATATAAATGTTTATTATAATAAAATAATAATAATAATAATAATAATAATAATAATTAATTAATTAATAGTTTGTTCCAAACGATTAAAACGTGCACTTTATTTTGAATTTGAACTTGTTCAGTTTTCGTATCATGCTATTGTTCTTGTTAGAACTTCCCAAGGTTGACTAACAAGTCCTTTAGTATCAATCGATTTTTTCCACTGAGGATTCACTTGGATTAAATAACACAAACTCTCCATTCACTTCCAAGGAGAGGTTGGGTGTTTTTAAATGAGCAATTCTTGGTGGGGTGGTGTCTGTGGCCGCTGAGGGGCACTGCCCTAGAGCAGCCACTCAAGTGGAGTGAGTGGGGAGGGATTCTAACAGGCGGCTCCTGGCATGGCTATGATGGCAGCCACCATGCACCCCCAACCCCCACCCCACAACCATGGAGGAGTGCCTCAAGCTGACCTTTGAAACTGACATGGCCCGGCATGCATGCTGGGGAACCTGGGCTCCCCAGCGGTCCTGGTTAGTTCTTGTGACTTTCAAAGGCTATGTCGCCCACCCACAGTGCTGATGCGTGGCGGACCAGTCTGCTTGCATTGCTGGCCACCCCAGTTCATGTGGGCAGAGGACGGGTGGCCACCCATTGCCATTGACCATTTTGGCTTGCCCCACAGGGAGTGCTCCAGTTTTCTCAGCAGTGCTCTGTGAGTGGCCATGAGTGGGTGCTGTGTGGCTCATGGGAGCGTGCATCCCCCTGCTCCACCTTCAGACAGACATTCAAATGAGTGGTTCCTGGGTGACCATGCATAATCTCATCATCTCATTTAGAAACACCCAGACTTAGTAAAATGTGACAGTTCCTAAATTACAGTAGTTCTTTGTAAAAAAACAACAACAACTATGTGTAGAGAGGACCTGATTCATCCTGATGTTTGGTATACCAGATCAGTCACATTTTCTGCAGTGATGTTGAAGACTTTTATCCCATGTGTGAAAGCATTCAAACTGATTTCAGCATCTGTTTAGGGGAACCTGTGGCTGACAACAATTGGCATGGCTGTAGAAATCCTGCAGTGCTAACAGGACTAAAAAGTAGTTGAAGCTTCTGAATATCAATTTGAATTTAAGTGTGCTGATGACCAGCAGTGAGTTAGAACCTTATTTTATACTCGACATTTTTTAGTCTAATCCTACCTACACTCTGCATCATTGCCTTCCACAGGAATGGAAGAATGGTGGTAAAATGGGTGTGTGTCCCCTCCCCCTTGAATGAGGTCCAGAGCATAGTCTCCTACTTAATTTTATTCCACTGGCATTGTTCATGGTTCTCACACACTCTTTTTTCTTCCTAAACCAGAATCAAAATCTGAAAGAAATCAGAATGCATTCTAATCTAACTGAAGCATAAGATTTTTTTAAAAAAAAACAACATTTAAATTGTAGAAACAAACTCCCTTATAACTTGAAATAGCAAAGCCCATATTATTATATAGAAAGTTTACTCTCTAGCTAAACTTTTGTATGCCAGATTCCAACCAGGATCAAATTTTTACAGCCAAATTAGAAGCTATAAACCTAGAAAATTGGGCTTCATGATGGAATCATTGCCAGATATTTAACTAGGAACTGAGCTACCAGATGCTCTAGTAGTAAAAGGCAAATCTTTATAAAATAATGATACTGAACTTTTGGAAAGTGCTCTTTACAAGCAAATGAAAGAATTCAGCATATTTACTTTATGAAATTATGCATAATAAAGAGATTTACAGGAATACACAATGCAAAATTTGTTCTCTTGCTACAGGTATACTGGTACTGGGGAAATGGAAGATAATGAGACATACCTATAAACCTGACAAAACAGAAACACTTGTTCTTCAAGTGTGTTTAAGAAATTATAGCGTCTGGGAACTGACTAATGAATGTGATGTGGAATTGGTGGCTGACACCTCTACAAAGAAATATATCGAAGGTAGTGTATGGAAACCCTTTCGTCCACAAACAAAGCAGTAAAAACACAATGTGGCTCTAGGAATACAGTGTGGTGATAAGTCTATTGAGCTTGTGAGTCAGCTTTTCAGTTAGTTGGAATGATTAGGTGCTGATTGCTATCTGGTTAAACACTATTACTTTTATACTTTTTTAATCTCTCTGACTTGCCACCTTATTACTACATTGAAACAACAAAAATTAGGAAGTGTTTACGATGGTTGCTTGTTCAGTAATTGCTTTAAACTGTTTGAATTAAAAAACAAACAAAAAAGTCTCTTAAAATGACCTAAAAGATAGCAAAGATAAAACATAATTTACTCACAGCACAAGAGCCAAATATTGGCCCTTTTCACACAGATACTCTAACACCGATAAAATGGGTGTTACATTTTATTATACATGTTGCAAGGCACCCATAGAGCACACCTGCAGCCCTACAACATGTATAATAAGATGTAACACACATTTTATCAGTGTTCAAGTGTCTGTGTGAAAAGGGCCATAATTGATCAGTAGAAACAGTACTGAGCATTGAGGAAATTTTAGCTGTCTACAGCAAGCACATAATATTTCCAGATATCATGTAGGTTCACTCAAAAGATGTGAGCTCTAGAAACATTTTTGAAATGGTATATTCAAAATAAAATGTTGCATTTTCAGCTAGGGTTTATTATTATTTTACCTTTATATGGCAATAGATCTACTAATTTTGCTGTACTGGAAGAAACATTATGCCTCTGAACTTGCACTGCATCATAATAATTAACACTTCAGGTGAAAGTAAATTATCTTACATAAGATTACTTTCTCCTTATTCTCAGTAAAGATACTGATATCATCTGAAGAATTAATGCATACAAAGTCTATGTAAAAGAAGTATTAAAGCTTTAACATTAATCCAAATAAGACAGTAAGGTAAAGCCACACTTTCGTTTAGCAATATAATGGATTTAAAGTAAATGTATGATGTTTAATACCACAAGCGGAGTTCTCACCAGCTGAACCCAACAGAAAAACATATACAGATTTCAATAAGAACAGATGAAAGCCAAATGTACAAAAGCATCTGTGGAAGATGAATTAAAAGCCTAAATACTCAAAGTAAAATCCACATTCCTTTGAAGTCAATGAGGGTTGGGTTTATTGAGAACAATAGTATAACCTAAGACCACCATTCTGAAAACACTTACTTGCCAGTGCATAAATATAGGGTGATCATTTAGTCATCTGACCATTTTGCATTTATCCCTATTTGAAACTGTCAGATCACCCTATAGTTTAAATAGCGCAGCCGAAATTCACTCCTACTCTTGAGTCTTTTGGACCAACCCTGTTAAAAGCCCTGGTAAAAATGTGTAAAACAAAATGTAGGACTCTTGAGACCTCTGTACGAGTTGGCTAGGAGTAGAAGTGGGCACCTCGCTGCAGAACCTTGACCAGAGCCTAAGGGGTAAACTGCCGGATGTAACTGGGGCCAGAAAAATGACATTTGTGTCCTCTGTGGCTACAAAGGGAAAAGAGGAGTCTTGTCCACTCTGTTGTCGAGCATTTTGTGTATATGCCAGGATTGAAGGAGTGATTGCAACCAATACCAGTTATCACATGACTGGACATTTTCAGTTGCTTTATGTCTACCTGCTAGGTGAGTAATTTTTCATTTTGCTGAATGACTGTTCTGTGTGTTTAATACAATTGTTGTTTTATAACCTGTGTGTGTGGTAACTGTCTCGGGGGCTGGGGGTGGGTCTCTGAATAACCAGGTAACTACAATACCTCTGGAAGATAAGCTGATTCTCCATGTTGTCAGGACCGGCCCCAGAGTTTGTGAGGCCATGTGCGAAGTCTTGGTGTGGGGCCCTATTTGCATAATTAGGCTCCACTTAATTATGCAAATATTTACTTCCTCTGGACAGGAAGGATTCCTATTCTCCACCCCTCCAAGTGGCCATAGACAACATGGCCTCCAATGCTCCCCCCACCCACCTCCCCAGCCAAGCATCTACCACCACTCTAGGAGTGGTTCCACTGCAGGGGCAGCTCCGCCCACATCTAATCAATTCACGCTGCCCCGGGGGCACAAATTAAATGGTTATGGGTGGGGGGCAACATGAATTGATTATATCGGGGGCACAAATGAACTGGTTATTAGGTGCGGGTTAGCAATAACTTAATTAAGAAAAGCTAGTGAAATAGCAGCCATAATAATCTCAGAACCATATTTGCAGATTTTCCAAGATAGAATAGATATTGCTTTACATCCTAAATTCCTACCTAAGATAATATAAATAAGACAGTAGTGAGAATGTGGCCCTTTTTACATGGGCCTCTCCCACCCATGAACACGCAGATTTTATCTGTGTGTTCATGGGTGGGGGAGCTCCGTGTGAATGACGCGGTGCATGCACCCATGGTGAGTGGGAGTGCGTGCGCGCCTGCTTAATACAAATCCTCACTCAACCCCCACTTGTCCCCATGCACAGAGCAACCAGGGGAAACAGCGGTTACTCCATGGGTGTGGATGAGTGGGGGGTGAGTGGGGATGCGTGTGCGGCCGTGTGCACGCCCCGCCCATGCACCAGCGCGCTCCTCGAGCAGCTGCTGCTGCAGTTACTAGGAGTGAGAGGCAGGTGAGGGATGGGGACTGGAGCCAGGAAGGGGAGGCAGAAGAACTTATTGGGGGAGAAACTGGCAAGCACAGGGCTCCTGCTGGCCGGGAGGCCATGTGCAGTCGCACATGTGGCACATGCCTAGGGCCAGCCCTGCATGTTGTCTTGTTATACAGTGCCAAGATGGGGGTGGAGGATGGTGGAGACTAAACTGTGGGGATTAGCAATGGGATCACTGTGAATGCAGGCCTGTCTACCTCAACCATTAGAATTAGGTGGTGCTCGAGTCAGGTGGGTCTAGGAAGGGAGTTATGTAACTTGTTTTTGAAGGAACTCTCCTTGTGTTCTATGCCCAGTATTTCCAATATTGGTTGTGTGATATGGTTTAGTCTGTGGCCTTAGAAAGGTCTTCTGTGGTACAAGGTTCCCTTGGGAGCTGGCAGACAAATATGTCACGTCATTGACCCTTTTTACATGGGCTATGGCACGTGTGTGTGTGTGTGTCAGTGTTTGCGCAGGTCTGTGGGTGGTGGGTGGGGGAAGGGTATAGACGGGTGCACACCGACCCCCACCCACCTCCACCTATCACCCACGCATGGAGCAACCACTGTTTTCACCGATTGCTCCGTACATGGGTGATGGGTGGAGGTGGGTGTGCATGCCTGTTTGTGGGAGTCCGCATACATGCATCCCCACCCACCCATACAGATTTTACATGAGATTCACCCATGCATGAACACCCAGATTTCTGAGTGTTCATGTGTGGGTTCATGCACCTGTGTCAAAAGGGCCATAGTCACAGGACCATGGTTTTATAATAGAGACAACTTCCAGTGTGCACAGTACCTTAGGCACTGGTCACACTATTTCTCTATGATATTTCTCTTAATTACAAAATGTCTCTTCCTGTTTAAAGATAAATACTTTGGGCCTACAGATATGCAGGGGCTTAAGTTGTATAATTTCTATACGTGCTAATGAGAAGTCTGCTATGTATCAACAGAAAACACAGAATGCACTGTGTCTTTCACACAGGTTGGTACTATCCTTTTGCACATTGCTTTCTAGGAGACAAAGACAAATCTAATGAGGAGACACTAGATTTTTAGCTGCAAGTATAGAAGTAGCTAGTTTATTTTGGCTCAGAACGTGTGCAGTTTTATGACAAAACAATACATTTAAAGAGCCAGATTTCCTCCAGGCAAAATAGATGGTTTAAAAAAATTAGAAGGAAAGTTGTAATGTGTGCAGAATATTAAATTAAAAATGAACGTAGGTGTGTTTATATGATTCCTTAAATAGGTTTTTAGACTTTCAAATGCCTGAACATAAATGTCATCATTGAAAATCATGGGAGCGATTCCAGCCAAGTTAGAAAAAGATCATTATAGTAACTAGCTACGCAGGACTGAACATGATGGGGAATCTTGGAGTTTGTTTTGAAAATGTAATATGCATTGAAACAGCTCTTTGTGTCCCCCATTCTCAATTACAGCAGGACCCCTTTATATTAGTCTGGTAGTGTAAACAGCCCTTACCATGGATGCAAAGTGTGTTACATAATGTACCACTATTAATTTTTAGCATGATGTATGATGTACAGTGCTCACTTACATTCCCTCTAAGTCCATGCTGCTAAAGTGGTTCAAAGGGGACTTGCAGCACAATCTTCAAGCCACTGCTTTGCTCTAAACGAATGAGGACTGTGCTCACATGGCAGCTTTAGAATCATGCCTATGTGGGTCTCAATCTTCAAACTACTTATTCTGGAGTACTCCCATTGATTTCAATTGAATGACTGCACAGTAAGTAGTTTGAGGATTGTGGCCTTAATTTAAATGCAAACAGAGCCTTAAGTTTTCATACAGTTATCATAGGCTTGATTATACAATCACGCCTTTACATGGCTCTGAAAACATAAAGAGACTTTAAAAAGTTGCAGTACTCTAACCACTTTCTCTGGAGAAGTTCTAGTGACTTCATAAAGGGTTTAAGTTTTGTGGTCAAAGTGAGCATAACTGTTATTTAATCCCACATGGACCATTTACACTGGAAGGAAATGAAAACCAGACCCAATAAATCTAGGAAAAAGCAGTTCAATAAGTACTATAATTATGGAGATTCTTATATAAAAGATTTGCTCTTAATTTTTCTTGTGTTTTGCCTTGCTTATAGAAGTGGCTGAGCTTTCAGTAAGCCAAGCATGACTTGTCTATTGTTTTATATGCACAAAATATGTCACACAGGTTTGTTTCCGTTTCAGAGTCACCGAACACAGCAAGAACAATTGCTGCAGTAGTTGGGTGGGAATCATGGTCCTGTTCCCACATTGGCTAGATACCAAGGCCAA
This sequence comes from Sphenodon punctatus, assembly GCA_003113815.1. Lineage (NCBI taxonomy): Eukaryota > Metazoa > Chordata > Lepidosauria > Sphenodontia > Sphenodontidae > Sphenodon > Sphenodon punctatus. Next base: position 7,655,980 of record QEPC01001394.1, read on the forward strand.
GATTCATCTTGTCCTTGAACGATTTTTTAATTTCGCTTGAAACTCATTCATCACAAACACTTGAGAAAACATACAAGCTTTATAAAATTTAGAACTAAAACATGCAGACAAATGCATAATTTTCTCCCACACATTCTGGCCCTTTTTACACGGGCCTCTCCCACTCATGAACATGCAGAAATCTGCATGTTCATGAGTGGGAGAGGCCTGTGTGAAGGACATGGTGCGGGCACACGCAGTGAGTGGGGGTGTGTGCGCTCTCCCGCCTAACACGCATCCCCACTCACCCCCCACTCATCTCCACGCATGGAGCAACAGGAGAAAACAGAGGTTGCTCTGTGCATGGGGGTGAGTGGGGGGTGAGTGGGGATGAGTGTGTGGCCGTGTGCACGCTCCACCCACCCACCGTGCATGTATCGGTGCGGTCTCTCACCCCCCCATCCAGAGGTGCCATGTCAAAAAGGCCATAGTATTGCACCCCAGAGAAAGGCTTACAAAACAGATAGGCTTTACAGTGTACCCTGAAGGTCAAGAAATGGATTCTTGGCAGATAACAGAAAAAGCAAATATCATACCCAAGGCCTTCCCATACCTCCAAACCGTCACCATTTAATCAGAGGGCTTGTTTAATCTGAACAAGGAGAGACTTTTGTAGAAAGAGAGACTTTTTCTGAACTCGACAGGCTCCAATCCATTTAATACACAGGTTAAAGCCAACACCTTAAATGAAACCTGGAAATGAGCTGGAAGCCAGCACATATGGTTTGTTTGTTTATTTAGATTTTTATCCCGCCCTTCTCTCAAAATGTCTCAGGGCAGTTTACAAGATAAAACATATAAAAACATATATAAACACATAAAAGATAAAGATATTAAAATACAAACACAATCCCCCCCCCCAAAACCTCCAATTCACCCCAACCCCCTCACAACCCCCACCCAATACCAATTCCCCCTTTCCACACATTCAGCCCCCCTCACACCTCTACCCAGACCCAACCATCAACCTCCTATACCCACCCACCAAATGCGTTTTCAAATAGAAAAGTCTTACACTGCCTTTGGAAGATGCTTAGGCTCAAACAAACCTCCAACGGAAGGGAGTTCCACAAGACCGGGACAGCAAGAATGCCTCCCTGCAAGCCCTTGTCGTACAGACAAAACTAACATATGGTACCCACAGGGAAACACTCCCAGCCAATCGCAGGGGCCGCAGTGGGACATGGAAGGACTGACAGTCTCTCAGATTGGTGGAGCCCAGAGCATTCAGGACCATTTATGAAGAACAAGCCTAATGTTCTGGGCACGCCCACATGAGATGCTAACTTGGAAATAACCTCAAGCTAGCTGGTGTTACACTGCCTTATACTTCAGGCAGGGCTGTAAAATTCCACTTGCCTGCTTGCTTCTGGTGAGTATACTTTTTGAACTGGCAACAGCCTTGGGCCCCCTTCATCAATGCAAGTCCCCGCTTGGTGAATAGTCTTTTATTTCTGGTTAGTGAATTATATATATTTGCAAGCCCAACCTCAGGCAGTTATTTATTATTATTATTATTATTATTATTATTATTATTATTATTATTATTATAAGCATTTATTATAAGCATTTATATAATGATGCACTCTCACTTCCAGGAAAGAAATACTCTCTAATCCAACTAGGTGGACTTTATTCCTGAGTTATTCTTCCTTAGATGGCAGAATGGATGCACAAATGGTCTGTGGCAACCATGGGTCACTTGCCATCTGCCAAAGGTCACAGAGGTGGTTCCTTCAGTGTACTTAAGTATAGCTGAATACCCCAGGAGCTGCTCTTCTATCCAGCTTCCTGACTTGGTGCTCTGAGACTGGGGTGCAGCCACATGCTGCACTACTGTGCCTCAGGCAGCCTTACCCCACTCTGGGCAGCCTAACCACATGATGTAGTACATTGGGTGATTTCAGACGTGACGAGATCACGCTGAACCACAGTGAACCACGCTCAACCCCCCCGCGGGGCCAAAGGCCCCTGAACGTCTGCACGGCGTGCGCCAGATGTTGGCCACGCTCAATTGCCACATGGGGTCAATTTGAACCACGCTTCCCGGGCTAGCCGGGGGAAGGTCCCGGGAAGCGTGGTCAAATGGACCGCGGGCCGTGGCCAACAAAAAGTAACGTCTGGCCGCGTGCCACGGCCCGGGATCCCCGGCGGGATCCCGGGCCGTGGCACGATCGGCCAGACGCGGCGGCCGCATTGGCCCCGCCGCCCGCCCGTCTCCTCGGAGGGCGGGCGGCGGGGTGCGTGGAGGGGGCGGGGCCGTGCGGCCGCACGTTGCGCCGCGCGGCCCCGGCCCCTCCCACTTTCCCCGCCGGGATCCCCCCGGCACGTCTGTTGGGCCGTGCAGGGGTGACCCCGGCGGGGAACGAAGACGTTGCTTCCGGTACGGGGCCAAAGGGCCCCGTATCGTCTGAAAGTACCCATTGTGTGTCTGGTGGTCGCCAGATGTTCACCCCGCTGAGGGACGAGCAGCTGGCTGCTACACGCTGCATCATCTGAAAAAGGCAGAGGATATGGCGTTTAGCAGCCTTACCCAAAGTGGGGTAAGGCTGCCCAAAGTACGGTAGCATGCCACCATTCATGTGCCCAGTCCCCATCTGTCCTGCTGTGCAGTAAAGTCTGCTGCGGGGCTTTAGCAGCAGGCACTCACTCCAGTCCCACATGACCACATCATGACTGGGGGTAGGTGGGCCAGGGGAAGGGAGTGGGGCTGGGGGAGGGGAGTGGGACTGGAATGGCTCGTGTGGGCAGCGCCTTTGCCCACCATGAGACATGGAGGGATGGCCAACAGTGGCCCACCTGCCCAGCCACTGTGCAGGGGGCCTGACCATCTGTTCTGCTCCCTGTGCTGGCCCTGAAGTGTGGTGGCAGCGATTGCCTGCCATGGGGTGTGTGGGGATCGAGTCCTTTGCAGCTCATGTGGAGGCACCCCTGGATGTCTTTTTCTCTTGTGACAAGAGGCTGGCAATGTCCAAGTATGACTTTCTACTTGAGTTCACCAGCCAGAAACTAGTAGACTCCCACTGCCCGAGATATGCATGCAGGCAGGCGCCATGGTCAACACAACACCAGCTACTTCCATTACTCCTTTCTGTCTGCGTAACACTGTAGAAACAATTCTACAATTCTACAATGGAAATGACTAATCACATTACCAGAGGGAAAGAATGGCATGGGAAAGGATCCACAGGGAGGGAGCTAGCTTGAGGTTATTTCCAGGGTACATTGCTTGTGTAAATTAATCCCGTGGACAGTAACAATCTACATGTTTCTGAAGGATATTAAGTATAATCCTATATGGAGTCCACTGCAATCTCAGGGTTGATAGATATGTGAGATACTCTAGCAAGGGCCACATCTGAAAATAACCCTCTAGCCAAATATATATAAGAATTCCTGCCCCCATTTACATAGGGACACTCAAAAGCCAACCAATAAAAGGAGAACAGTACCTGTGACTTCAACTTGACTAACCAAAGATGAGCAAAATTCCTTGGTAGCAGGAGCGGATATAACCTCTGCCATTTCTTCTGGTGATTCCCCTATCAGCCTAGCTTCTGTTGGTCTGTAGTGTACTCATGTAGCTGGATTATATCTGAGCTAGATCACCCTAACCCAAACCCCAACAAGAAAATGGATAAGCAGGTTAATATGCCAGTCAGGTCTAATGAAGTGTAAACATAGGACAATCAATTACATATTAAAGGCACTGTGGTACATACCAATTATTATTTATTTGGCCAGGTGTTCAATGGGCAGGGATAGATGGGAGGGTGGTGGTAGGTGGTGGTGGGGCGATGGGGGTATTTTTAGTTTTGTGGGGTTTTAATTATTTATTTTATATTTGTATTTTATGTGTGTGTTGTAAGCTGCCCTCAGCCTTCGCGGGTAGGGTGGGATATAAATCAAAATAAAACAAAATAAATAAATAATTATCTCCTGGGATGGCTTTATGTCCTGTTGAATGGGAGGCATGAGATAACAAAACCATGTTGTGCACAACACTTGAGCACTAACCCCCAAATTACCTCTGAATACACTCAGAGAGAAAATACTGCAGTCGTCCAGGAATGACTATTGTAGTCACTGCAGCACTGTTGACATCATCATCATTTCAGAGTCTATGAGATAAAAACAATTGAACTAAGAGAATCAGCACTGCCCCTTGATTTTTTTTTTAATTACCGAAAGGATAAGCCGTAAACTGTCCCAAGCTGCCGTAAGACTGGATGAGGTGGGGTATAAATCATTAAATAAATAAAATAAATACAAAAGGTCAATTAAATCAATGCAATCTTTGTGCCATACCCAGTTCTTAAAATTATACTGACCATGATGCTTCAACACATCATGTCTATAACTTTGTCCAAAAAAGATGAGGTATTAAGCTTATCAGCACTACAGTCACAAACACTCTGTAACGTGTGAACTTTGCTACTGCAACATGGCTCAGATTTGTTTTGTAGCAGTTCTTGATCACCCAATCCAACATTCCATTATCAATGGCTACTAATGTGCAGCTTTCCTGGAGAGCAGCAAACTACACAGTACAAAGCGTTTACGCAGACATGGCCTGAGAGTCAATTTCTTGAGCAAAGGTCTAACCTTTGCTTTCTTGAAAGGAAGCTTGTATTCTGTCATTCTAAGGTGGCTGACAGGGTCAGTCACCTCCTACCATGGACCCAGTGTCTTCCAAGAGATTTTGTCAAGCAAGAGGTATGTGGGTTTAATTCTGATGTTAAAATGTGACGCTCCTGATGTACCTCCAGAACCGTACTCAGTGACAATGGATGGAACTCAAGCAGAGAAGACCCTACATTGTATCTCTAGAGAAAGCTCTGCACATCTGGATTTTGAAAAACTGCCTTGGAGCTAAGCTAATCTTATGCATAGAGTAAAATGAAAAGAATTGCAGGTAGAAACACCAGGTTTTGTTATGAAGAGGAGACAGCGAGAATCCACAAAGCTGTTCGGCTGATTAGAACTCCACAGGTGCTGTTGTGGGAGTAAAGAACCCCACCTTTTTTCTTCTGCAACCATACCACAGGATTTCAGAATCAGGTAGGTTTGGCATGAGACGCCCATTACTGGCATTCTAGATAGCTTTCTTCGTGCTTTTTCTGACACTGCCCATGAGAATATCAAGATAAGATGCAAGGAAAAGATTGGAAAGGAATGTTGGGGAGCCAGTGTATTGATAACTGTAATACACTTCCAGGCTGTTGATAGCTTACTGTACCTTTCATTTATATGCACAGGCTCTCTTATTGTATGCACAGGGATTCAAACATGTTTCTCTTCTTGAAAATAAGAAAATACAGATTGCTGTATCATCCAACAAGGGATTTTCTGTTAGCTTCCCTGTATGCTTCTTCCAAGGCCTCTTGCAGTCTTTACTACTATTTTTGCAGAAGTTTTCCTTGCAGAGAGTCCTCATCTTTGGACACTGTGGTGCTGGCACTCAGGGTGGAGAGATTATTGCTTCTCTTAATGTCTCTCCTTCTGGGGTTCAGGCTCAGCAGCTGTAGAGCTTCTGGGGAAAAAAGAGGCAGGGGCCGTGCTGACTGTGAAGATGTGTGTGGCGGGCCAAGGCAAAAGAATGCAGAGAGAGGAGCTCGTTCAAGGGGAACAGACTGGAGAAGAGAGGCCATGGGGACTAGATGGGCTAAACTCACTGCTCTAGAATCCTTCAAGGAATCCTCCAGATTCCCACTTCCCCAACAACTCCTAATCCAGGCCACTCAAAATCCCCAGTTGCCATAGTATTCTACAAATGCATAAGTTGTAGAAAACTCATCCAGCTCACTGCAGTCTGCTGTGGTAAGACTGCTACCATGTGATATGTATGCCTCAATCTTCTAGAATTTCACTAGTAGTTGGTATACTGTTTACTATATAGCAGGAGTGGGAAACCTTTTACCACCTTGAAAGTACAAGGACCACAGGCCACAAAGGAGTTGGGGCCAGGGGTGCTTAAAAGGTGCACTCAGGATGAAGGAAGGAAAAGAATGGATTTATGGGTGTTTTCAGACGTTACGAGATCACGGTGAACCACACTGAACCACGCTCAACCCCCCCGCGGGGCCAAAGGGCCCGGAAGGTCTGAACGGCGTGCGCCAGATGTTCATCACGCTCAATACCCACATGGGGTCAGTTTGAACCACGCTTCCCGGGCTAGCCGGGGGAAGGTCTCGGGAAGCGTGGTCAAACCAACCCCCACAGGGAACCAAGCAAAAGTAACGTCTGGACGCCAATCCCCCAGCGGAACCAAAAAAATGGAGCCCCGGCCGGGGACGAGGCACGCAGCGTCGCTGCCAGGCAACCAGCACCAACACAAACACCGGAGGGAGATTTAAAGCGAGAGCAGCAGCAAGCAAGCGTGGCGGGATGGAGCGAGGAGGGAAGCGGAAGAGAGCGGAGGCACGAACAGCGACAGCGGCGGGACAGGAGGCGGAGGACGTGCAGCCAGGCCCAGCGATGCAGGCGGAGGGGGCACAGGTGCAGGAAGGGGGCACACGGGAGCACCCGACCAGGGAGGCGCCCCGGGAACACCAACCACAGCTGCAGCCGGGTCGCGCCGCCCCGGGGACAGCGGCCGGAACAGGCCCACAGGAGGCACCCAGGAAACGGGTAAGGGCACCCACTGGGAGGGGAACAGGGGGCACAGGGGAACCCCCTGTGGAGGGGGCCGGGGGGACCCCGGGCGGAAGGCAGGGGGGCAGGGGGACCCCGGGCGGAGGGCAGGGGGGCAGGGGGCCCCCGAGAGGGCCCACACCCTCACCCAGCAACCAACCACCCCCCTTCCCCCCCCCAGACACGAAAGTCGGCCCGGGCGGACGAGCCCCAGGAGGAGCCCGGCCCCCGGCCCCCGGAGGCGCACCCCCAGGAGGAGGTGGAGGAGGAGCAGAGGCAGGTGCAGCATGAGCTGCACCGGGAGGAGGAACAGCAGGGGCCCAGCCGGAGGAAGGCCTATCACAGAGGGGGACAGTGGGGCCTCCAGGAGACCCGGGACTTCATACGGATCTGGGGGACCCTCGAGTACCAGGTGGAGCTCGCAATAAACCAGCGCAACGAGCATGTCTACCGGGACATCGTGCGCGACATGGAGGCGGCGGGGCACGAGCGCACTGTCAACCAGTGTCGCTCGAAGGCCAAGGAGCTCAAGAGGGGGTACAAGGCCCTCAAGGACAATAACAGCCGCTCCGGCCACGGGGCCCGCACCGCCCCCTACTACGATGCCCTGGACCGCATCCTTCACATGAAGGGCTCCATCGTTGCCCCACGCCTGGTGGGCAGCGCTGTGGTCCAGGGCAGGGAGCGGGCCGAGGTACCCCCTCCCCTCGCCGCCCGCCCGGTAGACACGAGCTCAGGGGACCCCCACCCCCAGGAGGACCACCCGGGACCCGCAGAAGCCCCAAGGCCCCCCCCCAGCAGCAGCCCGGAGACATCCCAACGCCGGGCCGGCCAGGCGGAGTCGGAGGTCGGCACCTTCACCACCCTCAGCCAGTGGTCCCAGGGGGAGCACTCCCAGGGTGAGGCGCCGGGCTCCGAAGGCTCGGAGACGGACATAGAGGGTAAGCGGGCCCCCAGGGCAGGGGGGGGCACGACCAGGGGGCCGGTGGCAGGGGCGGGGGTGGGGGCCCTGCTGCAGGGGCCACAACCAGCCCCCTTCACCCGCTCCCCCCTCTCCCGCCCGCAGGACATGGGGAGCCCCAGGACCGGGCCAGCGAGACGGTGCAGGCCCCCGCGGAGGGCACAGGAGAGCAGGTGCCGGACCCAGGTAAGGCGGGAGGGCTGGGATGGCGGGAGGGCCCCCCGGGCGCCAGCCCAGGGGGGCCTCCGGCCTCAGTGGGGGAGGGGGGGCAGGGGGCCCCGGGACCCGACCCCGCTAGGGGACAGGGCCCTGCACTGACCCACCCGCCCATTTCCACAGGGCAGCCCCCGCGCGCGGCGCCTCCGCCGGCCGCGGCCCCAGCCCAGCGGATGCGGGAGTACCGGGCGCGGGTCCGCAGGCGCAGGGAGGAGCAAGCGGAGGACATCGTCCGCAGGGCGGAGGAACAGGGGGAGCGCATGATCGCCTCCGTGGACCGCATGGAGGCGGCCATAGAGCGGTCCATGGAGAAGGCCCTGGAGACAGACCGCCGGCTGGAGGCGGAGGTGCGCCTGGAGCGGAGGCGGGAGCGCCGGGAGCACCAGCGGCAGCAGGGGCTGCTCAGGGGCCTCCGGCAGGACATACAGGGCATGGTGCGGGAGCACAGTGCAAAGATGGACAGGTCCCACGACATTGGGACCTCCCTGCTCCTGCATGCGGGCACCATGTGTGCCTACGTGATGGCCGGCGCACCTCCGGGCGCCCTGCCCGCCCAGGTCCCCATGCCGGGCCCCTCGGCGCCCCCGGGCCCAGCCCTGCCGCCCCTGGCGCCCCCCCGGCCCCAGGGCCCTCGCATGCGCCTCCCAGTGCCCCCGGGCCTCCGGAGGGTCCAGCCCCCCCGGGGCGCGACCGGGGCACCGGGCACAGCTGCCCATCCGCCGCCCGGCCCCCTGCCGGGGCCGGGACCGGCCCAGGACACGGCAGGGGACACGGACAGTGGGGGGGAGGGGAGCTCCCAGAGCTCGGTGGGCCCAAGCGGCCGCACGAGGGGTCGGCCCAGGAAACGCGGGGGGATGGTGGGAAGGGGGGGGAGGGGGAGGGCCACATGAGGGCGGGTGGTGGACGGGGTCACGGGCACGGGGGTGGGGAGGGGGCACAGGGTGATTGTGTGAACTGTGTGGGCAATAAAGTGTTGTAAATAGACAGTTGTCCCCGGCCCGTTTGTGGGGGGGACAGGGCTGTGGGACCGCGTGTACAGGGGCATGGGCACGGAAGGGGGGGTGGGGCCCCCAGGGGCGGGAAGGCCCTCACAGCGGGCCCCCCCGGGCGATGTGGGTTGCAAGGGCGTTCCGGATCCTTTTGGCATACCGGTACTCCCGGGGGTTCCCTGCGTTCACGTACAGGGGAACAGGACCGGGGGGCCGGTGGGGCTCGGGGTACTCCAGGGCCGCCCCCTCGGTCTCGCACACATTGTGCAGAACGCAGCAGGCACCGATCACCAGGGCGGAGGTGGGGACGGTGAAGTCCAGGCGGCCAGCTATACTCCTCCAGCGCTGCTTCAGGGCCCCGAAGGCACGCTCCACCACGGTCCGGCTGGCACACAGGCGGGTATTGTATACCTGCTCCGCAGGGGTGCTCGGGACAGGGTAGACCTTCATCAGCCAGCGGGTCAGGGGGTAGGCGGGGTCCCCCAGGATGCAGGGGGGCATGGGAACCCCCTCGATCCACCTCATGCCCATGTCCGCGAAGTCCCCCCGGTACATGCGGGCATAGAAGGGGGAGATGGTCATGATCCTGGCGTCGTGACTCCGGCCGGAGTTGCCCGTGTAGATGTCTATGAAGCGGGCCCGGTGGTCCACCACCCCCTGCAGGTGCAGGGAGTAGTATCCGTGCCGGTTCACATACTCCAGGGCCTCCCCCGCGGCCGGGCGCAGGATCTCGATGTGTGTGCCGTCCACGGCTCCGATGCAGTTCGGGAAGCCCCCGGCCGCGAAGCCAGCCATCACAGCGCCCTGGTCCAGGAGCTGGATGGTCCTGTCGAGGAGCACGCCCTCCACAGCCTCGCACACATCCCGCACGATGCAGGCGACCGTGCTGAGCCCCACCCCGAAGTGCTGGGACACGGAGCGGCAGGAGTCGGGCGTTGCGAGGGCCCAGACCCCTATGGCCACCCGCTGGACCATGGGGATGGGCTCCCGCATGGAGGTGTGCTGCCGCTCCAGCCAGGGCGTGAGGAGCTCCGCTAGGCGCAGCAGGGTGGCCTTGCCCATCCGGAAGTGGGACCCCCACTCGGCCTCCCCCCAGTGGGCCTGGGCCCGCTCCCACCAGGCCTGGGGCCGCTCCGTGACCCATAGGCTCCGCGCTATGGGCATAGCCAGCAGCGCTGCCCGGCGGAGGGTCTGCGTTGCCCAGCGGAACCGCCTCGCGGCCCCTCGGAGCGCAGCGGGCCGGGTGAGGCTCCGGCAGGCGGCCAGCCACGCCCCCCAGGCCCGGCGCCGAGCCCTGAGCCGGGCACGGACTCTCCTGCGGGCCTGCTGGCCCCGGAGGCGCACGCCAGCCCGCAGGGCCAGGACATAGCGCAGGCGGACGGCCAGGTGCACCCTCTCGGTCAGGAGGCACAGCTGCTCAGTGTGGTCACGGTGCCACTCAGCCGCGAGCGCGAGGAACATCCAGTTCCCACCTGCCCTATCGCGCTCCATGGTGCTGGGGCCCCGGTGGGGGCTGGGAGCGCTTATGGCGGCCCGGTGCTGGTGGCTCCGCCCGGGGGTCGGCCTCGCGGGCCTGCGCGCGCCCTGTGCCGGTGCGTTCCGGCTGCTCCCGCCCCCAGCACCCCGGGCCCCCTCCCCTCGCTGTTTGTAGCGGGATGGCCTTGAAGGTGCGATTAGGCAGACAGAGAGCTCGCTGTTGTTCTCTGCAGCTGTGCCGGGCCCGCACCCCACGCCTCGCTCTGTTGTGCTACAATGTTGCGGTGCGGGCCCGTGTTCCCTGTCCCGGGGGCCGGGCCGAGCCTCTCCCGGCCCTGGGCAGTCTGTGTGCCCTCCGGGCTCCGTGTCCCATTCCCTGTTGTGCTGGACCATGGCTGGCTGCCCATCCATGGGGCTCCCGCTGTCCGGCCCCCAAGGGGCCCCCCATATCTGGGCCTTCCGCGAGACCATGTCTCTGTGCGACCTGTGGCACACCCCTGCCGTGCAGCTGCTCCTGGCCGGGCCGGGGAGCCGTGCAGGTGCCTACGAGAGCCTGAGCTCCGGGCTCCGTTACTTTGGCCATGTGGTGAGCGCCCGTGATTGCCGGCTGCATGCGGAGGCCCTGGGGCTGGCTCGTTTCCCCGAGGGGCGCATCCCGGAGGTGCTGTGCGCCCATGTGCCCTGGAGCGCCTCGGAGACCGTGTCAGCGCTGGTGGTGTGTGGTCTGGGCGCCTACTCGGAGTGCCTGGCCGAGGGTGGCCCTGCCTTGGCCGTGAGCTACTTCTCCTGTGTTCACGGGGCCCGTGGGTACCAGCGCACCCGTGGGGCGGCGTTCCAGCGGCTTCTGGAGCTGGGGCATCTTCCGTGGCCCCCTTCTGCTGCCTGCTGTGTGCCGGAGCCCTCCGCGGTGGAGATGTCATCCCTGTTGGCGGTGTGGGCGCGTGTGGATGTGCAGCTGGCCCTCACCATGCCCGATCCCTTCGAGGCCTACTACCTGATCGCCCACTACATGTCCTTGCAGGGGTACCGCCGGGGCATGCTGCACTGGCCCCACCTGGTCCACCGGGCGGGCCACCCGGGCCCTGGGGCCAGCGGGGCCCCCGGCAGCGGCCCGTGAGCCCCGCGTCGCTGGCCTGCCCCCCCCGGCGTGGTGCCCCCGTGTGGGCTCCCGCCCCGGCCCGGGGGGGGGCCCTGGTCCCCGCTGGCCGCTCCCGACCTGCGGACCCCACCTCGGTGAGCTCCCGCCCGCCTCGCTGCTTGCTGCTGCCCCTGGCCGTGGTCCTGGGCCCCCTCCATCCCCGTGACTCCGTGGGTGCTGCCTGAGCGTCGCTGGTGCTGCGGAGGAGCACCGCTGGACCCGGCTGCCCTGCCTGTGCCAGCCTTTGACTGTGGGGCCCCCTTCCTCCTCCTCCTGGCGCCCCTCCGCCGGCCTCGCTGTGCTTTGGGGGCCCCCAACGTGCCTTGCTCCGGGGGTCCGCCCCCCCCCCCCGAGACTGCCTCTGTTCCTGTGGGGGCACCTCCTTGGACTGGACTGGACTGGGGTGGTGTGGGGGTGGGGGTTGCTGCTGTCTGTGCCTTGCCCCGTGGTGGTGCCCCCCCCCCCCTGCCGGTGTTCCGGGTGGGGTTTTCCGGGCGCCCCTTCCCGGCCTTTCCCTGGTGTGTGTGTGTGTGTGTGTGTGTGTGTGTGTGTGCGGGCGCCCGGGCGTGTGCCCGTGCATTGTGCCCCACTGCGGGACCGCTGTGTGAGCCGGCTGTCAGCCTGTTCTCGCTCTTCCCCCCTCCCTTCCCGTTTCCCTTGTGTGGGCGTTCCCTTGTGTGCCTTGTGGCTTCGTTTGCCCTCAGTCGGCCATGTCTGTGTCCCGCCCCTGCCCGGTGCCTTGTGGGGGTTTAGCGCCCGCCGGGGGTTCGGCTGCACGTCTGTTGTGCTGCCACGGGCCGTGATGGTGCGGCCCGGTTCCGGGCCGTGGTCCCGTTCCCGGCACGTCTGTTTGGGTCGTTTTCCAACCCCCGGGCGTGGTTGCGCTGTTCGCCCCCCCTGGTGGTTCGCTGTGGTGAACCGGCCGCCCGTAACGTCTGAAAGTACCCTATGTTATGGATCTATCCCCTATCCTTGTGTGAATGACCTCATCTCCACACCCTTCTCTCTGAGCTCATACTTTAAGTATGTCAGATTCCCAGCTAGATGGGCATGGGGGCCAGGAGTCAGGTACCAGCGAGCAGAAGGCTTGGTCACCAGTGCCAAATTTTGCAAAAGTCATAGTTGAGGGATTGTATGAGGTCAGGACCTGATAATCTGTCAGCAAGGGGGTGAAGAACAAATCACGAACCACCAGAAGGTGCAAGGAATCAGCAACTCAGGAGGAACCGGGGATGCAGAGAACCAGGAACTCAAAGCAGATGCTCACTCAAGGTTCCCGCTGGTACAACCCATGTAGCCTTCTGGTTGATGGGAATACTTCTGGGTATTTATAGCATTCCCAGGCCTATCAGGTACCAGAGGCTCAGTCTGCCACTCAAAACTTTGAGGGCAGAGCGATCTGGGGCTGCAGGCTATACAGCCAGAAATCTATAATTCCCTATGTGCTGGTGGCACAGCAGCCAAGGCTCTTGCTTCTGGCACCCAGGATTACACGTTCAAAGCTAAGAAACCCTTCTGAGTCCTGGAAAAATACTTGAGTGATGAGCTGGATCCATTAGTCAAATCTGGGAACTGGAAAAAGGTCAAATTAAAAATGGCTATGGGCCAGAGGTTCTCCTACCTGACTGCCTAAGATTACTGGGATATCATCTCAGTTGCTTACTGCTGATCTTTTGGAACTATTATTTGCTTATTTGTCAATGAAGCTGCACTGATGTTTGTTAGCTAGGGATTTGGCATATACGATATATATGTATCTTCAGTGTTTAGCCATATACAAACAATGGAAAAACATGTAACAGAAGCCCTTTTCAAATGGGCCACAGTGGGTGGGGGGGATGAGTGTGCACCGGGGGTGGGTGGAGGTGGGGGGGTGGCCGTTCCCATGGGTACACACCCATCTCCATGCATGGGGCAGCCGGCATTGGTGCCGGTTGCTCCGTGTGTAGGTGATGGGTTGAAGTGGGTGGAGATGGGTGGAGCGTGAGAGCACCCCACCCATCGCTGACAGTGTTCCCATGGGCACCCTCCCACCACTTGTCCTACAGACGCCCCCACACACACACATGTGTGTGTGTGTGGGGGGGAAATGCCCATTCAAAAAGGGCCAGAGATAAAAACACAATAGCTAATACAAACAAAACACTAATTAATAACCAGCATTTCTGTTTACAAAAATTAAAAAGGCACACACAGCCACTGATTTAATAGTTAGTTAAACTATTAAAAGCCAAAAGAATTTCTAGATTTTGTACAATAGGTAAAAACTCCCTCCCTGCCAGTAATGGCAGAATCCATTGAGATCTTAAATCTTGATAAAAGTTGCAGTTAAATAATATGTTTATTAAATCTTTGACTGATTTGGTCTATTGTTTTCTAGTCGATATATTTATTTGCCTTGGTAAAAGTGAGGGTTGCTCATAAAAAGTTTGGACATCGCTAATCTATAGAACACTCTAGCAGTTGCATGATATGTAATTAGTTCCATTTGTCTCCAAAGGCAGAGTCTTTAAATAGGTTTTCTTCTCTTACAGGAGATATGTATCCCAACAAAATAGGATCAGCCCATAGCATGAGAGACAAAATTTGGCCCTTAAAATTTAAATTCTAAGTTCTTGGTAACTCCTCCACAACTCAAATTCCCTTTCCCTGGAACTCAAGCCTGGGCATCTTCTGGAAGCAATGCAAGACCTTTCTATTTAGCCAGACATTTGGTGGACTGGGATACATTTTGGAGGCATGAGGTTTTAGTTTTTTATTTTTACATTGAATTTATTTTAATTTATATCTATTTTTGTATCTATTTTATATAATTTATATCTATTTTATGTGTAGCTCTTATATGTTGTTACCTGCCCTGAGAGATAACATGGGATAGAAATTAAAATAAAATAAATAAATAAATAAATAGATGCATTTATTAAAGTGACATCACTAAAGGTTTACCCTGGCTAAGGCTGCAGCTGTCTTTTCTACTCCTGGGTGCCTGGCCTTTTTAGGTGTGACTTAATGAATTGTTTCAGCCTCTTATCCTCTGACAAGTGGAGAAGCATTAATGGATGTTTGCATAGGGAATCTCTTCAGTCACATTCCAGTGGCAATCCCCCACATCCTAAAGACATTTTGGTTTGGAGTCCGTTATCTTATATTTACGTTGAATAATATTTAGTTCTTAAAACTGGTTGTTGTATGTTATGTAGCAGAGGCAAAAATTCTAGGTCTTTGTCACTGGGTATCGAAATGCCCATTCATCTTTCACATGACAGGCCGAATTCTGCTCTCCTTTACCTTGTTTGCATCCCCATTGACTTGAAATCAATAGAATTGCACACGATGTAGGTCAGGGCAGAATTTAACTCCCTCTCCTCTGTAACCATTCCTCCCTGTCTCTTTCACGCACACACACACATAGGAAAAAATAAAGTGAAAAAGGAAACGGGGTAGGCTTGGGATTGGGAGAGGGGGGAGCAGAGAGAGAGAGAAAGAGAACGTGATCCTTTGTCATATATTCTGTTCAAAATTAGTATTTATTAATATTTACTTTTTCTGATACAGTTATTAGACTTCTTTCTTTTTCTAAAAGGCAATAATAATGCTTTTTAAAAAATTCAAGGTTTTAGATTCACCCAAGGTTATATAGCTCGGTCTATGGATTCGTTTGCTATTCATAAGCCTGTTTTGCTCTGCATTTGTGTTGTAGAAGGATTGAATTATAGCTTTGCAGTAGATTAGGTTTCTTTGTATTATTCTATTTATATATCTGGTTGCTCTATTATGCATTTTCTTCATACTATCTTATAAACTGATTGGGTCATATCTCCTTTTTCTATTGTGTGCATAAGTGCCCACCACGGTATGAATTTAAAAGCAAAATTAAATACTCAATATCCTAGGCTTAGAAAATCATTGGTGTCCAATTGCAACATTGTAATTCTGCCTACAGTCCTACCTACCTACATTCAGCTTATAAAGAAAATGCAATTAAAGACATGGATTGCTGAGAAATGGGAATTATATTCCACAAATAGTAATGAGTAAACTTTTCCCATTTCTGACCTCATATGCCATCTCGGAGCTTTACTGAGGAAAGCTTTTGATGACAATTTTATGTTCTTAATACAATACATTGTGTCATATCTAAGCATGTTCCCAGCTCAGTTGGCATCTCTGTTTGCTTTTGCTTTGTGTCCTAAAAAATTATAGGCACATAATCCTTGAATTTGCTGTGCGACTTGAAACAAGTAACATGATATTACTTTCTATGAGAGAGCTAATAGTGAGGTGAAATACTGAGTATTTTACTAAGCAATACAATGTTATTCAAGTGATAATTCATCTTAGTATAAAGCAGATTCTAATACTGTTCTTTTCTTATACTGTATTTGTTGAACTTGGTATTCATAGAAGTAGGGAGTGACTAATTCCAAGTATAATGTGGGCAGGTGCTGTGCAGGTATGGTCTCCTGGCATGACCAGTGCACCATACATAATCTCAGCTTGCTGCTGAGATTATGGATCACTCCTTGGCAGAAAAGTGGTGTTTTTATTATGTGGAGAAGCACCTACTAAGGGCTAGAATGAAACCAACTCCTTTTCACTTGCATCCTAACCAGGATGGGAACTCAGGTGATAGGCTAGTGCATAATCCATCAGCGGGTGAAAACAAATGAGACAGTAGCCCACGTTAGCCTGTGTTAGCTTGTGATTCACCTGCTTGCTAGTTTGTACACTACCAGGTGTTTACCCATGTCTGCCCTGGGGCGGGTGGCTGGCTGCTATGGGATGTGTGGGCTGGAGAAGGCTGACAATGCAGTCCGAGTGAAGACTCACCCTTCCAGGATAAACTGGACTAATTTGTGCCCTCCCGTCTGTTTGGCCCTGCCCAGTCCCACTGTGGGGTGAAGTCCGACAGGACCAGAGAGCTGCGGGCCAAAAGTCCAGATGGCTCAATGGAGCGATTGCGCCCCAATGCCCCTCTGCATGAGATGGCCCTGGCACCCTTAAAGGTAACAGGTCGTAAAGACATGACCGTGTTGGGCATCACCAGTCTGCACAGCAGCTCATGACCACCACCGCCACCACCTGTGCCCATTCCACAACACAGCAAGAGCCAGACAAAGGGGGGATGCAGCAGGAGGACAGCCAGTCCAGCACAGTGGGGTGGGGGTGGCGGCCATACAGTGATTCCATGGTATGTGCGCAACTTATATGTAGTGCATATCTGTCACCATCTTCACGGGCAGCACTGCCACCTGAGGGACATTAGGAATGAAGACCCCTGCTGCGCCAGGAGAAGGCCCCTGAGCCACCCACCAGAAGCGGATCCCTTGGTCCGAGGAGGAGACAAGGGCATTCATTGGCCTGTGGAGGGAAGTGCAGGTCCAGTATGACTTCTGCAAAACATGCAGGAATAAGTGGGTGTTCCAGAGGATCGTCACCAGGATGGCAGAGCTTGGCTGCCACCAGAACATGAGCCAATGTCAGCAGCGGGCAAAGGACCTGAGGAGAGGCTACAAGGAGGTGAAAGACAATAACCTCAGGTCTGGCCATGACTGCTAAACACAGCAGTACATGGAGCTTCTGGACACCTTCTTATGCATGGATAAGTCCATTGTTGCTTCGTGCCTCACCGGCACCAGCCTTGTCTCAAGCCCCTCCAAGAAGGCCTGGTCGTCAGGGAGACAGCCCACTGTTTTTGCCCATGTCCCTGGCCCCCAGCCAGGGTCCAGGTCTGAGGACACTAATACAATCCTTAGGACCCTCAACCCCTACCCCCTTCACCCAGAGAGCCAGCAGTCAGTAGCAAGTGGAGGTGGAGACGGAGGGTACAGAGGACCAGAGCCCCCAGGGAACATGGAGCCCAAGCTGGTATTGGCCATGCGGTGTATATGCTTGCACAAGGCATCATGTATCTTCCTGGCTATGCGGTTCTCAGTGCAGTCGGTCTGCTCCCTGAAAAGGGGCACTGGCTCATGGCAGTGGGTATGAGAGGGTACTCTAAGGCAGTGCTGTGCATCTCACAGATGTTATGTCAGATACAGGCAGCTGTGACCATCAGGGGGGCCATTTCCACCTTGAAGTGTCAGGGAGTAGGTCGGGTTCCCCAGTATGATGGGCTTCATGAGCACCTTCTTTATTATGCTGATGTTGTTGGGCCCGAAGTCCCCTGTATTCATCGAAGCTGCAGCCTGCTGATGTGCCCCCCCTGGAGGCACATCAGCATGGGGCCATGGCATGTGAATGAGAGTATGACTTTGCAGGAGATTTCTGAGTTTCCAGAGTTTCGCCTGTGCCTTATGGCGGCTGGACCCTCTCGGCCACTTTCATTCACCACTTCCCTGCTGAGGACGAGGGGACATGTGTAGGGCTGGCACAAGTGCCTTGATTGGATGCTAGAGCTCGACCTCCTGGGGAGTGGGGGGGCTGGGGAGGGCTGCCTACCAGGAGGAGGAACCAACTGCAGCCAAGTTAGACACGTTAGACATTTCCATTATGGGCTGCCAGCATGCCTGATCCACGGATGGAGGGTTCCCCAGCTGCCACCACCCAAGTTCCGAGACCCCATTGAAACTTGGCACTATGGACTGCCAGTGTGACTGATCCATGACCCATGGTGTTAACAGTGGCTGGAAGGGACGGCACTGGCAGCATATGGCCATGGGACTAGTTGTTTGGCCCATGTTTATCTGCTTTCATTTCTCCCTTCTGCTTCCCACTTTTATTCCTCTTCTTGCCATTGTGTGTGCACCTTGCTCTCTACAGCCGGCTTTCTGTGGGTGTAACTGGTTCCTTTTGTGGCTGGCTGGCACCTTCATGTGCTGGCGTGGATGCCAGGGGTTACTTTCCCAGCCTCCACCCCCACCCTCCTGGAGTACTGTGCAGGGCGGGCAAATGCAGCTGCTGTGGCTTCTTTTGCCCACAGCTCACCATGGCTGTACGCCATGGCGGGGGGCAGAGTGCTGGGTCAGTCCAGGGCCAGGACTGGATGCTGACCAATGTGTTCAGTTCCTCTGCCCTAAAGACAGTGGGACAGATGTCTGCCTGTCAGGGTTCACCCACACATTTGTTCTGCATGCCGACGTGGGGAATGGTGGCTGCTGTGCCTCTTGTCGGGGTGGCCCGGAGAGCCATCTCACCACTGTCTCATTTGTTTTCATCCCATGCAGGGGGTCTGAAGCAGCATAATGGTTATGTATAAGCATGAAAAAGAACAATACAGGGTTTATTGTAACACTGTATGGGGTAACCATGGACTCATAAATCTCTCACCAATCATTATAGGGTAACGGGCCAACAGAGATTGCACAGACAAGAAGCAGTTGGGGGTACTTTGTCTCAGTTTTCAGTAATAAAGCCAGTGGAAAGAACTGTAAGTTTAATTAACATGGATAAGTCCCTGGGAGCAGGGACCTGTATAAAATATCGATTGTACAACACCAGATACGCTGCTAGAGCTATATAAATGGATTAATTTATTATTATTAATAAATTGTTTCCCTTTTGTTTATGGGGCATCATCATCATCATCATCATCATCATCATCATCTACTTATATAGTGCAAGCAGTGTACCTGGTGCTGTACAATCAATAATAAAAATAAAATAATAATAATAATAATAATCTGGCATTTGTAAGATCGGCCAATATAGCCAGGCAGGGAGATATGGCAGTGGTTGCCTCCTGGAAGGTTGCACCCTTGCTGCATCACTTCAGACAGGAGCACAAGTTTGAAAATTATTTAGATAAATTGAATGATTTGATTTTGCGAAGGAATTTTGTACTGCTACGTTTCCAACTGTACAACTCAGCAATTGTTCTTGGATGCTATACTGGTAAACCTTATGAGAAGTGATTTTGCCCCTGTACAGCTTTGGAAGTAGAGGATTTGCACCATGTTTTATTCAGATGCCCTCTCTATGAGAGCATAAGACAAACCTGGATAAGACCATTGTGGAAAGGGAAGGAATATTTATCCCTGTGCAGTAAAACTGCACTCTTATTAGCTATGCACACTGAGATAGAGTTGAGATTGGTAGCATCTTTTGCTTTTTTAGCCGCAAGACTGTGAGAGGAAGTGGTAGCATAAGAGAATAAACGGATGTTTTAGGTACAGTGGCTGGTTGGGGTACACCTACAATATAGGTTGCACTTTTTTATGTTGGTCTGATTTACTTATAAAGCTGTACACATAATATGTTGGCAGCCTATAAGCTATCTGGTTTTTTTAATATTTTGTCCTTATTTGACTGATAATTGTCCTTGTTTTGCTATTGGCCATGGCAAAAGCTAGTGCCTTAATAAACGTACTTACTTACTATTGAAGGAGTCTGGCGCACTCTGGTCAATCTGGTTTGCATCCTTGGAGTGCTTCTGGACCCCTTGCTGTACCTGGATTGTCAGGTCATGGTGGTGACTGGGAGCGTTTTTCACCAACTCCATCTGCTGAGAAGGCTGCAACCTTTTCTTTCCAATTCAGATTTGGCCAGTGCCACCATCATCCATGCTTTCATCACCCCGAGGCTAGACTACTGCGGTGCATTTTATGAGGGGCTACCCTTGATGACTGTCCAGAAGCTGCAGCTGGTGAAGAACGCAGCAGCTTGTCTCCATTTGAGGGTTAGGCATCGGGAGCATATTACACCGGTGCTCCATCATCTGCACTGGCTGCCTATTGCCTTCCCGGTTGGTTATGACTTATAAAGCCCTAAACGGCTTTGGTCCTGTTTATCTGCGAGACCGCCTCAAACCTCGGGTCATTTCGTGGCCCTTGCGGTCAGCCGGGGGTGCCCAACTCGAAGTCCCCCAGGTACGCCGGTTGGTGACAGTGGGGAGGGCGTTCTTGGTGGCAGCACCTCAGCTGTGGAATTCTCTCCCATTAGAGGCCCATTTGTCCCTTGACCTCCCCTCTTTCCACAGATGTTGTAAGACCTGGGGTGATTTCAGACGTGCCGGGCCCGGAAATGGGGTAGTGGTATTGGGTGGGTTTGTGGGTGGTTGTGAGAGGGTTGGCAGGTTTGGGTGTTTGTTTTTATTTTACCATTTTTATGGATTGTTTTTATACGTTTTTATACCTGTTGTAAGCTGCCCTGAGCCTTTTTAGGGAAGGGTGGGATAAAACAATTTGAATAAATAAAAATAAATAAATATAATACTGGGAGAACTTTTCTACATATTACCAACGATTCACCATGGATATATGACATGGTAGACTTGTTTGAACATCTCTAGTAAATCCATGGTAAATTACCCACATAGAGTTTCCTGTTTGTGTTACCACTTGAGAACTGTGATGTGAAAATACCCTTACGCCACTTTCACATGTTATGGGGGAGGCAGGGAAACTTTCGTGAATGCAATCAAGGCTCTATTCTCAAGGGAGTTAGCACACATGTGAATGTGCTATTCTGCATTTATCCTGTGAGATGATCACCCTCCATTGTAAAAGTTACATTGGGGACCTGGTCATGCACAAGTGTTCTCATGAGATAAGCAGGCCTGCCGGCCGCCTCTGCTCAGATCTGTTTTGTGAGGCGTTTGGAGAAGGAGATGGGGAGGGTGGGGAGGATCTGTGGGGGCGTGGGTTGGTTGGAGGGGAGATAGGTTATTTTATTTATATTTTATTGTAATTTTGTTGATGATGTTTTTATCATTTGATACTGTTAGCCGCCCCGTGCTGCCTGAAGCAGGAGGGTCAGGATATTAAGAATGTTAAACAAACAAATAAAAAAGGTGGAATAATGCTTTCCCATGTGTACTATTCCCGTGAGAATAGAGCCGCAATTGCATTCATGGAAGTTTCCTTGCCTTCCCGGTAATGTGTGAAAGTGGCCTTAGTCAGGCTTCTAGTCTGACAAAGGGTATAAGTTGCTTCCCCTTTTGTTTATGGGGCATTATTTATTTATATTTTATTTATTTTTATTTTACAAACTTATATCCCGCCCCCTCCTGCAATGCAGCTTGGGGCGGCTAACAACAGTAATAAAAACAATTAAAATTACTTAAAATATAAATATAAAATACATCAATAAAACAGGGCTAGAAAACAATAATAAATAGATAAATGGGCGGGGGATTAAAATCACCCCCCC
>QEPC01001394.1:7677620-7696222 GCA_003113815.1 Sphenodon punctatus
CCCACAAAGATGGACCAGACGGGCCCTCCGCCCCCCCGCGCTCTTCCCCTGCTGCCATCAACCCAGCGTCAAAGTCGGTCTGAATCCGAGCAATCTTGTCTGCGAAGTAGGTAACAAACTCCTCACAGCGGGCCCGGGACAAGTCCCCATCCAGGTGGAGGGAGGCCGGACTAACCAGCCCCCGCACCACCCGAAACAGCTCCGCTGGACGCGACTTCGCACACGCTATGAGGACCCGGTGCTTTACCTGGTTTGAGGTGGCCAATAAGCGATTTATGGGGGTTGAGGGGGTTGAGGGAGATTTTTGACCCCACCTTAATATAACAGTATGACTGGTTAAGGAAAATCCAAAGGTTTACTGAGGAAAAGTATCAAAACTGAAGGAACAGCCATTGTTCAGGCTTGGATGCTAGGAGAAGTAATTGTTCCCCAAAACTGAGGTGACAAATATAAAATGAGACTTGTGGATCACTATTTGTATGCCTCGGGATGGGAGTGTAGCCCCCTCTTCCGGTCCCCCTTCCTGGTTCAATGCTGAATGTCACAGGGCTAGGGCCCAGCTTCGCCGGGCTGCCAGGCAAGTGAGATTGTACCCCTGTCAAGCCCATAGGAGTGGCCTTGCGGAAAGTTTACTGCATTCTGCTGGTGTCTAAATTAAATGATGCCCGGAAAGCTCTGTGGACCACCCTTATTAAGGCGGCCAACGAAAAGGACCCACGGAAATTCTGGGAGATTATCCGCCAACCCCAGAAGGGGAGAGGGTATCCTCGTAGAGTCTCCCTTTGCCCGGAAGTGTGGCAGTCCTTTTATGAGGGCCTTTTTTCCAACTCTAGGTTGGGGTCTTTTGATTTAGAGAGTCTTCCCTTGGACAGATTTCAGAGCTGGCCCCCAGTTACCGTGGATGAGGTGGTTTCGCTTATTGGCCACCTCAAACCAGGTAAAGCACCGGGACCGGATTTTATATCTCCGGAACTATTGATGAGCGAACCGGTCCGGTGATACAAGTACTTGAGAGGGTACCTTAAGAGTGATAGGGATGGGATCTTGGGTGATGGTACCCAAAGGCTCCTCTGCCCTAGCGATTCAGAACGATCTAGAGCGGTGGCAAGCTTCTGTTGGATGGCTGTCTGAATCACAGTCAATCCTGGGCCCTGCCTAAGCTGCTTGTCTATTTTGTGACCTGTTAATGCGTTTGGGACTTTGTATGGGGCTGCTCGGTCGGGCTATTTTGATCCCTTGTAAATTGTTTTTACCCTTTGAACTGCGCTGATTATTTCTTTTATCTTTTGTTATGGCTCTGGCTAAACAATAAATCAATTATTATTATTATTAATGAGACCTGTATCTCAAGGACTGATTTAAAAACAGAACTGTCCCTAGTATTTTTGGGATATTTGGGAGTGATCATTTAAGGCAGCATATTATCTATTTAAGATGGTCTCTTCCAGAGGTCTTAGTGTAAATTAAATAGAAACTCAGTTATCTGTGAATTCATTTATCCCACTGTTTCTTCTCAAATGGCTTTTAAGACTAATTTTTTGCATTTTGCATGCACTTATATATTTATAATAAAAATGTAAATGAAAGAATCAAAAACTGATGGCATTATCTTATATTACTTTACTTGAAGCGTACATGCACAGAGTAAACATTTGAAAAAAATATTAGTAGCTCTAGGAAGCATAGAGTGTTTAATATCCAGATTAAATATTGGTGGAGCTTGAGTTCTTTTCCTGTCAGTCTCTCTCTCTGCCTCTCTCCTGCTGTTGTAAAAGACTCCTGTCACATATCTCCTGACCAATTATGTCTGCTGTAGCTTGGGAAGGATCCTCTGTATGACTGCTCTCTGTGCTGTGGGCAATGAACAGTAGACTGCCCTGAATTATTCGCAGGATAAACCCTTTATAGGTTTTAGAAACAATTAACTTATCTATTTTCTACTAGTCCTGAAGCTTTATGGGTAGCACAAATGTAAATTTATTTTAACCTCAAATCCAATGTATAATTTTTGTGAAACTGAAAGTAGGAACCAGTGTGATTGGAAGATACATTTCAATTAATTCTTCTACCAATGCTTTATCTCTTCGGCATCAGAACCTTTTATAGTGTTAAAATTAACAATTATGCAGCTGATGGCTGGCTGAATCCACAAGGGGACCTGGAAAGGGCCTCAGATAACACAACATGTATAAATCATTCAGGAGAACAATTCATGAAAGAAAAGTTATCTGTGTTTTGGATGACATTGGAAGAACTAAATAGGAGTCAATTTGAAGAAGGGACATTTCACTCCATTGTCCAGCTTGGCTTTTTTTAATTGTGCTGTAATATACATTTTCAAAATTAATTAACCATTAACAACAAGATAAATGTCTCTTCTTGTGCTAAGGAAACACTGGCCTCAGTAGTGAAAGATTATTTCACATGAGTAGCACTCTTAAAGAAAGCAGTTGCCAGATAAGGTGGCAACTGTACTTTGAAGAGGAACAATGGGAAGTGACAGACAAGCCCATGTTTACCAAACTGAATAGAAGACTTGCAGGTTTCCACTCACTGATCGGTTACATAAGCACAGTGAATCAAGTCTGGAGTGATGTTTCACCAACCCATATCAGTAACAAAGTGGTAACTACTTCAGAATATAATAATAACATGCCATGAAATCTTACTCCAGGCAGTACTGAATAACATTTTTTATTCCTCTTTATAAAATGCTTTCAGATATATCATTGGAACTGGTCTCATGTTTAAACATTTGGTAATTGCAAACTGCTTTCAGCCAGTGTTTGTTCAGACTTTGCCTACAGTGTGGCTGGGGCTAGGTTTGACCCCTCGTGGCGAGAGATTAAAATAGGGCTCTCTTAACTTACGCAGAATTATGGAGGCAAGCTATCTCTATCTACCAAGGATTCAGTTCAGCAGCTGCCCTATGCAAGGAATTGCAGAGGAATTCAGTGTGTGGAATGAACTCGCCTCTCAGCTAGATACTCATAGGAATCTAGGGATTGCCATATGAATCAATTTAGTCTAGCATCCACAAGGGTAAATGGGTTCCCAATGCCTTTTCTTGAAATGCTACCTTATGAAACATGGCATAGGTGGGTTTAGGCAAGGAGCCTCATTGGTTAAAAATAAATAAAATAAAAAAATAATACAATAATAACAATAATAATTAATAATTATGCTTCAATAGCGCCCAGAGTCCATGGTTTGGATCCATTGTGCAAGTATTTGTACAAATATATAGGAAGGCATAGACTTTGTCCCAAAGCATGGGCAGTCTAAAGCCCTTTGTACATGGGGCTTTCTCACTCATGAACACACAGAATCTGTGTGTTCATGAGTGGGAGAGGTCTGTGTGAAGGACACAGCACGGGCAGTGAGTGGGGGTACGTGCATGCACGTTCCCGCCTAACACGTATCCCCATGCACACACACCCCCTCAACCCCCCACACGGAACAACTGGGGAAAATGGCGGTTGCACTGTGCGTGGGGATGAGTGGGGGGTTCGTGGGGATGTTGTGTGCTTGTACGCATGCACCGGCATGCCCATGGAGCTGGTGGATGCCTACACTGACATGAGGCTGAGGTTGGTGAGGGTCGGGAATGAATCAATTTGTAGGATCAGGGTGTTCAACAAGAAGGAACATATGAAAGAGGCAAGAGAGCAATGCAAACAAAATATTTACAATTTTCATATACATTAGGTGTGGTGGTTCTCTACTCTCTTGGTAGGTTGGGGCTCTTGGGAGAGGCTTGGTAGGTTGGAGCTCTTCAGTTTGTAGATGAGACGACAAAGAGGAGATATGATAGAGGTCTATAAAATCATGAGTGGTGTGGAACTAATAAACAACGAGCAGTTATTTACCCCCTCACTTAGTACTAGAACTAGGGGACACTCCATGAAACTCCTGGATGGCAAGTTTAAAACAATAAAAGAAAATATTTTTTCACTCAGCATATAATTGGGTTGTGGAATCTACTGCCAGAGGCTGTGGTAAGGGCCAGTACTATAGCTGAGTTTAAAAGAGGTTTGGACAAGTTTCTGGAAGATAGATCCATTAACAGCTATTAGCCAGACAGGATCAGGGAACATGACGGGAACTGGGGGAAAACAACAGGGAATGGATCCCCCATTGTGACCTGTTGGGTGCTTCTCCCAAGCCACCGTGATTGGCCATTGTTGGAGACAGGATGCTGGGTTAGATGGACCATTGGTCTGACCCAGTATGGCACTTCTTATGTTCTTATGATCCAACTGGTGTAATCCCACTGATGCCAATGAGTCATACTGGCATTGTAAATTGGGCCCCATATTTTTAAAAATATAATTAAGCCAATAAATACACACCAACTATACCCCTGAACTTCCAAACAAGCTTTGATTATTTGGCTAATTACTTGTAGGCATTAGATTTATCACAATTCTTTGTCTTTTGTTTACTTTTCCTGCATTTCCATTACACATTCTCTTTCAGTTCTGCTCCTAGTTATGCAGTATGCAAGCTATTTTTACTTGTTAACTATTTTTATCTTCAAATTACATTAGTAGCAATATTAATTGGTTAATGAGACGTCATCGCCTCTAGTTTGCAGTACAAGAATGTTTACGTTCATGAATAACATTAGCTAGGACATGTAAGCATCTTGCATATTTTTCTATTCAAATACAAATACTTCTAATTACAAACCTGATGGAACACTGCTGCAGAAAATACCTGGTTCAAATCATAAGCTTTCTTGAACTGACAGAAAAGTGTTTGCTAATGTTCAGCAACTTTTAAAAAAATGCATTGCACTAACTTTGCCTCCTTTTGACTGGCTGCAGTCCACGTCCTCTTAAATGGAGTTGATAGACTGTTGGTATTTTCAGATGGGATGGGCCGTTCGGCCCGCCACGCTGAACTCTGAACTCGGATCCCAGTCCATGATCAGACCGGCCGTCCTTTAGACGTGCCGGCCTGATCTCTACCAGGGAGAGGCTGTGCGGAGAGTGTCATCAATATGCGCATGACACCCAGCTGTACCTCTCTTTTACAACAGACCCAGGCCCTGCAGTCTCGGTGCTTACCCGGTGGCTGACAGCTGTGGGGGACTGGATGAGGGCCAACTGACTGAGGATGAATCCTGACAAGACGGAGGTGATGCTGGTAGGTAAGGTAACGGGGGTAATGGCCCCCATTGTGTATGGGGGTCTCTCCCACGTTGGTTCCCCAGGTGCGGAGTCTGGGGGTGCTGCTCGATGCGCAGGTCCTCCTGGATGTCCAGGTGGAGGCTGTGGTGAGGAGCGCCTTTCGCCAATTACATCTGGTGCAGCGACTTTGGCCGTATGTTTCAAACTCTGTCCTGGCCACTCTCAGCCATGCTTTCGTTACCTGTAGACTAGACTATGGTACGTGGAGCTACCCATGATAATGGCTTGGAGGCTGAAGCTAGTGTAGAATGCGGCAGCCTGCCTCGTAATGGGACTGAGCCTCCGGGAGCACATAACACCAGTGCTCCATGCTCTGCACTGTCTGCTGATAGCGTTCTGGGCCTGCTTCAAGGTGTTGGTTTTGACCTATAAAGTCCTAAACGGTCTAGGCCCTGTGCTCTGGTGATATTCAGCGTATGCTAGAGAAGCCTTGAAGCAACTTCAGTGTACACCAGCTGACCATAGTCTCTCTTGGGATCCCTGTGCATGTCTGAGTATAGTCAGAGCACAACAGGCCCATGCCATGTCACCTCCTTAACATGACGCTTGTGCAGGGGGTAAGGAGAGTGGTAAGGAGTTTGGTTATGATAGTTCTGGCCCATAGAGCAATCAGTCTGTGCTGCTGAAAATGTACATGACTGTGGAAGTGTAGAAGCTCCCTGGAACTGCAGTTTCAAATCCTGGTAGAATGAACCCTTGGCCGTTCTGAGATAGGAAGATCTGGTTTGAGAATCAAAGACTCTTGGGTTGTAATCTTGGTTCTGACGCTGCTCTGTTTGTGGCCTGGGAGAATTGCCTACTGCTCTCTGATTCAATCAGTTTCCTTTTTGTAAAATGGAGACTTTCATACTGCTTTTTTCCCTAGCTCACATGGGTGTCATCAGGGTTTAACTATTTAATGTCTGTAATGTCATTTTGAAAATGAAAAGTTCTTAGCATTCTGTTATAGATAATTACAGTTCTGTGGAAGTTACTATGTGTGGGGGGTTTTTTGGATGAGAAATTATAAAGAGAACACCTGTCTGCTCTGCATGGATATTAAAAATATTACAGTGCTTTACGCAAGAGTGAGGATTTGCTGTGGTGTCCTTGGCTAAAATGTTTTCTCCTCCCACTGTTGTAAAATGTACTGTGTATGTAGCTGGCTACTTCACTCCACCTAGAGTTGGCTGCATTTCAGTCATGGGTGAATCAAATCCTTCTTCTAAGAGGCAACATAAGAATTTGTATCAAATCACATATTTGTTGAATTTCTCCTCTTGTTCTGCTAGGTAGGAATGGGAGAACGCGGTTCGGCAGTTCGGAGTTCGGCCCGAACTCGGTCTGTTCAGATGACCGAACTCGAACACGAACCCAAATGCGAACATACCGAACAAACCGAACACCAAACGGCGAAATGGCCGAACAGTTCAGTCAGTTCGGATCGCATTCGGGTGAGTTCGTGTGGCAAAAAAAGGTTCACTGGAAGGTCAAATATGACAGGGAGGTGTCAGTCACTGAGGAGCAGACTTCCAGGCACCAGGGGTGGAAAGGCTTGCAAGAAACTAAACTAATTATCTGCCTCCCCCCTTCCCAACACCTTCTGAGCTAGTCACTGTTCCTGAACAGCAGGCGTTGAGTAGGATTTTTAGATTGCTTTAAGTTTCATTTCAGTTTTGTACTGAAATGAAACTTAAACCATAAACTGAAACCTTGTGTTATGCACTGTACAGACTCATTGAGTATGTATGTATTTCACTACAGACTCCTCTTCTGTTTGTGATTCCCCCCCATCCCATAGATAGATAGATAGATAGATAGATAGATAGATAGATAGATAGATAGATAGATGGATATGGATATGGATATGGATATGGATATGGATATGGATATGGATATGGTAGGCCTGTTCTGACGACCGAACCGAACAGCCGAACCCAAACTCTGTGAACTATCCGAACTACCGAACTGAACAGACGAACCGAACGCAGCCGAACCGAACTGCTGAACCGAATGGACGAACCGAACGCAGCCGAACCGAATGGCCAAATCCGAACTGTGATCTGTTCACCCATCCCTACTGCTAGGGAAATATCCATGAGTAAACTGCAAATTTCTCACGTTTTGTTCATTATATGATTCCCTAGTGGGGGAGCAAGTTATCTATACCATCTAAATAATCCTACATTAAGGCAGGCTTTTACTAGTTTGCGATATCAAACTATGTGAACTGCAGTATTAGAGGGAAGATATAAATGAATCCCACATGGTGAGCGTATTTGCTTGTGTGGCAATGAGATTGAGGATTTGAGGCTTTATGTCCTAAATTGCCCGTTGTACAATAAATATCGTAGGCAGCTACAGGAGGTTGTGTCGTGGGATTCATCCTGCCCAGCGGTACAGCAATTATTTATTAAATGACACTGATTTAAGAAGAACAAAGGCCGTGGCAATATATGTTCACCCAGGCCTTTGGGGAGGGGGGTGGGGTGGGGGAGGGGGTGTTTTATCTTCCCCCACCCTTATTTATTTATTATCCCAGCCTGTTTTATTGTAGTGTTTTTATGGATTGGTTTTATTATTATATTGTTTATAAATTTATAAATTATTTTATAATTAACTTGTTAGCCACCCCGAGCTGTTTGCAGGAGGGGCGGGATACAAATTGAATAAATAAATAAATAAATAAATATAGGACAAAAGTTACTCGTATAATATATGAAGGCACTATTACAACTAAATTAGGACAGCCACCTAGGGATAATGAATAGTAACGAAAGGCCCCTGGAGTGAAAATTTACATTTGGGTATAAAGCTCCAATTAGGACTATGTTTTTATTTAGATGAGCAATTATATAAGTAAAGTTTGTAAATTATGTTTATTGATCTTAGCAACATATTTGAAATGCTAAAATGCCAAAATGCCATGATGAAGTTGCTGACCGAGTAATGTTTATGGAGAATGTAGTAATAGACTGAGAGGTACATGATATTAAGGGTGATTTCTGATGTTAAGGCGGGCCCCATTCACCATGGACCATGGGGTGGTTCGGACCATGGCCTGGGGTAAAGGGGTGCGCCAACAGATGTGCGCCGCTGCTCCCCGGGCCGTGGGGACCGGTGAACCACGGCCTGTGGTGAATGGGGCCCGCCGTAACGTCTGTTGTGGAACCGCGGATCGTGGAGGGGGTGGGGCCGTGTGGCACAGCATGCTGCCACATGGCCCCGCCCCCTGCATTCTGCACCGGTCCTCCCCCCACCAGACGGGCAGCAAGATCGGCCAATCCGGCTGCACTCACCACCGTAGTAGGGGGGGAATGGATTCCACCACCAGCAAGGGTATGTGAACAGACGTGACGATTCAGTCACCCCTGCCATGGTGGCCATTCACCACACTTCTGGACTCGCTCGTGTCCTCGGGTCCAGAAGTGTGGTGAATGCAAACGCAGCCTGCATTTGACTGTGGTGAACATCTGGCGGGTAGCAAACAGATGTTCACCACAGTCAAACTAGGTGATTTCAGAAGTGACGTGGTGAATGTCCACCACAGTCAACCTCAGTCAAATGCAGGCTGCGTTTGCATTCACCACACTTCAAGCACCGTGCATGTCTGTTTGCTTGCATCCAGATGTTCACCACAGTCAAACGCGGCCCGGGGTGAAGCTAACCACGCTTCGTGCGGTCAGGGCAAGAGGAGGTCCAGAAGTGTGGTGAATGGTCACCACGGCAGGGGTGAATGAAAAGTAACTTCTGAACAGAAACCCGCAGCTGCGGTGGAAGGAATTGACCCCAGCCACGGTGCATTCTGGGGCTCGAACTGCAGTCCACGTCTCCACTGCGGGTGTTTTCAGACGTGACCGGGCCGCTTGGCCCCGTCACAAAAACAATAAAGTCATCCCCTGCTGGGATGACCCCGTCATGCCCTAACAGATGTGCCGGGGTCATCCTGGTGGGGAATTGGGGAGGGAGCGGGGCCACGCTGTACAACGTGCGGCTGCATGGCCCCGCCCCCTCCACGATCCTCTGGGGAGACAGGCGGGCGGCGGGGCCAATGCGGCCACAGCATCTGGCCGAATCCGCCACGGCCCAGAATCCCGCCGGTGCTTCCAGGCCGTGGCGACCGACCAGACGTTACTTTTCTTTGATTCCCGCTCGGGATCACTTTCACCACGCTTCCCGTGGAAATGATGCGGCTAGCCCGGGAAGCGTGGTTGAAACTGACCCCATGTGGGGATTGAGCGTGGCGATCATCTGGCAGCCGCCAAACAGATGTGCAAGTCACAGTGACCACAGGTGGGTATTCACCATGGTTCACTGTGATCTTGTAATGTCTGAAAATACCCTGCATGTCTGTTGTGTTCCCCTGGCCCATGTTCTCTCTGATTGCCTCTGGGAGGTGGTCACGATCCTGTCACTTCTGTTGGGGCCGCACGTGTCACCACAGCCCACGGTGAATCCGTTCACAATGGGGTGGGATTCATTGTGGTGAATTGGAACGCGTCACTTCTGAAATCATCCACTGTGTGGTTCAGGCGTGGTGAATCTTGGATTCGTCACATCTGAAATCACCCTAAGTTGATGGATCAGATAGCTTGATGCTATGTGAATGCCTGAATGATTGAAACTGAATGATGTATTAAAAAATATATTTGTGTTAGGGAATGTTTTTATATTGTGAAGGCCATGTGGGTCAACAATAAATTTGTTGTTTACTCAAGTTTACTCATTATATGTCTACTTGTAAATATTGCACAAGCAATTTGTTGCATATATTTAATATCCAAATTTCAAAGTCACTGTTCTTGGTTAGTTACAATATAGGTTAGAAACAATATTGTTTCTGTTCCCAGATTTATGCAATTAATAACACAGTGAAAATTACAAAGATGTTAAATTATATTAATTATATGTACAGCTCAAACTTTGCTTTCAGTGACCATTATAATATTTGAGGTTAACAGTTCTGTAAAAGTTGAGAGTCGACTCTTTGTAAAAGGTAAACACAAAAGGGCTGCAGTCCATATGAGGTTATTAAGTGGAAATTCTTTTTCAAATTTGAATTAATATTGAAAAAATATTTCCCCCATTTTTACCTCTTCTCTAATGTGCATATTGTTTGTAAAAGGCACTATATCAGTGTAGAATTTTATTATTAATAGAGCTATGCTTATGTTTTGTAAAGAAAATAGAACCCAACATTCAGTTCTCAAATGGTGAAGAGCTGCAAAACCTTATTGTTTGGAAAAAGAGAATAGCAAGATCACTAATTAGTTTATTGGTCTGAGTTTCCATTTATTTATATTCTTTTCTAGTCAATCATGAAATCTATTCATTTCCAAAGCTGATGCACATTGAACTTTAATACACACATTAAAGCTCAGACATTCTGAGCTTTAATTTAGGTTCCACATTTGTATACTATTATGAATCAGACTGTGGTTTATAGACAGGATATACTTTTCTTGCAATATTTCACTTTTCAATGTGCTTCTCTACCAAGCCAGACAAGAGGAATTATCTGTCTGTCTGTCTAGCTAGGAGTGTTTCTTGCTGTATTACTTAAGATGTTTCTTTTCTTTAGGTGTCAATAAACCTTAGTTTGGTTGATGATCTTGATTTATTGAATGAATGGGGGGAAAGACCCAGAGACTGAAGCTAATTTAATTTTCCCTAATTTATTTTTATCTTTAAAAAAGGAACATTGATTTTGTGCTTATGATGATGGACTGAAACTCAGGAGGTTTGGATTCAGTCTCCAGCTCTCCTCCTACAGAATCCCAGCAAATTCTTGGACTAATACTTCATCTGTCTGAGGCCTAGATTTCCATTTATAAAACAGGAATATCCCTGCAAGACTTCAGTGGGTCTACTGTAGAATAAGTAGCTTGTGGATCATGGCCATTTTCACACAGTGGTCATTTTTACATGGCACCGCCAGGTGGGGGGGTGTGGGCATGCTGGTGTGTTCATGGTGGGTTGGTGGGGCATGCACACAGCCACACGTCCCCACACACAGAAAAACCTCCGTTTCCCCTGGTTGCTCCGTGCGTGGGGTTGAGTGGGGTGGTGATGAGTGGGGATGCATGTTAGGGGGGAGTGCGCACGCACCTTCACTCACCGTGCACGCTGCATCCTTCACACGGATCACGCCCACTCATGAACACACAGATTTCTGCATGTTCATGGGGTGGGAGAGGTCCGTGTAAAAAGGGCCAGTGTGTTCAGCTATGGGTTCATCAAAACAGTAAAGAATGAAGCAGAAACAATCGCACATCCAGGAAAGCATTAAAAAGTGCATCAAAACTCATTATTTAACCAAAGAGTATCTTACTTTCCATGGAACCACTCCATCATATCTAGGGATGGGCGAACGCGGTTTGGAAGTTCGGAGTTCAGCCCGAACTCGACCTGTTTGGACGACCGAACACGAACACGAACATGAACATACCGAACAAACCGAACACCCAACGGCAAATGGCCAAACAGTTTGGTCAGTTTGGATCGCGTTCGGGTGAGTTCGGGTGGCAAAAAAAGGTTCACAGGAAGGTCAAACATGACAGGGAGGTGTAGTCAGTCACTGAGGAGCAGACTTCCAGGCACCAGGGGTGGAGAGGCTTGCAAGAAACTAAAATAATTATCTGCCTCCCCCCTTCCCAACACCTTCTGAGCTAGTCACTGTTCCTGAACAGCAGGCGTTGAGTAGGATTTTTAGATTGCTTTAAGTTTCATTTCAGTTTTGTACTGAAATGAAACTTAAACCTTAAACTGAAACCTTGTGTTATGCATTTCACTGTACAGACTCATTGAGTATGTATGTATTTCACTACAGACTCCTCTTCTGTTTGTGATTTCCCCCCATCCCATATATATGGGATGTATATATATCCATATATATCCATACATCCATATATATCCATATATATATCCATATATGGATATGGATATGGGATGGGGGAGATAGATAGATAGATAGATAGATAGATAGATAGATAGATAGTAGAGAGTTGTAGGAGTTAGCTTAGTGATAGAGATAGCGTTAGTGATTTAGTTTTAGTGTTTGTAGGAGTAGCTCTGTGTATTTATTAGATAATCAGTTTAGTTCATAGCATTTAGAATAGTTAATAGCAGTTAGATTTAGTGTAGATAGATAGATATAATATTAGATTAAAAAAACAAATAAAAAAACCAAATAAAAACCAAAAGAAAACCATATAAAACCCTATAAAAAACCAAGAAACCATATAAAAAAAACAAAAACATCCATAGCAACATTTCCCGAACGGCCGAATGGAACAGCCAAACAGCCTAACCGAACGGCCGGACCGAACAGCCAAACCCGAACTCGGTGAACTAGCTGAACTGCCGAACCGAACGGACAAACCGAACGCAGCCAAACCGAATGGCCGAACTGAATGGACGAAATGAACGCAACCGAACCGAACGTCCAAACCCAAACTGCGATCTGTTCGCCCATTCCTAATCATATCCATGATAACCTTAGCACAGTGAATATAGTTGGCATATTAGAGGTGATGTATTTAGCAATAACCGTATTTTGTATTTTTAAAAGAATATGATTGGTATAAATGGTCATAATTTTTATTTATAACACGTAGACCTATGCATTACTTTTGATTCATTTGTGTAAATTTAATTAACATCAAGGAAAATGCTGAATGTATCTAAGCAATACTAACAATAAACCTTTTGTACACTTTTTTTGTGGCATGGGTGTAAGAATTTTACCAAGGTCACTATGGGTATAAATTTAAGAGAGGGTGAAGGGTACAGATTTCCCAACTCTCAGACTAAGAAGATTCCCCCTAGACCAGGGGTTCTCAATTTTTTTTCCAGTCATGAGCACTGGAGTGACATGACTACTTGGAGCACTGCATCATTTGCATGAATAATTTGAATAAATATGCATAGATTAATTATCCTCTCTGCAATTCAGTTTAATTCATTTCAGTGGAAATTGAGATAGATTGTAAGCTCTTGGGCAGGAATCATGTCTATCTTATTCTCTGTAAAGCACCAGGTACATCGCTGGTGCTATATACATGCTTATAATAATAATGAATAATAATAATAATAATAATAATAATTTTAAAAAATCAATTAATCCCAGTTTACGGGGATGGATGAAGGACTGTTTTGAAGTGCTCCTGAGCACTACTAAGAGCTGGCTTGGGGAACACTTTCACATATTGCCGGAGCACTCCAGTGCTCCCAAGCACCAGGCTGAGAGAATCCCTGCCCTAGACCCCATTTATGGGGGGAGGTAGTTCATCTCTCTCATGAGCTCCCTCTGGTGGCATTCAAAAGGGCAGTGGCTGGTAGAAGAGCCACAGCTGATTGATGATACGCTACCTTGAAAGTGTGTTGGTGTGGAATCCTCTGTTTGCACCAAGCGGTCAAGGCAAAGATGAAGTTAAGGCTTTTAGTTTACCCTTTGTGACCCTTTGATACTAATGACAAGTCCCTTTTGTGAAGAAGCTCTAGGTAATGAGTGAAACTAATTTAATTTTTCTAAGCATAATCATGGATAAGCATTCAACTCCTTCCCCCCAGGACTTAGTGTGGAAAGGGGGATATAAAGTTACAGATGAGGCTGCTATCCTCCTACATTCTAATCCGGGTCTCATGTTATTGTGCACTATGGCCCATCATCACTAACCATCTCCACCTCCACTTTATGCAGGCATTTTCAAACCATTAGATTTAGAAATACGATAACTTCAACTCAGACTAAACACCTTATCATAAAGAAAATCTA
Organism: Sphenodon punctatus; assembly: GCA_003113815.1. Taxonomy (NCBI): domain Eukaryota; kingdom Metazoa; phylum Chordata; class Lepidosauria; order Sphenodontia; family Sphenodontidae; genus Sphenodon; species Sphenodon punctatus. Next base: position 7,691,571 of record QEPC01001394.1, read on the forward strand.
ATAAGTCATTTCTCTCTCTTTCCATTTCCTTGTACTATTTTCTGTCTTTTTATAATTTGGTAAAGGAAAGGTGGGGAAGTGAGTGAAGTAGCCGAGCCTTGACACACATTTTCTATAGCTTTTGTCTAGGTGAATATATCAGATACCAAGTTGTCTTGGAGCATTAAATTACTTTTAGTGGCATGTATCCTATATTTGGTAACTTCTTTATGGCAAATCAAATGCTTCTTTTCTCTTTTATCCCTGAAGAGCAGAAACGACTGGGAACTCTACGTTGGTACCAGTCAGGGTAGGAGCCACCCCCAAACAGATATCTATTTCCATTAGCTGAAATGCAGGTAAGATATTACTATAAACAGTTATATTTGTTCAGGGCTTTGGGATGTGATTTGTGGGGGAAACTATTCTATTGAATGCTGACCACATCAGTCATCAGTTATACCACTTGAGGATCCGGCTCCTGCTTGCTCATTCTTTGTTTGCCAGTCTTCTCTGTGTAATTAAGGATATATACAATTGTTCCATCAGAGTTTTACAGTTGTTTGTATCTGCTCGATTTTCAGTGTTGGTTTTTTAGACCATATCCTAAAAAAAAACTAGGAAAGCACCAGTTATGGAAAAAATGAGACACATAATTGCATAAATTTGAAAAACAATAGACAAACAATGTTAGATTGAATGTTGGCCTTCTGGCCTTGGGTATAATCCTAGACACACTTTTCCTGGCAGAATTTTATTTACTTGAATGGGCTTTGCAGACACAAATGTGTTGGGAATCACAGCTCTTGAAAATTTCTTAACATTTTATGGGGCAATTTTTGTGCACCAAAAATTATCATTTTCTCTTTGTTTTGTTTTTTTACACTGCCTGCACAACACCTTGCAGTGTGAATCATACTGACAGAAAGGATTGAGTCCAGACCCTACATTATATTATATTATATTTTAAACTCCTGGCTTGAGGAGGAAATGGTAAGTAATGTCAGTAAAATGAAAAGATTACATAATCCTGACACCAGTCTACAGAAGTCACTGCAATTTTAAATAGATTCATTTAAAAATTAATCCGTAACCTCAACATCCAGTTTCGCACTGTACACTTTCAATGGAGGATAGTAATCCCAAAACAAACAATATGCATCATCATAAGATTTTGTTCTACATAACTTGAGAAGGGATTTGGATAATATGTGCAATTTTTTTATTATACTGCTAAAGTGGAATCCCACAAATACCTTTTTGCAAGAACCTTAACCATCCCTAATACATCAATAACTAGCTTTGAATAGCTCCTCTCTCTGCACACAACCTTCTTAGGGCCATCATAACCTTCATAGAGTTAAAAAGTTGAGCCTAATATTTAGCTTAGATTTTCCTTGTTGCATTTTTTGTTACGAAAGATTACTTGCCAGGCTGAGACTTGCAATGAGTGCGGGGAGGGGACCCTGGCTGTAAACATCTACTTGCCTGCTTAAAAGGTAGACTCGCCCGAGGGAAGAAGGGAGTCCTCACCACTGGGGAAAAAATAATAATGTAGTGGGTTGGTGAGAAGGGATGTAAAAGACTAAACTTGGAACAGCCTCCGCCTCATTTTGTGACATTTTGCCTTTTCGATATCTAGCGTGCTAGGGTACCAGCTTACAACCATCAAAATTAAGGTTAACCACCATCAAAACTGAACAATGATGCTGAGAGACTGGGGATAAAGTAGGATTTTCAAAGTAGCAGGCTTCTCAGTACGGGAGGGCTCACCCTGGATTTAGCATTGAAATGATTACTGCATTGTATTACTTAATTTGGAACAATCTCTAAATTCTACTGTAATTTTTTTGTATCTATTATTAGTGTAGAACACTTACTTTTAAGAGCAAAGATTACAAATTAACAAGCTCACATATTGCATCATACTGTAAATTCTCAGAGATCAAAAATATAATAACGTAACTCAAATATTCTTAACTCAACAGAAATATTCTTTGTTACATTTGTTAACTGCCATTTAAAGTAATACAAATGTCAAAGAACATTGTGCTACGTTATTATATTTTTTGTATCTCTGTTCAACTGCCCAAAGTTTTTTCATCACTGAAAATCCTGGCTCAGTGTGGACAAGACATTGCTCACAGGTATTGCTAGAACATGCTCTACTAGCTTTATAATGTTCAGGGATCCACAATTTTTCAGAAATTCAGACCAACACTTCTCAACTTCAGTGGTCTCCAGTTCTGATTGTGTATTTCAGGATTTGGTTGTCTTTGCACCATTAATCTCTGGGTGTTTTTACACACACATTTCTCCTGGATGTTTGCTGTTACATCCTGAACTTTCTGTGTGTCTAAATCACTCACCCAGATCTTAAACATCTGGCTCTTTGAACGTCTGCGTAGAACTTCTTCCAGAACTTTTGTGTGTAAAAAGTTCTCCTGGTAAACTGCTTTGCTCCAGGCAGCTGTGGTTACCAAAGAGCCACACCCCTAGCTCGCAGCTGTGCCGCTGCACCGCCTGCAGCAGAAGCAGCAGCGGCACCGGAAGCCCCCTCGCAGCGTTGGGTTGCCAGGACAACCCGATCGCATACCAGCCCCAGCTGTGACATGAGGTCAGTGCCTGAGCTGGTGCGGCACTCCACTCAGTTGCAGGCATGCAGGGGAGCGGGGTAGGAAGTATAAAACCCCGGTGCTGTGAGGCACGCAAAGCCGGTAATTGAGAAGCTGGCCCCTACTAGAGCTAAGTCTGGTTTTGTCTTTGTTCCTTGTGTAGAGTCTGAGAGTTATATTGGTACAATTGTTGTTGGTCCTTTATGTATTTCCCTGTGAGTGAGTGTGTGAGTGCATGGTGAATGTACAGAGTGTCAGCCTGCCCCGCCGCCCCCCCCGGCGGTCCTTCCCCTCTCCCTTTGGGATTGCAAGCCCTGCCCCTTCCCCTTCTGGACCCAGGTCCCCTTCCTACCATCACCTACCTCCCCTTCCCCTGTGGACTGTTGTGTAACTGTGGTATACGTGTGCAACGAGAGGGTATACTCCAACAGAGCCCGCTCTGTGCCCTATGATGATAGAGGCCTGATCTCCTTGAGATCTAAGGGCCATCACACTATCCTGACGGGATTGTTTCCCAGGTGCACCCTAACAGAGCATGGTACGGAGTCCCTCGTGCTTGTGTGGGTTACACCCATGTGTGCTCTCGCCTCTCCTTTCCCTCTCTTCCCCCCGACAGAATTACCAGCACCATATCCCCTTCCTCCTATTTGTTGGGTTCTAGTAAGGGCTGTGCAGGCATTGGCTATGGAAGTGAAAGATTTACAGGCTAAACACACCAAATTGGAAGCTTCAGTAGCCAGGGAGTAGGGGGGTGCAGGCCCTGTGAGGCTGCCCCCCGCACCAGCTCCCGAGGTGCCACCAGCCCCACAGCCCAAGGGCCCCAAGATTGAAAAAGTCTCAGGAGATCGATGAATGTTTTGAGGATTTCTTGCCTTATGCAATTTAAACTTCACTATGCAGCCAGCCACTTACCCAACTGATACCTTAAAGGTGGCTTTCATTATTGGGAATCTGGGGGGAATCGCCTTGGATTGGGCTACTAATTTATTGAAAAGTAATAGCCCACTACTGTCTAATTATGCTGATTTTGTAAGAGAAATTACCTTTTTATTTGACTATCCTCATCAGTTGAGGGATGCTGAAACAGCCAGTATGTCCCTTAAACAGGGAAAAGGGGGTCTGCTAGAATACATCACACACTTCCAGCAATTGGCCCTGGATTTACAGTGGCCCAATGATGTATTAAAGGTGCTTTTTAGGAAAGGGCTTAGTGAGGAACTAAAAGACCAACTTGCCTATACGGCACTTAACTGGTGATGCTTGCTCTTCAGATAGATGATCGCCTAGCAGAGAGATGTAGAGAGAGAAAAAAAGAGACCAGGACATATTTCCCTAGAACCCCTTTGGTACCGCCCCCTGTAGCTGAGGAAACAAAAGGCACTGATTCCAAACCTATGCAGTTGGGAACCTTTTGAGGGCCGTTGACTGTAGAGGATAGGGACAGGAGATGGAGGTCTAGAGCCTGTTACTATTGTGGGGAAACTACCCACTTTGTTCATGAATTCCCTACCTTATCTTCTCAACAGAGGGAACAGAGAAACTTCAAGGGAAGGGACAGGCAGGGGCCATCCCAGACATAAAGCAAATCCCCTTAGTCCTTGTCACCCTTCAGACCCATCTTCGAGTTCCTATAACCCTGATCATTGAGCCCCGTAAGTCCCTCATAGTCTGGGCCCTTATACATTCAGGGGCATCAGGGAATTTCATGGATTCAGGATTGGTTCGACCTAACGCCATCATGATTGAATCTAAAATTCACCTAGAGCCGGTGCACACTATAGATGGCTCACCCTTAATTTCAGTGCCTATTACAATGCAAACCTCCCCATTAGATTGTGCAATCAGGGATGATTGGGAACAGATAGTTTTTGATGTAGTGGGCACCTGTTTTTTCTAGTAGTGTTGGGTTTACCCTGGCTCTGCCAGCATGATCCCCAACTCTCGTGGAAACAGAAATGAACTCCTTATCTTCCCCCCTCATCCTTCCTCTCCTTCCTCACTGTCAATAACTATTGATGGAGTCACCATCCTGCCTGTCCCCCAAGCCCGTAGCCTAGG
>QEPC01001394.1:7699464-7729120 GCA_003113815.1 Sphenodon punctatus
TCTGTTCCCCTTCCTAAGTCTCTCCCCCAGCTCCTGTCTCTCAGATTGTAAGCCCTAGGGGCAGGGACCGTGTCTATTTTATTACTTTGTAAAGTGCCAGGTACACTTCTGGCGCTATATAAATGTTTGTTAATAATAATAATAATAATAATAATAATAAATGACTTCAACTGATGTCTAGTTACTGTGCTCAAACATGCAACTAACCCAAGCCAGGTCAGGGCACTGCCCTGGCAATCTGTGGGTACTCTGTGGCCAGCAATCTGGCCATACCCAAGGACTATATGGATTATGTGGGTGTTTTTAGCAAGACATAAGCCGCAGAACTGCCACGCCATTGGTCGTAAGACTGCCCCATTGACCTGCATCTCGGGAAAGAGCCCCCATTTGGATGAATTTACGCCTTGTCAACACCGGAGTTGGGAGTGCTTCACCTCTATTTGGAGGAATGTTTATGAAATGGGTTCGTCTGACACTCCTGTTCCCCCACCGGAGCACCCATCTTCTTCGTGCCAAAGAAGGATGGGGGTCTCAGACCCTGCATCAATTACCGGGGTCTGAATAATATCACTGTTAAACATCGTTACCCATTGCCACTTTTCCAGAACTCTTGAATCGTCTACAAGGAGCACATATCTTCACAAAACTAGACCTTAGAGGAGCTTACAATTTGATGAGAGTTCAGGAAGGGGACAAATGGAAAACCACCTTCCGTATGCGTTATGGACACTTCGAATATCTAATGATGCCGTTCAGCCTGGCTAACGTTCCAGTCACCTTTCAGCATTTCATTAAAGATATTCTCAGAGATATAGTGGACATTTTAGTAATTGCCCACCTAGACGACATTCTGATCTATTCTGCTTTGATTCATCAACATATGACCCATGTATGGCAAGTGTTACAACGACTACAAACCCATAAACTTTACTGTAAAATAGAAAAATGTGCGTTTCACATAACCACAGTAGAGTTTTTAGGTTTTGTGATCAGTCCATCTGGAATCAAGATGGATGCTCGAAAGATAGAAGTCATTCAACGCTGGCCTTTACCAAAAGCCGTGAAACCACTGCAAAGATTTCTAGGAAGCACAAATTACTATCACCATTACATCCCGAACGATGCAGAAACAATGACCCCCTTATGTGGCTATTGAAGAAAAATCAAGATTATACTTTGGCACCTGAACAACAGTACAGTTTTAACTTCCTCAAAGAGGCATTTATGATGGCACCTATACTGCAACACCTCAATTTCCAAAAACCTTTTCATGTGGAAGCAGATGCCTCTAGTGGTGCTATTGGAGCAGTACTGTCACAAGAGACAGAAAAAGGTAAAAGAGTATTACTTTGTGCTTACTACTCCCGGAAGCTAACCCCCGCAGAGCAAAATTACACTATATTTGATAGTGAACTCCTGGCCGTTAAGGTAGCTTTTGAGACTTGGCGACATTATTTGGAAGGTGCAAATCATGCAGTAACTGTAATAACGAACCATAAAAACCTTACTTACCTCCAAACGGCACAAATATCCAATGCCCGACATGCCCGATGGACTCTCTTCTTAGCACACTTTTCCTTTGTGATTCTTTACCGACTCGGGAAACTGAACATTTTAGCTGATGCATTATCTAGGTATCATGAAGAACACAATATGGACAGGCGATTACAAGGACCCATATTGAACCATAAGGTTTTTGCTACTACCTATTTGCAGCTGGAACACATAAAACAAGCCATCGCACGAGAACTCATTCCAGCAGAAGGTCCTTCCTACGTCGAAGACAATGGACTACTTAAAAGACAAAACCAAATTGTTGTCCCTCCTTCCTGTCAACCACACATCTTGTGGTTTCACCACGATGCCCCACTCGCAGGTCACCCAAGGCAGGAACGAACATACAAAATGATCCAGAGATCCTTTTGGTGGCCCACTCTCGCATGCGATGTACGATAGTATGTTAAAAGTTGTGCCACCTGTGCCCACACCAAGGTCCCCAGAAGAACTCTCCGTTCCACCCACGGCCCCTGGCAGCGGGTAGGTATAGATTTCATAGTGGAATTACTCCCTTCCAGGGGGTATAATACCGTGTGTGTTATAGTGGACCATTTTACCAAAATGGCCCACTTTGTAGCATGTAAAGGATTATTCACAGCTTATTGAACAGCTCTACTTTTTGTTTGCCATGTGGAAAAATTACATGGCTGGCCATTAGAAATAGTGAGTGACCGAGGTTCCCAATTTGTTTCCCATTTTTGGGTAGCCCTAGTCTTGGCCTTGCAAGTAAAATTGAAACCTACCACCGCTTACCACCCACAGGACAACGGACAAGTCGAGAGAGTAAATCAAAATTTTGAAATTTTGAAATCCTCCCAGCCCTCCCAACATCCAGGCCCTGTTGCCCTGTTGCCCTATCAGACCTCGGGCCTGAGTATGAAGTTAAGGCCATCCTGGACTCTAAACTACGTCGGGGTCACCTACACTACCTCATTGATTGGGTGGGCTATGGCCCAGATGAAAGGTCCTGGGAGCCTGCTACCAGCGTCATTGCCCCTCATCTCCTCTGCCTGTTTCATCGCTGACACCTGAGAAGCCTGGGCCTCTCCGGTTCCTTGCCCAGGCGGCTCGACGGGGGGTTACTGTCAGAGCCACCAACCTGGGACACCACTGGGGGGGGCCTCGGGGCCCCACAGCATGCCAAAGGGCCACTCCCCCCACTTGCAGCCGTACCGCTACACCGCCCATAGTGGAAGTGGCAGTAGCAGCACCGGAAGCCCCCTTGCAGCATCAGGTTCCCAGGACAACCCAATTGCATGCCGGCCCCACAGATCCCCAGCCATCAACCTCACGAGACGCGAGGTCAGTGCCTGAGCTGGTGCAGTACTCCGCATGGCTGCAGGCACGCAGGGGGGTGGGGCAGCTTGAGAAGCTGGCCCCTACTAAAGCTAAGTCTGGTTTTGTCTTTGTTCCTTGTGTAGAGTCTGAGAGTTATATTGGTACAATTGTTGTTGATCCTTTGTGTATTTCCCTGTGAGTGAATGTGTGAGTGCATGGTGAACTAGAGAGTGTCATCCCCCTGCCCCCGGTGGTCCTTCCCCTCTCCCTTTGGGATTGCAAGCCCTGCTCCTCCCCCTTCTGGACCCAGGTCCCCTTCCTACCATTCCCCACTACCATCACCTACCTCCCCTTCCCCTGTGGACTGTTGTGTAAAAGTGGTATACATGTGCAATGAGAGGGTATACTCCAACGGAGCCCGCTCTGTGCCCTATGATGATAGAGGCCTGATCTCGTTGAGATCTAAGGGCCATCACACTATCCTGACGGGATTGTTTCCCGGGTGCACTCTAACAGAGCGTGGTACGGAGTCCCTCATGCTTGTGTGGGTTACCCTTGTGTGCTCTCGCCTCTCCTTTCCGTCTCTTCCCCCCTTACCTGTGACACTGTCCAGCTTTATCTAAAATGTGCCAACAAGATCAATGAGATCATAGTTCATCTCTGTTTAAAATTCTGCTATTTTTCAAAAGAGTTTTGTTATAAGAGTAACACTTATTCAGGGAACCAGGAGGAACATTTTTAGGGCCCAATCCAAGGTGCATGCAGGTTGTGCATGAATACTGTATGCATACCATGCACATGGTGCACACGCATACTGTATGTGTGTAGTATGCACATGTGCACAGCTTGGATCAGCCCCATAATCTTTCTTCCTTCAACAATTTTTGCCCATTGTCAGAAAGATTGTTGAAATCGGTGTTCAGTGAATAATCAAAGAACTGGTAATCTTTTCTTATGATCAACTCATTGAGTACTCCATCTGCTATGATGTAAAGTTGGGTCTCCAGGGTTGTCTTTGGTTCAAGTTGTTTTTTCTGGCTGACATGAAAATACATATAAAACTGTACACAAAATGAATGTAATACTCAAGAGAACATACCCCATTGTCAAGTAAACTGTCCTCTTTATTTTTTCACATAATTCCAAATCAGTGTGTAAATTAGGGTGTTAAAAAATGAGATGGTAGCCCACACCAGGTAGGTGTCCACCTGTTCTTTATTAGATGTTCATCTCCACTGGCCACCACCCACTGGACATGCAGCCCCCACCCATGGGGGGTCCTGGAGCATGCGGAGCCCACCTATCAATTAGGTTGTGTGCAGTATCGCACACAAACAGGTGTGCCAGTACCATAGAGTAAAAAAACCTAGACCATTCCAAAGGGTGACCGCTTTCAGCCCCTTTCTCCACTCTCACTCATGTAACGTTTGCCTTAAAAGCCCAATGTGCCATTTTCAAACATGCATTCTCCCAGCTTGTCCTGGTTGGCAGTTCGTGTCCAATGCTTGCTGTGTCCCAGCTGCTGCAGTCTCAGGAATGACTTACAGGGGATTACCATCACCAGGGCCGTGGCTAATAGTGACAGCCAGGCAACAACCAACACTGCTTCCTCCACTGTTCAGTCACAGCCAGTCGCTGCCTACAGATCTGCCTACTAATGTTGCATTCCCTGGACCAAGGAAGAGACATAGGCCTTCATTGCTCTATGGAGGGGAGGGGGCAGAATGTTCAATATGCCCTGGTGGAGTTCTGCAGAAATGAGATGGTGTTCCAGGAGATCTTGGCACAAATGTTGCTGCAGGGCTATGAACAGTACCAGGATATGAACCAGTGCCGGTTGCGGGCCAAGGACTTGCGACGCGGATACACAGAAACATCTGGGACCACAACTTCACTGATGACTGCAGGAGGCAAAGATTGTCCTAATACAAGCTCCTGAACTGGTTCTTGTGTGTGGATGCAACTGCCTGTTTGGCTGCTCCAGGGGACAGAAGCAGATGGATATTAGGGGTGTGCAGATTCTTTTAAATATTTAATTACTAAAACGAACAATGGCCCATTCATTTTAGTATTTAAAATATGAAAATGATAGGCCATGATAATGAAAATGGACAGAAATAAAGGAAAAAACCCTCCGTTTCACTGTGCATGTGCAAAGTGGTCGCCGGGGCTGTTCTATGCATGTGCATTGCTGCCATTTTGGAAAAGAGGAGCCATTCTGTGCATGCGCAGTGGCCATTTTGTACATACGCAGATCAACTGACGCTGCCTGCGCCATTTTGGAAAAGGGCTACTCATGCGCAGAATGGTCCAGTGGTCATTTTGCACATGTGCAGTAATATTTTTAATTTTTAATAAAAGGAAATGAAAAATGAACGAAAACGGTAGAGGAGGGTCACAAAAAACCTGAAAACAAACAAGATTTTGGAAATGAAAACAAAAAAAGGTAACAAAAACAAACAGTGTGGCTGCTGCACATCCCTAGTGAATATGGCCTCAAGGGCACTATCATCTCATTTGTTAACACCCTAAGTTTTAATGACTGTTTTTATGACTGTTTTAAATATTTTTAAGGTTGTTTTATTTGGAATTTGTTAGCCGCCCCGAGCTGCTTGCAGGAGGGGCGGGGTATAAATGTATTAAATAAATAAATAAATAAATAAATAAGTTTCTTCTTCATCCTCTACCTTCCACCACTTGAGGCACAATCCTCTGAAGTCAATGGCAGCTGAGCCATTGACTTTAATGGAAGGAGAAGAGTGTGTGCCCTTAATCCACATTGCAAATGCCTGCTTGACAGACAACCATCACATGGATTCATGTCTCAGTAGTGCACTAAACTCTTTCCCAACAAAATCTTAACAGTTTTTCAGTTCATTCAGAAGATGAGAAAGATTCAGTGCATGCCTTTATTTTGAGACTTTCTGCATCATTGGCCATTTGCACATGTGTCTTGCAGCATTATCGAAAATGTGACTGATAAAGTTTGCTTTCATCAAGAGAGGGTGTTCTGCTTTTAAATTAGCAAACACAGAATGAGGCTTGCCATAGTTAACAGAGGCATTGTCAGCCCTACAATTTACCAGGTTTTGTTTCTTAAGGCCATTTTCCCCAAGAACATTCAGTAGTTTTCTTGAAATTCCATCTACAGTTCTAGGACAATCTGTTAATACTCTTCTCAATGGAAAACAAAGGCACATGTAATGAGTACAGTTTCTAATTTCCATATTAAAATTATCATTACAAATTGAGAAAGGTTTATTTCCTTCCCACTCATTTGACCCTAAGTTCCCTGAACATAGGCTAGCACTTTCCACGATACAATCCACTTTTGGTTACAACCATGTTGATTTTTAAAATATGTTTTAGAGTCTGAAAAAATGTTAGTAGTTAATTTGTTGCCACAGTCTTGGGGCATATAGCTATGTTGACACTGAACTCCATGATTAGTAATAGCCATTTCAGTAGCAGTGATGATTTGAACTTATTAAAAAAAAAAATCTGCAATGTATCAAGAAAGCTTCTGTATTTGTATATTTATCCCCACTTGCTTGCTCCTTTATGGCAGTTCAGTCCATTAAGTGTACAGAAAATGAACACTTAACAACATTTGACCACTGGGGATTTTTACTGTCTTGTGAGATCCACATTTTAAAACTGGGGTTGCCAAGCCTCCTGTCTATCTTTGGAGGAAGAGGATCTGGTTCATTCACTATAACAAAGAAAATGCAGTAAAATAAGAAACACCACACAATGGCACCTGGTTCACCACTACAAGAATTGAATGTACCTGTGTTTGCTAATCTTCTGCCTTGTCCCGACAGAAGAGATCTACCAAACCACTGCGTGCCTGGCATCTCAACGAAACAGCTACTGCTGTTTTTCCTCTGTTCTGTCCCACCATGCCCTGCTAGAGGGGTAGAGGAGGAATTCTGGACTCAGAGAAAGAAGGTGCTGAGCAAGTAGTGGGGATCGCAGCCTAGGCCAGAGGTGAATGGGCTCACACTCTCTCATTTTTTTTAAAAAAAAAAAAGAAAGAAAAAAGGTCATCAAGCAAAGAAAAAACCCAAACTCCAAGGATATATTGTTGTATGGAAGGAGCTTCTTTCTCCTTCAGTACAACAACAGGAAATGGTTGGGAAATGACATCCTTAAATCATCTCTCCTGCTCAGTCTTCCATGGTCAGGGTTCCCTCTGCTACAGTCTTTTCCGGTCTTATGCTCAGTCCTTAAATTGTTTGATTTGCACCTTTCCCCAGTTGCTTTTAAGAACATTTTATTTATTTATTTATTTATTTAATGGATTTGTACCCCGCCCCTCCTGCAAAGCAGCCCGGGGTACAAATTTTAAGAGGGGTATTGATTCTTAACTTACGCCTGTAACCATAGGCTTCATTTTGGAATGCAAATCAATGCAGAGTCTTACTGTTCATTCTCCACTTTGTTGATATAGTTCTTTTTAGTATTCAAATGTGAATTTCATCGGGCTTAGCCGATTTGAGTCCACTCAAGTTATTGACACTGAATTCTTCAACCTGTTCCTTCCTGTTTCTTCCATTGACTTTGCCATTCCTCATTAACTATTATTGTATTGCATGTCCCATCACTATTATGTTTTTTCATGGAGTCTGAAGCAAAATAGCATTTTTTGAGCCTCATCCGTATGTCTGTTATTTTCCAGTAAGTAATAGGCCTATATAGTCCCTTTTTATCCCTCCACTTCTTGGATACTGAATAAAACATTTTCTTCTTCCCTTTTACATGTTTTGCTAACAGTACTTCGTTTTGTACCTTTGTCTTCTATCTTTGGTCCTAAGTGTATGTATTACAAAGAGCAAACCTCTGTTTCCTGTAATTTCTCCTTTCTTGTGTGATTCTCTTTTCATTTCTAAGGCTCTAAAAAGCCCGTAGTGCATCCATACCAGTCTTTTACTGCTTTGCCTTTTTCTATTAGAACTGCATTAGAATTGTTTTCAGCTGTGCTTTGAATATTGCCCTTTTAGAAAGTTCCAGCTGTCTTCAACCCCTTTTGAAGTGTTTCTTCATTAGACTCTCTTCCCATTTTTCTCATTGGAAGGAGCGCTGAGAATGGAGTGTTAGGGGGTCAAACCAGAGACTTAGAGGTTACCTTTCTTTCACCAGTGGAGGTAAATTACTGAAATAGTGCTTAATTCAAATTCCTGCCTTTATGGACAAATAGTACATTGAATGTGAGCTTTACGCACAGTAGTGAACAACACAAATGTGTACTTGAATTAGATACTAAGGGGAAATTCTTCCCTTGGTTCTCTGTATTAATGGGAAATGTTTGCCTGTCTTACACAAGGGCTACAGCTGCACAAGCCGGGAGGGTCCAATCCCTCGTGTGCCCCGGGGCAAGGCCAGCAGCATGGAGAGCAGGGTAGATGGTCAGATTCCCCATGAGGAAACCAGGCAGGTGATGTTGGCAATCCTGCCATGCTCCAGGCCCTGGAGTCCAGGGGGACCGAGGCGCTGGCCACATTGCCTGAGCAACCAGCCCTTTTTCCCCCCCCCCCCCCCCATCCTGTGTCTGGCCACGACATGGGTTTGTGCAACTGGTGACAACACCCGCTCAAAGCCTCACAGTGGTCCTCACTAAGGGGCAGGAGAGACGGGGACTTGCATTGGGCAGTGTAGCAGGGGGTCTTCCCAAGGCCACACGGGGTGGTGGCATGTCTCTGGGGAATTAGCTCACCCCGCTGCCATGCCTATTCAGCCAGAGCCTCAGCTGAATCCCCCTTTTCTGGAAGAGGGTACCCTCCTGTAGGACCCAGCCCAGGCAAAGTCCAGAGGGTAACAAGTCCACAGTCCTACATTAGGCTCAGTGTCCATACACAATCCGTGGGCTGCCGGCTAAGTCACCTCCACCCTGGAGGTCCAGGTCAGTCTATCACAAGCTGAGGAGCAGTACCACATCAACCCCCTTGTCCATCTAGCCAGGCCTCAAAGCTCCAGGCTCTGGCCCAGCCTTCCCCAGGCATGAGACTCCCCCTGTCCCCCTATCCCCCCGGCACAGCCTCTCCTTAGTACCTGTGTCCACTCTGGTTCTCCAGTCTTCAGCACCCTGGAGAGTGTAGAGTGGGAAGGCCTCCTTCAGGTTTCTTCCAGGGAGATGTTGCTGCCTTACTCTCTGCCTTCCAACCCCTTATGTAGCCAGAGTGGGCGTCACCCACAGCACAGCACTACTGCCCTTAAAGGGCTAGTGTCCTGCCTACTCTGGCACCTTAGGACCAAGCCTGTTTTCTCACAGGCTGGCTCCTTGGCATGGGCTAGCTTCCCCCAGACCCATGCGCATGTGCACAGCCCTCAGCCCCTTCTTAAAGGGGCAGCAGACGCACAGGACTGCTCCCTGCTACAGGGAGCCTCACCCCACTTTAGGTAAGACTACTATGCACTGCAATCCCAACCATTTCCCAAGGATGCAGGGCATACTAGCCAGCTACCCACCCTGCCATGCAGTGGGGTGAACATCTGGTATCTGCTGGGCACGCAATGCACTACATCGTGGGGTAATGGGGTAATGCTGCCCAAATCAGGTTAGCATCTCATGTGGAGTCCAATTGATGTCATTTAGTAACCTTCCAGATAATAAGCTACCGTTTATTGCAGAATGAATATATAAAAGAACATAAAATGCATACTACTGATGCACTGAAAACAAGTTGTCATCTTACATGTTTGTTCATATTATTATGGTGGAGTGGCTGCAAGATCATAGTTAAATTATTATTATTATTTTATTTTAACAATTTTTTACCCTGCACCCATGAAACAATATACCAACAACCAGAATTAATAATTTGTATCCCAAAACATAATTATACTGGATATTCCAAAAGGCCGAGTATTCCACTTACAGGTCTAGGAAATAACTCTTTTAAGATCTTTCACTCCTTAGAATTAACAGTGACTTCTCTCCTACACCCCTCAGCCTTATAGGCAAAAATTGCCAACTGTGTTATAATACAAGGGTCCCCCTGCAACAGAAGCCAGATCAACCTCTCCTGTCGCGTAAAAGCTTGTAAAGACCACATTTTTGCTGGGAAAAAACTATTTCTAAGCTCGTCAGCCCGCAGACAGTCCATAACATAATAGATTATTTCCTCTATAACCCCTGATCCACATGGGCAAAGTCCATCTTCTCTGGGGATACCTTCCCTCCTCCCCTCTACCATTGCAGATGGCATTTGTTCCAACCGCAATCTGGCAAAGGCTTTTGTCAGATTACTATTCATTTCAACCTTGAGAATTTTTCAACTCCTCAGAAGGTAATTTGGGGCTATCCGAGACTCTTGTACAAGGGCAACATAATTTTGCAAGCTATATCCAATAAACGATGTCTTACTAGATCTTGGTCTATGGCTGATACTTATCTTATATTCTCCTGAAACAAATATCCCATCCCTATATATCCTAAATATCCTGACTGCGTGACCTGGGGGGTTTGAGCGGGACCGTTCTTGAATGGTTGCGCTCATTCCTCTCGGGGAGGAGTCAACAGGTAGTGTTGGGGGAGGAGACATCGAGACCCCGCGCTTTACCATGTGGCGTTCCGCAGGGTTCGATCTTGTCTCCGCTGTTGTTTAACATCTACATGCAGCCCTTGGGGGAGGTTGTGAGAAGGTTAGGGGTGCGATGTCACCAGTATGCTGAAGATACTCAGCTGTACCTCTCTTTTTCTACTGACCCAGACCCTGCTATCTCGTTGCTATCCCAATGTTTGGAGGCCGTGGCGGAGTGGCTGCGGCTGAGCAGACTGAAGCTTAACCCCGACAAGATGGAGGTGATGTTAGTGGGGAGAGCGAAGGGGGTGGTGGCCCCCTTAATTGGGGGGGTTCGCCCTCCTATAGCTCTGCAGGTTCGGAGTCTGGGGGTGATACTGGACGCAGATCTTTGTCTGGAGTGGAAGGTGGAGGCAGCCGCTAAGGCTGATTTCCGCCAGCTATATCTAGTACGTAAACTGCGTCCGTTTGTCTCCGGCCCGGACCTGGCCTCCCTCATCCATGCCTTTGTCACCTCGAGGCTTGACTACTGTAACGCGCTCTACGTGGGGCTTCCCTTGTTCTTGGTTCGGAGGCTGCAGCTAGTGCAGAATGAGGCGGCTCGTCTTCTTACGGGGACGGGCCGCTGGGAGCATATTACACCGGTGCTCCGAGCTCTGCACTGGCTGCTGATAGCATGCCGAGCCAAGTTCAAGGTGTTGGTGATGATCTATAAAGCCCTACATGGTCTCGGCCCCTCATACCTTAGGGACCGCCTTGCCCTCCGCGCCCCAGAGCGGCTCCTGCGGTCTGTCAGGGGTGCCTTCCTGGAGGTCCCCCGTGTTAAGCGGGGGGCCACGATGGAGAGGGCATTCTCAGTAGTGGGGCCGCGGCTGTGGAACTCCCTTCCAGAGAAAGATCGCCTGGCCCCTAGCCTGTTAACATTCCAGCGAAATTGTAAGACCTGGCTGTTCGCCCAGGCCTTTGGGAGGGAGGGTTAGTAGGGTGGGGTTTTTTAGTTCCCCCACCTATTTCTGGTTTTAGATTGCATTTTAGCCCTGTTTTAATATTTTAATAATATTTATGATACATTTTAACGGATTTTATTGTATTTTAAATGCTTGGAAGCCGCCCCGAGCTGCATGGCAGGAGGGGTGGGGTAAAAATTTATAAAATAAAATAAAAATAAAAATATATGTCTTAACCAAGGAGACTGATCATTGTAAGATCGCAATTTGTCCTCAATGTCGCACATCTTAATAAGACGTGAGGGGGGAGCTGCCAAGACTTTTAACCCAATATCAAACCACTCTGATACTAACAGTTGTTTCCAGGTTTAGGAGGCCAGTTTCAGGTCTTTAAAATGCCACTGGGGTTGCAGCGGGTAAGCCAAGTAGAGCGTGAACAAATTTATTTTGGGGGATGTTGATCCGGTCTTTAATTGCAAATCCCCATAACTCAGAGTCATAAAGCAGTTGGGCAATCACTTTCACACAGAAAACATAAAGAACGTCGGTCATGACTTCCTTAAGATATTTATTCTTGAATGTCATGACCCTGGCCATTGTCTGAAATGCCTTAGTCTTTGCAGCCAGAAGACAGTCTTTCCAAGAAAGAGAGGAGCTCAAAAGTAGGCCTACATATTTATATTTCTTAACACTTTCAAACCTGATTTTGTCAATACACCAGGGGAATTGCCTTGCCCTTCTCCAAGAGGCAATTTTAGTCTTAGTATAATTAATGTCTAATTATAGACATTTATTTGTTTTGCAAAGCACATTAAATTTTTCCAAAGCCCTTTGGAGCCCTATTGGTGTCCTTGACAATATCAAGGCATCATCAGCAAACAAAAGAACACCCACTGGTGTATTTAGTATATTAGGTAGATGAAAATACAGAATAATCATTTCTATAATAAACTCATCTACATAAAGGTTAAAAAGTGTGGATGCCAATACACACCCCTGCTGAACCCCTTTACTGACTTGAATTCTGCCTGTCAATTCTCCACAAAGTCCATAACGGACCCTTGCCCAGGTATCACTATAGTACGCTATGATAAGATTTAGCAAGGAAAGATCTATCCCCAACTTGAGCAACTTTTCCCATAGGAGACCCCTATCTATACTGTCAAATGCCGCTCTAAGATCAACTTAGGAGGCATATAAAGTACCCTTAGATGGTTTGGTGTATTTGTGCCTTATAAATTGAAATGTATAAAGATTATCAGTAGTTGAATATTGATCCCTGAAGCCTGCTTGGGCTTCAGAGAATAAATTTCTTACATCTATCCACTTAGAAAGATGATATAAGAGGAGTCTACCAAAACTTTTACATGTACGGTTCAGGAGACTAATTGGACGATAAGCTGAAGGGTTATCTTTACAAACTTTTAAATAAATCAGTAGAATTGTATGGCCCTTCCAAAAATCAGGGAATTTGCCCATCTTTATGATGTTATTATACCAAACTGTCAGTATAGGAGCCCAGCACTCAGGATTTTCACAATAAACTTCTGCTGGGATTCCATCTGGGCCAGGTGCTTTATTCTTCTTTTGTAGACCAAACAAGTCCATAATTATTTCCTCTGAGACCCTATATGCAGAATCTAAATCAGGCGCTTCTTCATACTCCAAAAGTGGGTTATAACTGGGATCGTTGGGAGCAAATTGACTAGAGAAATACACCACCCACTTATTTGGGGAAACATTACAGTCCAAATTCCTTTAGAAAGAAGAAGATCCCCTCACAACCAGTTCCCCAAAGGATCTATTATCCTTATTTTGGATTGCTGCTTTTAATCTATCCCACTGCTGCTGATAATATTGCTTTTTCTTTTGTGGGAGGAAACATTTATACTGGCTTCTGAGAGAGCAAAATGAAGGCAAAAAGTTGTTAGTATGTTCATTTGCCTTCTTGAGCATCCTCAGTTCTTGGTTAAATTTTCTTTTCTCCTGTCTGCAATCGCGATGGAACCATGGGGCGCCCAATCTCTGCATTGAGTTTCTTTGGGGAGACACTTCCTTCTCCACATAAGGTCTTAAAAGATTATTTATTTGTACTATAAGAAATGAAATTTCCTGTGGGTCCCTAGCAGCTAATATTTTATCTCTAAGCTCCATCATATCACTCTCTTCTAACCTGGCTCGAATATTAATATTAGTTGTCTTTTCCCAATGAAGCCTTCTATTAAATACTATTGACACTGCATTATCCCTATCAATATCCAGAGTTTCCGATGGGACTCGGGACTCAAGACCAATAAAGGCCCTCCTATATAGCTCTACTGTCAATGGGAAGTGATCACTCTCTAAGCGCTGAAGTATTTGGAAGCTTCTGATCACTGTTCAGTTGAAGGCTTCGCTCAAAATATAATCTATCACAGTGCTTCGCTCTTCTGAGAAAAATGTATAATCCCCAGATGAGGAACTGGAAAAAACTCCATTTATGATTCAAAAATTAGACTGCAACAAAAATTTCTGCAGCTGATAGCCAGCCTTATTAACACCTCTGTCCTTGAAGATTGGATTAGTTATCCCACAGATCTCATTAATCAGGAGAAAGTCCTCCTCTTCCCAGGATAAACCACCTATCCTGGCATTAAAGTCCCCACCTATTAAAATATCATTGTCATTATATTCCTGCTTTAATTTCTCTATGACTTGCATAAGTTGCTCCCATCTCATCTGGGCTAATTCTATAGTTGGAGCTGACAATAAACAAACATTGAGGATTATCTATCCACACCCTTTATCTAAAGTTAAATGAACCCCAAGACAAAAATACATGTTGACGGGTGTTTGTTCCACTGTCCATGGCTTCTTATTAACAATTAATGTAAGGAGGCGCTGCTGAAGGATGTCCCTTGGTGTTAACAACTTTTGCCAAGCAATTGAAACAACGAAAACCCTGCATATAGAAAGGTGTCATACACCAAGTTTCTTGCAGTAGAATAATATCAAATTGTGTGATAAACTGAACCCAGTCCATATCTCCCACTTTAGTGGCCAAACCCCAGGCCTTTGGGGAAGAGGGGGGGAGATTGGGTTAGTGTTTCACCGCTTCCTTACCTTTTATTTTATTTTATTTTCCCAACCATGTTTATATTGTTGTGTTTTAATGGTTTTTAAAAAACAAAATTTGTTGTTTTTATGAATTTTTTATTGTTGTACGTTGCACCGGGATGCCATAGGCAGGGGGGGGAGGGGTTGACTAAAAAAGTTTAAATAATAATAATAAAATAAATAATCAAACCTCTCACATTCCAAGAAATCAAGGAAACAGCCAGATCCTGAGATTGGTGGTCTCCATTGTATCATTAGGCCTCTTCTGGTCCCATTTCAATAATGTCCTGAGTAGCTTGTAGTTTGAACAACACTGCAGGATTATTCTGGCCTGGAATCTCCTGAGATCTACTCCATACTGCAGCAGGTTCTGGGGAATCCACTACCCTAAGTTTCTCAGGCAACAAACACCTAGACTGAAGCCAATCCTCCTCAGTCATAGGCTTGTAACCTACAGAAGGAGCCCAAGGGGGAGCTGGTTCTCCTTCACCGATTGTAAGATCGGTTGGCTGTGCCAACTGGAGCTGAACAATCTTTGTAACTGCCTCAGCTGGTTGTCTGGACACGTTACCCCTAATGTTCACTAGTCTCTTTCCCATTATTCCTAGTTGATCTATGATGTCATTTTGTTCTTCTATTGGTAAAAGTTTGTATACCGATATCAGGGTTATTTCTCTTTGGTCCAATTCACTCCCATCTATATCATCATTATTGCACTGAATAAATCCCTGGCTTAATTCCAGGGGTTTGGAAACTTCAAGATTGGCTCTCTCAGAGAGCCATCTAGTTAGTTGACTCAGTGGGTTCTTGCAATCAACCAGATCTTCCTCCTCTAAGAGAGGGTCATACTCACTCACCCTACTATCATCTTCTACTGTGGGGCTTTTTGAAGAAGAAGACTTTCCTCAAATTTCTTCCCGTACATCACACTCCCTAACCTGTGTGTCTTCCCCTACTAGGGATGCGCGAACGTGGTTCGGCCGTTCGGTGTTCGGCCTGAACTTGACCCGTTTGGATGGCCGAACCGAACGTCTGAACTGAACGCGGAAGTGGCTGAATAGTTTGGCCGTGTTCACGCGGGAAAAACAGGGCTGGCAGGCCCAGGGAGGGGGTGGGGGGCAGCTGAGGAGCAGATTTCCTGGCACCGGGGTGGAGAGGCTTGGACTAGCAGCCAGCCTGCCCAATCGCTATCCCTCTTTTCCTCAGTCCACTGGCTTCACAGTCTGCAATTGGCCACGGCTATGCTGCACAGAGCCAATGGGGCTTGTGGTAAGGTGGGCGTAGCAAGTAACAAACATCATTGCCCTCCCCCCTTCCAACTCCTTCTGAGCTAGCCACTGATCCTGTCAGCAGACATTTTCAGAAGTCTCCCTCTCCCAGCAGTTTGTTTCACCCATTTCCACACATTTACCTCCATAGTTTCATTTATTTAGATTAGATTCGATAGATTTAGCTGTTATTTTTATTTTTTTACCCCTCCCTGTGTTCTTCTTCCCCACTCCATTGAATCCTTTCCCTCTCCCTCTTTATATTCCATCCCTGATTCCCTTCCCCTGTTTTGGGATTTATTTAGAGTAGCATTAGATTGATTTAGGTTTCACTTCAGTTTTGTACCCCTCCTTGTGTTGTTCATTGTGAAATTAGACAGCACTCAAAAGATTTGGAAATTCAATATGGGAAAGAGCAAATAAGTGCCCAAAGGATATCCAAATAGTACCCAGAATTTAAAACCCCAGTTAATGGGGCTTCCTACCTAGCTAACTCCAAAATGGGCTCCTTTCGAGTATCCTTTTCCTTGGCAAGATTTAATGTCTTTCCATCGGCTAATACAGAGGGTAAACAGAGAGGAACTCGCTATAATGAACGGATATGTACACATTGCAAAGGAGAGCAAATTGAACATGTTGAATCTTTGGCCCATATCCTTCTAGACTGCCTGGCTTATTCTTTTTGGAGGCAAATTTATATTGATCCCTTATTTGGGATGGAAACAGTCTGTTACCCAGAAAGAAGTATTCCTCTTAAGTGATAAGAACCCAAAGATTACACTAAATGTTGCAAAGTTTCTCTTCCAGGTACAAAAAATTAAGTCCCCTCTGAGTAAGGTGTAGATCTATGGATAGTATTAGGTAGCTCTGTATTAGAGTATTCAGAGCACCATAAGTTCAAATACAATTCTGGTAAAGATCAAGGGGGAGTATACACTGAAAATCTGAAGTTTGGTCCTGAAATTTTAAAAGCATTATAAAGAAACAAAATGTATTGAATAATCTATTTTATTTTTTTGATTTGATGGTTGTTGTTGATATATGTTTGTTATTTTTAAATTGTTATGTTATGCTTTTATGATGGCCATTGGCCAAGTAAATAAATTTTATGATGATGTTGTGAGCTGTCTGTGTTCCCCCCATCCCTGTGTGTATATATAGATAGATAGATATTAGATATTAGATAGTTACTATAGATAGATAGTTGTAGGACTTAGCTTAGTTATAGAGATAGATAGAGACAGTGTGTAGTGATTCAGTTTTAATATTTTATAGTGTGTTTGTAGGACTAGGCCTTTGTAGATATTAGATAATATTCCATTTAGTTCCATAGGTTTTAGAATAGTTAATAACAGTTAGAGTTAGTGTAGTAGATATATATAATATTCAAATTCTGAATAAATAAATGATAATAATAAAAAACATCTTCCTCCACATAATTTGGAAAGAAAAAATGGAGAAGGACGGTGGAGAGGCCGGTCTCCTGCCTGTAAGGCAGGCAATGGGGCACATGGCAGAGGTGGCAGGGGCTGTGCCAGTGGAGTGGAAGGCATCAGCAGTAGCTCGAGCCCATCACCACACCCCAAGTTGCACAGGCCTGATTTTGGCAGTCGGTCTTCAGAGGCTCCCAGAAGTGGCACTAGCTGGGGTGTAGTTCGGCGGCACCTCCTGCCAGCATCCTCCACTGCCACGTAGGGCACTGGAAGGCCTGCAGTGGAGGAGGCTGCAGCTGTCTCTGCTACAGCTGCAGGGTCGGATGTTCCTCAAGGGCCACCAATGTCCCCCATTATTGAAGTGATCCCCAGCAGCCCAGGGCTGGTGGATCCCACCCTGGCTGCTAGAGGCAGGGCCTGAGTCCTGGGCAACAGCAGCAGGGAGAGGAGCAGCAGCAGATATAGGGGGCACAGGGAGAGTGGCAGCAGAATGGTGGTCAGTCCATCAGCCTCAGGGTCCCAGTACTCCCCTTCTGGGGGGTACATCACTCTGATTGGGGACAGCGAGGTGGACACTAGTCCTGCAGAGGAGATGTCTGATGTTGAGGTGATGACTGTCCCTCTGAGAGCTGTGTCACCACCATGTTGTTCCTCTCCCAGCAGCGCTGTCAGCAGTGCATCATATGGTGCAGGCCAGAAGGCAGGAGGGGGCAAAAAATCCTCAGTCTGGGTGCATTTTAAGTTGGTGCGGGCGGATGATCCCAGGGAGGTGCAGTGCACTTTGTGCCAGAAGGTGGTGAAGCGTGGGCAGGTGCTCACCAACCTTGGCACAACTGCCATGGCGAGGCATCTGAAGGCATGCCACAGCGCTGTGCTGCTAAGCGGGCAGGCAGGGGCAGTGGACGCCAGCAGGTTCCTGACTGCAGCAGCCAGTCATCCGCCTCCATCAGCGGACAAGCGTCCTGCTCGAACAGCTGCCTCTAGCAGCAGGAGTGGTGTCACTGCTAGGGGGGAGCAGTAACAGCAGCAGTGTGCCTGAGCAAAATTTATTTTTCAGCTACACCCAGGTCTTTTCCTTGCCAATAATTATGGGAGAAACCCAACTTTGCCAGGAAGGCCTCAATGGCCTTTTTCCATTTGCTTTTAAATGTGTCCTCCAGCCAAAATTTAATGAGTCCACATTCCCATGTTCTTAACAGCCAAAACCTCACAACGAGGCCCCACGCCACCTCCGCCCAACTGCACTGCCCCACCTCCACCCTCACAGCTGCAAAAGGTGTACTCTTAGGCGCCCTTGTGAGTCCCTGCAGGAACTGGACTTGAACCCTATTCAAGTTAAAGCCAGAAAGAGGCAGCTATAGTTCAGCACCATAGAGGAACTGTGAGCAGGTTTTGCTGTTAAAAACCCCAAGTGCTAGGACAAAAGCGTTTCTTTCTGTACCTGCAAACAGCTTCAAAATGGCCAAGGAAGTTCCCTTTGCAACATTAGCTACCCTTTCAAGGTGGTTCTGCCACCCACCCATGGCCTGAAAGTAAAGGCCGAGATATTTAAAGGCCTTTACTTGAAGAATTGGTACACCATTCATGGCCCAATTAAATGTCTTGCTGGTCTTAGAGAAGACTATCACTTTAGATTTCTCATAATTCACAACTAACTTATTGGACTTGCAATAGTCGGCAAAACAATTCAGTTGCCTATTTAAACCCACCCAAGTTTGAGACATACTAGCTATGTCATCTGCATAGAGGAGGCAACCTGTAAAACGGGCAGCCAGTTTGGGGGGAAATAAATTTAACTGAGAAAAAAGGGGGACAATATCATTAATAAATAAATTAAACAACATAGGGGCGAGGACACACCCCTGTCTGACCCCTGACAGGGTGGGAATTTTCTCTGTTACATATCCCTGTCTACTTGTCTTTACTACTGGGGTGGAGTCTAAATGGAGCCTTTGTAAAAGAAATAGGAGCCTTCTATCTATGCAAAAGCAGTAAAGCTTGCCCCATAGGATCAGGGCCGGCCCTAGGCATGTGCCACATGTGCGGCCGCACATGGCCCCACAGCCAGCTGGGGCCCTGCACTTGCCTGGTTGGGCAGCAGGTTGCAGCCAGCTTCTCCCCCAGAAAGTGATTCTGCCTCCCCTCCCTGGCTCCAGACCTCATCCCTCACCTGCCTCTGCCTTCTAGTAGTGCAGCAGCAGCGGGAACACTGGATCGGGCTGGGAGATAAGGCTGTTTACAAACAGCTCCTGCCTAGTGCTGCTCAGAAGGTTGCTACCTTGTAAAGAAGGTTCTTCGCGATGGCTCCCAACATTCTCACTACTGGGTTGTGCGCACTCACCCTATTCAAATAATAGACCACATGATGGTCTTGAGCAACTCTAGTATAAAAAGAACCCTCCCCCCTCTGAATGACAGTTCCTTTCAACCCTTTCTAGAAATATAAGAAAAGAATTTCATGCGCGGCTGCAAGGGTGGGTGTTGTGAGAATGTTTGGACCCATCTCGAAGAGCCTTGTTTGCAAGGTAGCAACCTTCTGTTCGTCTTTGAGTGGCTCCTTACATGATATTTTGACATGGCTCTGCTGGGTGGGGAGTCCGTGGGTGCGCCAGTGCATGGATGGGGCATGCACACAGCTGCACACACATCCCCACTCACCCACCACTCATCCACACCCACATAGTAACCACCATTTCCCCCGGTTGCTCTGTGCATGGGGATGAGTGGGGGGGTGAGTGGGGATGTGTGTTAGGCGGGCACGCATGTACCCCCCACTCACCATGGATGCGTGCACCACATCATTCACATGGGGTTCCCCCACCCATGAACACACAGAAATCTGCATGTTCATGGCTGGGAGGAGAGACCCGTGTAAAAAGGGTCACATTCTCACAACTGTCTTACTTATACTATCTTAGGTAGGAATTTAGAGGATGTAGAATGTAAAGCAATATCTATTCTGTCTTGGAAAATAAATCTGCAAATATGGTTCTGAGATTATTATGGCTGCTATTTCACTAACTCTTCTTAATGAAGTTATTGCTAACAGGAATACTGTCTTTAAACCCGCACCCCATAACCAGTTCATTTGCACCCCCATATAATCAATTCACGCTGCCCCGTGGGCACAAATTAAATGGTTATGGGTGGGGGCAGCGTGAATAGATTATATGGGGGCGGGGGCAGAAATGAACTGGTTATGGGGTGGGGGCAGCATGAACTGATTATGGGGGCACAACTGAACTGGTTATATGTCTCTTTTCATGGCATAATGCGCTTAATAAGCTAGCTGCATTTTGGGTGTCTTGTGTGTGTGATAGCAGCACCTCTGGACTGGTCACACCGCATGCGTGCACAAGGCACAGGCGGCACTGGCAGCAAGAAGCAACAGGCCCTGGAGGCCAGACTGGCTAAGCTCACCCCCTGGCCCCTCCTCCAGTAAGGCAGTGGACGCAGTCAGTCTCTCTGTGCCTGTGTCACTGCCCGCTTGGCTGCCCCTGCAGTGGAACCACTCCTGGGGAGTGGTGGTAGACACTCGGCTGGGGAGGGGGGGAAGCATTAGGAGGCCATGCTTCTCCATGGTTGCTCGGAGAGGTGGAGAATGGGAATCCTTCCTGTCCAGAGGGAGTAAGTTTTATGTAAATTTATACATTTGCAAATTAGGTGGTGCCTAATTATGCAAATTAGGCCCCGCACCAAGACTTCGCACATGACCTCACAAACCCTGGGGCCGGCCCTGCATAGGATACCTCTATTAACTGAGTCAAATGCCGCTTTGAGGTCCAAGGAGGCCACGAAAAACTGTCCATTAGCTGTTACGTACTTCTCAATGATATGTTACAAAATTAAACAATATTCAGTGGTTGAGCGGCCCCTCTGGAATCCAGCCTATTCTGGATGCAAACTTTGCCCCTCCACCACCCAGGCATTTAATTTTCCCAGCAACCATTTGTCATATATCTTACTGATGACACAGAGCAGACTTATGGGCCTATAATTAGACGGGTCGGCCCTGTCACCTTTCTTATAGATGGGAACAACCACAACTTTCTCCCAATTGGCTGGCATCTGTCCTGTACTATTAATTGCTGAAAACAGGGATGAAAGGAGAGGGATACACCAGTCCTTGAATTGCTTAATAAGTTCAATGGGAATGAAGTCTGGGTCCAGTGCCTTGCCATTTTTGAAGGTGTTGATAAGCACTTCAACCTCCAGGTCAGACGTTGGTGGCCAAGCTGATATATGGTAAATGCCTGCTGGTTGGGCTAGATGAATTCTGGAAGAGTCACTGGCATACAAAAGCTGAAAGTGATGAGTCCGCAGCTGGTGAGGTACACTCACCCCCACACAGCTGGATTCCTTTTTGACTACTTGATTCACCAAGAGCCAGAACATTTTGCTGTGCCTAATTTTGGCTGCTTCCATCAAATTGTACCAACAACTTTCCCAATATCTGCATCTCCTAGCTTTGATTAAATTCCTATTTTCCACCTTTCCTTTAAGGAATTGGGTAAGCGCAGATGGGTTATCACCCCTGCGATGTTTGAAATATAAAGACACCACCTCTTTTTTTCGTTCTGACATACCCGGTCAAACCAAACTTGCTTTTTATAACTATGTGGCCTTACACTGGAATTTGCACAGGGTTTGTGCATCAGGAGGTGTTGGATGCTAAGGCTTAAATGAGAGAAGGTCTGGATAACTCCCAGATCCTCTCCTCTTGCTGTAATAACTGCCCTAGCATCGATAATCTGGGGGTCAGTCATAACGGTCTGCATCAGGATTACAAAAGAATCACCCCACTTGATTGGACAGTGTCTATCTTCATCTGCGGAGGTGTACCACTCCAAGTTCACTTGGACAGACACTGGGCCAAACAGATCCAAGGAAAAAGTCAGTGGCAAGTGATCACTGACCTGACTCCACTCCACTGCAAAGTCCCTACACAAACCTACCACATTTGTTGAGGCAGCCACATAATCAACCACACTGTGGTCTTCAGGGCCCAGAAAAGTAAACTCGCCACCGCAGTCCCTAAAGCCTGAGCCGTTGAGTATATGGAGGGAGTGACTCATCAAAATTGTGGACAGAATAATACCCGAATTATTTATTTTCTTGTCCTTTGACTGCCTAGAGTTAACTGAGAAAATGTCTCCAGGGAGACTGTTCTCACAATAAGGGGCCAGGACCGCATCATCCTGCCCTACCCGGGCATTGAAGTCACCAGTTAGAATAATCTTCCCATTGGGATATTGGATGGCAATCTCGTCTAATGCCTCCTCAACTACAGTTCAGGCTTTAGGATTATATAATCTCACGTTACAAGGGGGAATATACACTGTGGCCAAAGCAATCCGATGCCCTCCATAATCAAAAACCACTCCCAAAAAACATGGAGGGCAATGAATCACTGCTAGAATAAAAATCTCCAACTTTTTAGCAATAAGGCAGCCCAGACCCCCACCCAGAGGGCCCCTGTGGCTAAGCGCGACAGCAGGAACTCAAAAGGATATAAAATGTTCAAATTCCAATGGAACTTTTGACCAGGGGCTGTTCCCACTCCCACCATCCCCAGGAGCGTCCTGCTGCTGCTCCTGCACACTCTCCAGAGCCCTCACTGCCTGCTGGACCCTCTCCAGTGCCCATAGAGCTCTGTCTGGCGTGCCACACTGCCCTTGACCCTGGGGTCCAGCATGGTTGTCAACACATATTCCGCCTGCTTCAGGAGCTCATCAAATCACGCCTTCAGCCCTGCCTTTAGCTGCCGCACCAGGTCAACTGCCTCATCTGCCAGATTCCTGCCCTGAGGGCCACAATCCCACCCCTGGAGAATCTCCTCCAGTCTCCTCAGGAGACTCTGGACCAGAGGGGTCACCTGGCTGATGGTGGCTGTGGAGGAGCTGATGGTCTCCATCACGGCCAGGAACGGTCTGAGCACGAAGATCGTGTGAACCAGGATCTCCCATTCTGCCCCATCGTACCCTGGGGGTGCCCCGCTGTTGGTCACTAGTTGAACCTGATGCAAGGCAGCTTTCTGCTCGAGAAGCCTCTCGAGCATCAGGAAGGTTGAATTCTACTGGGCGGACATATCCTGCATCAGCTGGTGCACTGGGGAGCCTTACTTGGCCTGCTGCACCCAGAGGAGATAGCTGACCTTCACGCTCTGGTTAAAGAAACCGGCCAGTTTCCTCCCCCATTCAATCAGGGAGCTAAGGGTGCCTGCCCCAATCCCCTCCTCCCCCAAGCCCAGAGCGTCCCTGACCACCAGGTGAAGGGTGTGTGTGGTGCAAGGGATGGTGGTGAAGCCCCCCTCATGGACTGCCCTATATGTTGGCCGCGTTGTCCATCACCATGCACCTCTTGGTGAAGGGCGCACCTGGCGTGACCCACTCCCTCACCACGGCAGTCAGGGCTGCCTCGATGTTCCAAGAAGTGTTGGGGCTGTGGCGTCCATCACTTCCGCCTGAAGCAGGGACCACCTATACCCTGCTTCAGGACCCCTCCTGCCACTGCCAAATGCTGCCTCTGGGTCCTGCCACGAGTGTGCCGTCACTGCCAGGTAGGCATGCTGTGCATTTCTACTCGACCACAGGTCTGTGGTGAAGTGGATGGTGGCACCCCTAGCTCCTGCCAGCTGCTCTCTCACCCACTCCTTTAGAGCCCAGTACAGGGCTGGCACCACCTGCTGACTCAGGGTGGTGGGCGAGTGCAGCTTAAACTGGGGGGCCAGGAAGCAAATCAGGAGCCTAAACCCCATGTCCCCAACCACCGAGAAAGGCTTCCCATCGACCACAATCGTTTCCCCCAACATGTGCGTGGTTTTCAGTTGAAAGTCATGCCACCCTCCACGTACTGCAGCTGCCGATGGACCTGGCAGCTGCCCCCACCCCAGCTCCTCCATGGTGCACTGATGCTTCTGGGCCTCAACTGGCTGCTTCTGCTGCACCACTGACAGCGCTGATGGGAGGGGCAGAACATGGGGGTGACACAGCTCTTGGAGGGATGTGTGACCGGCCCTGTTCAAAGTGGCCAAGGGTCTGTTGTCCTGCCCACCAACAAATGTCCCCAGCAAGCGGGTGTTCTCTATGGTGGGAGTCAAGTTGGTGGAGCAGTTACTGTTCATTAAGGTGAACCTTCCGTTTCTGGGATTCCCCAAGCTGCCCCTGGACATGGATTGATGGTGCAGTGGCACACGCCATACCATGCCACTGGCAGTCTTGGGATGGGGCTCCTCCTCAATCTGGGCTGCTGCTGAGGTGCTGTCCCTCCCTCCCAATGCCCGGCACCCACCCTGCCTCTCTCTCTCTGACTAGATGGCCTCGGCCAGCCTATCTGACTGACATCATGACGCAGGGTGGCACTGGGAAGCTGAAAGCCTGCCAGCCAGCCTCTAGCTAGACAATCTCATCCCGCGTATCTGACTGGCTTTGTCTCTCTCTCACTGCACAGTCTCCGCCAGCCTATCTGAGTGCTCTGCCAAGGTCCCAACCTTCCTTCTCTACTACCTCTCATGCCACGCTGCCTGTCTGCCAGCCTGCCCAGGTTGCCAAGCTCGAACCCTGACTCAGGCTGCCTTCTGCTGCTCATTCCATGCTGTCTGTCTGCTGCTGCTGCCGCCTCTGCTATGCCATGGGTTCTGCTACTGGGCAATCCAATGTCTGCCGCTGCTCCACCGATGCTTGGCAGCTTGCAATGCCCGGCCAAGTAATGGTGCCAGACCAGCCACCAAGCACCAAGCTTTCCTGGCCTCTGCTACTGCTGCTTCTGCTGCTGGGTCTCAGATGGCCAGCCATGGCACCACGGGCATCCTCAGGGGCCAAGCGTCGAGCCTGCCTGCCCAGGCAAGCCGAGCTGCCAAGTGCCAAGCCTTCCCTGTGTCTGCTGCTGCTGCTGTGTCTCTGACGGCCTGCCATGCCCCCACAGGCACCCCTGAAGTGCCCCAAGCCTCCCCGTGGGACAGAAATTTCCGAACGGGGGGGGGAGTTCCGAACTCCGCTGGACCGAACCCACGAACCCAAACTAAGTTTTCGGACTGAACATCCGATCATCTGAACCCCATTCTGTTCGCACATCCCTATCCTCTACTAAAGGGCCATTTGACCCCTGCTCTAGTTGTGGAGGATAGATTTCCTCAGGATTACCAGGTACTACCCCAAAGTCAGAATCCACAGGAGTAATAAAATCTACCCCTAAATCACACTCCCATAACCTTTACATCTTCCCCTACTAATGGGTCATTTCCTCCTTGCTCTAGTTGCTCTAGATTTCCTCAAAATTAACAGGTTCTAACCCTGAGTCAGAATCCAATAGATCAATTAAATCAGCTATATGAGAATCTTGCTTAAGTGTCGTAGCTTGCTTAAATGACATGGCTTGTGGAACTTTACAAACCAGTGAGTGTGGAGGAGCCATATCTCTAAAACATCTTCTAATTTGTAAGCCTTCCCTTACAAAATAATGTCTCCCACTATAAAGTCTTCCTGCAGAATGTTTCCATTTAAAAGTTACAACCACTCTTGCTCTTTTATAATTATAAAATAAATACTCTATCTGTGCTACATCTTCTAGTGTTACCACTACCTTATCCAAAAACTGAATGAAATGATTTTTACACTCACCTTGAGTCAACATAACCAAGGGTTTTGGATAATTAAGAAAGGGCTAGTTGGTGTTGGATTAACTGTAACTTCCAACAGTCTTGCAGTGACAACACATCCTGTGAAATAAGTCCTGACTGAAATGTACTAAGATGAATATTTGGTTCCATAATGGGCTAAGGGTCTTGTAACAGGACTACACCATTAGACTTATCCACAGGGGAAGGGGGCTTATTTTTACCATCCCTATCAGTATAATTCTGAGGATAAACCTCAGGGCTCCCTGGGGAATGACATTTGTTAGCCTCCATAGTATTGTTCTTTGGAACTGTCTCATTAGAACATAAAGCAATACCGTTGCTATTCTGTTGATTTTCCTTCTGTTTAGGCGAGCTTACATTGCTGCTCTGTTTCTCTAATAAACGAAAGAACCTTTTAAAGTTCATTTTCTTATAACTAGGGAGTTTATATGAACTAAGTTTAATGTTTTTTGTTTTCTTACTCCTTTTACTTCCAGCTTTTGTTGTTCTTTTAGCTTTATGAATAGTAGGTATAGGATCCTTTTGAGAAACTTGGGATCCTGTGGTAAACAGTAATCCAGGGGGCTTAACCGTGCTCAAACAAGGCTGCAGGATCAAGTTTGACAAGGTGGCCTTACACTCCAGCATCAAACGTTTTATCGTTGTCAGTTTCTTGAATAATAAATCCAAGGAATTGCCAACCAGCAAGCAGTGTAACCCTACATGGCCCAACCGCTGTAAATATTGAGACCATTCAGATCCATCCTGCCCTTCGGTAGGCTCCCCCAATTTTACTGATTCAGAGTTGCCCTCTGGGCAACAGCTCCCTTTTATAGTGGGGAGTTAATTAACTGAAGGGGAGGGGGAAACCACTGTAAGGCTCCAATCAGCTCCCTGGACTCCTTCCCGCTTGCAGCAGGCCAACCCCCCCCCTTTATGTGTTTGTGTAAGGGTTGGTGGGTTTCACCTACATAGTTCCCATAGGGGCATTTAGTGCACTGATTTGCAGTTGTAGGTCCCTTGTGTTCTGAATAGATTTCCATGTGTAACAGTTCATAATGAGATGATCCATTTCCTGCTATTCACTCCCAACACCCAAGAATCAGGGGTCTCATCCCCTGACCAACTCAACTAACACCCATTTACAGACCTATCTTCTAAGAATGTATCCAATCTTTTTTTTAAAACCAGTTTTACTATTGACCTTCATGACCTCCTCTGGCAATAAATTCCACAGATTGTTATGTTGAGTGAAGAATTGTTTCCCTTTTATTTGTCTTAAATCGGCTGCCAGTTAATTTCATAGGATGTCCCCTAGTTCTAGAATTATAAGGAATAAATAACTGCTCCCTATTTACTTGCTCTGCACCACGCACATAAACTTGTATCATATCCTCCCCATAGTCATCTCTTCTCCAAACCAATTGGAGACCTAACCAATTGGGCTTCTTCTCATAATGAAGCAGTTGATGTGTAAAATGCGCTTGTTATGTAAAATGTCCATTTCCCCTTTACAGCTGGAGAATTTGAAACTTTGAAGAAAGAGCTCAGAGTTAGTATTCCATCAGGTACTTTGCCTTTACTAATCTCATGCTAACAATAAGTACATTGATTAGGACTGACATGATAAGAATGTATGACACATAAATTGGTTGAAACATTTACATGATAACAAAAGACAATATACAGCTACTGTAGCACCTTTATCTTGCAGATGAAAAAGGTGTTTGTCTTAAGGAACTTTATCCTGCCTAATGGGGACAGCATATTAACATTACAATGCAGCATGCACTGTAACTGTAGCTGCCATTTATGTAAATTGAAGGCATTGTTTATAATGTATGTACATTGACAGGACAAAATAACTACCAAAGTACTGTGAAAATGATGAGGTTACAGGCTATCTGGCAAGATGCATCTGATGATGATCCTTCAGAGGAGCTCAGTCAATGTAGATATGAGGACAGGCTTGGCAGGGAGAGATTTGCCCAGGGCAGAGGCAAAGATGGCAGAGATCATGGGGCAAGCGATATTACAGTTATGTATCATCAGCATACTGATGATACTCAACCCCGTGCTTGGTCATAACATCCCCGAAGGATTGCATATATACACTGAACAACATGGGTGAGAGAATAGAGCCTTGAGGAACCCCACAGTTCAAGCCTCTTGGGGATGATGCATATCCATCCATCACCACCGACTGACTCTTCCAGGTATTACTGAAGCCACCAACTGGCAGGTCCTGTCACGCCAGCAAAATCCGTTAGCCACCCCCTCCCCCTTCATTCTGACTACAAAAGCCTTGATTTGGTGGCTAGCTTTCCTCTGGATATTCAGCTCCCGTGCTTCCCAGTGGGATTAAGCCTGCACGTGGGAATGGAAGACCTGAAACAATTATTTCATGATTCTAATTCTGCTGGATACAAAAAAAAACCAGTCATCCATAACTCCTAAATGACACTGTTCTTTTCTGTATTTGAAATGCGAATACTGTTTAATATCTATACTATTTGTAGCACTGGAGGTGTCCATGTTCATGATAGACAGGTGAGAGGTACAATCTCTGCTGCTAAACCACTTATAATCTGGGACCCGGGTTCACTGCATTTCCCTCCATTGTCTCCAATGGGGAATACACAATGAACAGAGGTCCCTGGTTAGTGCTTCGAATGTAGGTTAAAAAAAATCATGCTGTGATAGAGGGAGAGATGGCACAAGACAAGAGGGTTGGAAAGGGGTACCCAGGAAGAGATCAAGTTACCTGCTTGATCCTCTACTGTATGCATGATGTTAATGGAAAATATTAAACTGGAACAGGTGATGTGAGTCAACACTGCAAAGATCATTAGCAGCAGTGCAGACAGAGAATACAAAATTAAAACAGTTCCATAGAAGGACCCAGAGGAGAAATACAAATACCAATTTCAACTCTGTGAGATTCATCTCATGAAGTCCCAAATGCAGCCTACATTTAGGAGGAAGAAGTGGAGGTGCTGGGAGTCATTGCCTTCAAACTTTTAAAAAAAGGCTCAGGAGGATTTGTGGGGAAGAGAACGTCATGAAGTGTTTGCCCTTTGTGTTTCTGTCTGGCCTCCCTATTGGTTTAGGAATTTTGTGGCCTTGGCTCCCTTTCTCTGTGGTTATGCGCACTAGCCTCTTTCCTGAACTGCCCTGTCAGAGCAGTACTTGGAAATCCATTACATCAGGCCTCGGGGGGTCTGATGCATCCTGCAGCAAGTTTCTATGTGGCCCCTTTCTATGTGCCCCCCTGTATCTGGCCCCTGGATCCATTTCTTACCCTCAAGCACTGAAGGACTGATCTCAGGGTAAGGGAGCAGAGATGAGGGCATTCACACTAGGGCATAGATCCATGAGCTAGACCCTCCTTTCCATGAGTACACCCCTTCCCCAGCTTCTATGTGGCCCTCAGAACTTGTACTAATTTCCAAGGTGGCTTCAGGGAGGGAAAAGAGAAATAAGTCATCAAATGCACCTGCTCCATAGCATTATGTCTCATCTTCTCTGCACAGCCCCTGCCCCTGTTCCAAAAGCCTGCATGACCATACCAAGCAGTTGACCTTCTGCGGTCTATGAAGAGTATGTCTGGTATCTGGCCAATGGGACAGAAGGAGCATTGGGTGCTTTGCTCCCATGTCCTATATCAGACCACTTCCTTGCCTCTTTCAACATTTCCCACTGTCCCCCCTCCTCTTCCCCTTCTCTACGCCCCTTCCATGACCTTCAAGGTATTGATCCCCTGGACTTTGCCTCCTCTCTCGCTCCCCTTCTTCCTACAGTCTTCTCTTCCTCCTCCCTTGACTCCGCTGTCTCTGCTCTCAACGCCTCTCTCTCCTCCACACTTGACTCCCATGCCCCTCTCTCTTCCCGCCCTGCCTTCTCCCACAACCCCCGTCCTTGGCTCACCCCTAGTATC
>QEPC01001394.1:7731153-7776919 GCA_003113815.1 Sphenodon punctatus
CATCTTCATGAATGTTAGACCCCTTGTCTCTCCCTCTGTTCCCCTTCCTAAGTCTCTCCCCCAGCTCCTGTCTCTCAGATTGTAAGCCCTAGGGGCAGGGACCGTGTCTATTTTATTACTTTGTAAAGTGCCAGGTACACTGCTGGCGCTATATAAATGTTTGTTAATAATAATAATAATAATAATAATGTCACTTCTCCTGCATTAGGTAACAGACATATGCATATTTCTCAGAGATACAGTGTCATAATTAAGCTCAAGGTGGTGTTGTGTTTGTGTAAACAGCCAGTAAATCTTAAATATTTTAAGATTAAGCTTATTAAGAATATCTTAATCTTAACTGATATTTGTAATCACAAAGGAGCTCAGCTAGATAGTGGCTGTCTTCCCATAGTTTTTCTCCTTAATCCATCTTGACAAAGAGAACACAAAAAGAGAATCAAAGGAAAGGAATATACGTTAGTACTGTCCCTTTTAGCTGTTGCTTGTAGAGATGTAAAACTGAAATTAAACAAATGGAACCCACGTTTAATGCTCATTTTTTGCTTTTGTTTGATGCTGAAAGCTAATCCTTGACAATAAAAGCTGGATATTGTGGAGGATGCTCTTGTAAGAAACTGATATTAAAGCAGCAGACAGAAAATGAAGTGGCTTAGCTTAAATGCAGCAGCAGCAACAGAAGAAGTTATAAGCTCATTTGGAAGTAGACCAAACATGACTGAAGAGCTAAGACTGAAACTTCAGAAAGATACACTAAAAGGCAGAGGGTACTTTCAGACATCACAACCTTATGTAGTAAAGCCCATTAAAATCACATAGTCATTCACCATAGACTTACTTGTGATTTATTTGTGTGCTATCGTGATCCATGAAAGAGATATTCTGGCTATTATCAGCAGCTCTCAAGAAATCCCTATGAAATATGAAAAAAAAATGGGTTGGAATACCATGAGCACAAAGCCATTAGAGAAGTACCTGTGTCAAAGGAACATGCCTGCTGTCCACAGGAACCAACAAATCTCAAAGCATATTGCAAACAGGATACTGATGTCAGAGAAGAACATAAATCAGTTGCACTAGGACAGATGCAAAGATAGATGCATGAAGATATGCTTTGTTTCTGATATCACCTCGGGGTTCTATTTTCCCTAATTTTGTTACAAATGAAAAATGTGTTTGCTTTTTCATAATATTGGTAATTTGAATCATCAATAAATTCCAGCTTTTACTTAGCACCGTTCAGGTTGCTTTAAACTGGTGAAATCCAAAATGAATCACTCCATATTCACTCATGTTGTGGTTAAAGGCATTCCCTAATAAATTTGAATCGTTAAGCATATCCTAAGTGTTATGGAAGAGAGGAACATTATTTCCAGTTAGTTTTGATGTCATCAGAAAATGTTGCCTCTGTAGAAACTCAGTCCTGATATAACTGGTGACTCCTCATTGTTTGCACTGATTGTCACTTACAATGACCTATTGCTCCCCCTCTCCCAGTAACCAATTTGCACTACAATTTAAATATCTGCATTCCATGCCTAGGTTGGCCAGTGCAAGAACCAAATATTTATGTGGTTCTTTGTCTAGAGTATTACTGAAGTCTAGACAAGCAACATTGTAGGCATTCCTCTTGTCAATAGCCTTGGTGACCCTTGCAGAAGGAGGAGTTAGGTTGTCAGGTATCATCTATTTTTGGCAAAATCATCTTCATTCAATTTCACTAGCCTTATAGTAGAAGACCAGAATATTACTTGTGAGTGAAGAGAACTATCTAGTTTACATCACTTTTCTTTTCAAAGATGCTGTGACAGGAGTGCTGTCTTCTATTTATTTGGCAGTCCAGATTTCAGAGGCAAATTTAATAGTTACAGTCTTCCCTCAATGTTCTGAAGTGCCAAACATCTTTATCAATTGGATTTGCTTCAGTTCACTTGTTTTAGTTTTGTGAAAACAATCCTTAATCCCAATGGTTCTCAAAGGAATTTTTGTTGAGGCTACAATTTTGACAAAGTATTTGAGTTGCTATAACTAACTATCTTTGTTTTTGAAATAAGGCTTTTTGTTACAAAAGTCATGGCGGCCATGTCAGGATCTGCCTCACAAGCTAAGACCTGCTACTTCAGGGAGCTTAGGCTGCCATGCCCAGGTGAGCCTTATTATCTCACACCGTTAATTAACTCCTTATTAACTCCACTGCCTGATTGGCTTCAGCCTACCAGTGGCCCCTATAAGAAGGGAGCAGGCAGTGGTTTCTTCAGGTGTCTGCAGTGGATTCTGATATACTAGGGAATTATTCTTTTCCTTCCTAGCTGGGACCCCATCTTTATCTGTCATTCATTTACCCTGTGTCTTGTCTGGAACCCTACCCACTATGCCTGATGTTCTGCTTTGGCCCTGTTCTTGCTCCTTTGGTTTTTTCTCCTGCTTTGGCCCATCTTGCTCTTTCGGTCTGTTTCTCATTTAGTTCCTGTCTTCTCCCTGTGGCTAAACCCAGCAGACTGAATCCTGATGCTGTGTTCTGGCTGTTTGTCCCTTTGGTTTGTTTACTGTCTCCAGCCTTCTGGCCAACATGGCAATGCTACTTCTTGATTTGTCTTCCTATTTTGCTTGCTTAGTCTCAGCTTTGACCCTGATCCTGTATTAACTCTTGGTCTTGGTCCTGAAGGGAGAACCTCCTGAGTAGCAGCCACAGCCTCCTCAAACAGGGCATCTCCACACTTAACACATGCCAATGTTCCCACCACCTGACACCATGGCAAGCATTATATTTGGTCTCTCTCACAAACCCTGGAGCTAGCCATGGAGGAAACATGGGTTTATGGAAGTTTGTTCCCCAGAGCCATTTCCAGAGAACTCAGCAGGACTGCAGAGCAGCTGAAAACATGCCACAGATGTGTCTGTTTACCAGTGAGGCTTTGTGTTTGTCAGTTTCAGCAGAGGGTCTAGCTGCAGGCCCTTTCTTCTTGTCCGTTCCACTGGTAAGGCTTTTGACTTGTCAGTTTCAGCAGAAGGGCCAGTTTTCTTTGCAGGAGTGAGTTTTGCTTTGTTATTTTCCCCAGCAGAGGCTCTTGGGCTTCATCTATTTATGCTCTCCTTGTTGGTCAGAGTCCATAGGGTGGCAACATAAACATGGAGCATTTTTGTTCATGCGCTAAATGATAGGATGGAATTGTAGTTAGTAGCACCAGGCTTATTTCCCTGGGGTTAACATATAATGTGTGTTCACACTTGGGGTTGATATGTTGAAAGATAAGGCAGGTTCCTAATTTATCTTCTCTTTACTGATAGGTAAAATGAAGCTCAGGATTTAAAGGCCTGCTCCTACTCCCATTGAGATTTGAATCTTGCACTGACCTAGTCTTGGTCATGGTTTGCACCTGAACTCCAACCATGCAACAAGACTCTTTGTCACTGAGAGGGGTGGGGTACAGATCAGACATGAGAAGGTGGCTGAGGAGAAGCTGGAGAGGAGGCAAGGCAGGGCTAGAGATAGTCCCTTTTTACACAGACACTCTAACACTAATAAAATGGGTGTTACAGTTTATTATACATGGTACAGGGCAACTCTGCAGCCCTGCAACATGGGACCTTTTCACACGCAATGCCTCCACCCAGTTTTGATGGGTTGAGGTGTCTGTCTAAACACCACTTCCAGTGGATGGGGTGCATTTCTCTGGGTGGAGGCATCTGTGTAAACACCGTGGGTGGTGGGTGTAGGTGTGTGCATGCTCCCGCACAACACCCATCTCCACCCACCCATGGAGCAGTTGGCAGTGGAGTCCGTTGCTCCGTGGGTGGGTGGAGATGGGTGTTGCGTGGGAGCATGCACACACCTACACCCACCGCAAGTTGTGTTTACACAGACGCCTCCACCCATCTCCACCCAGAGAAATGCACCCCACCCACCGCAAGTGGTGTTTACACAGACGCCTCCACCCATCTCCACCCAGAAAAACTGAGTGGAGGCATCTTGTGTGAAAAGGGCCCATGTTGCAGGGCTGCAGTGTTGCCCTGTACCATGTATAATAAACTGTAACGCCCATTTTATCAGTGTTAGATTGTCTGTGTAAAAAGGGCCATAGTCTGAGTGGTGGGAAGGCAGGGAAAGGGGGACCTCTCAGCAGCTCTCCAAGCTCAGGAAGAGTGAAGCTCATCACAGAGGTCAGCAATACAGGGGGAAGAACACAGAGGCTGAGGGCAGCTGAGGGGAACAAAGCTGGGACCAGGTCTGCAGGGAAGCCAGGAGGAGGTCAGAGCTGATGGGAACTGAAGGGGCATAGGTGACTGGTAACTGCTGATTGGGAGGGGGGGCTGGGCAGGGGTTCTATAGGGCTTCCAAAATGGGGGAAGGTGTACATGCCCCCCTACAAGTCACCTATGCAAAGGGGAGCCAGAGCAGAGTCAGGGAGCAAAAAAACCAGGAGCCAAGGAACCAGGAATCAAGGAACCAGAGTTAGAACAGAGCAGAACCAAGGACTGGGAGTCAGGGGAGCTGAGGGTAAGGATCCAGCAACAGTGAGGGAAAGAGTTGTTCCCCCCAGCTTCCTGTTGTTACCAGGCCAGCATGCTTTTATACTGCTGGCAGCCACCCAGGAAGCCCAGGGGTGGGGCAACAGAAAGATGGACAGGAGGAGGGGCAGGGTCGAGACAAGGACTGGGAGGAGACATGGGGAACAGAGACTGGGCATGAGAGCAGGTCTAGGTAGTGGTGTTGGCAACTTGATTGGCACTCTACCTGAGAACCTTGGCCCCAGGATTTTGGATGAGCTACCTATCTAGTTTGTACAAGAACTTCAGACCCTTTTTACCTATATGTGTTAATACACATTTATCCAAGCTGAATTTGTGCTGCTTTGCTGTTCCCGCCCTATAATGTGACTCCTGCGCTGGACACACTGCAAATAAACCCAAGTGTTCCTATTTTAAATTTTTCATCAAATTGACAAAATAACATTTTGGGACATACTGATGTTATTGTGATGAGGATGGAGAATCTTGTTAAAAGGAATTCCTAGATAGCTCAATACTTCTGAATTGGTAGCTTTGAAAGAGGGAATTTTTGGCTTATATTTCTGCATGAAGTTTACTTTGTGTAATGTATACTCCAGGATCAGTGATGGGAACCTTAAGAATGCATGCACTAATAATACTTCTTGTCATAAATTGTATGGAAGAAACATAATTTATTTTCCTTAAATAACTGAGACAGCTCACCCCTGCCCTGGGCAGGGGACAGGGACCTGTCTAATTTAATGATCGTGCAGCACCAGATACATTGTTGGTACTAAATAAATAAATAGTAAATTAATAATAAACAATAATGATGGATTAAATGGATAAATAACAGTGTACCTTTAAAAATAAATAATTGCATGATAATGGTACGTTTCTGGGTAAAGGATAACTTCCCAACAAAATCAAGTAGGGACATCACACTACAACATATTTAAAGAAAAATTACAAAATGATTTCTAGTGGGGAGTTTGGGGGTTTGTATGGTTTTTGAGATCACACCTGAGAATACTAACAACTAGTGATATGTTGTGAACTTTTTTTGTATCAGACTATTTATATAGAATTCAGATCCACTAAATAATTGGCTATCCATCCGAAGTCTACTGACATCAGTGGGAAGACTCTCTTTGAGTTCAGTGGCAGTTGAATCAGGCTCTAATTGAACATAATGTCTGTTAAAGAAAGAGGCTGTTGTAATGTGATATAGTTCCAGTAAAGTGGTACAATACGCTGTTTTCAGATCACATTCCTATTCTCTATTGTTTATTCAGGGTCAGTAATGGCCTTACTCTCTTTCTAACACAAAGTGCAACCAGAACCGTGTGGCTATGCTGGATTCCCTGTCTGGTCTAGAGCATTCCAAAGGAAGAGCCTTTTGAGTGGCAGCCACAGTTTCTCCAATATTTGGTTCCCCATTTATTTCCACTTTTCTGATGGAGTGAAATGAACCTCAGAGAGGTTAAAGGCTGGATCCTGTCCCACTGGGTTTAAAATTGGGCTTTAAATGGTGTACCCAGGGTCCCATAGCAAGGTAGTATCAGGTATATCTCATGACGCTTTCATCTATGTACAGTCTAGTAGATGTAGCTCTCTCAGTGAGAGGGTTGAGAAACTTTGTATGCTGGAGATACTCTTTATGGACTGGGAATTGTGTAAATCTCATCCAGTGGAACTTTTACGGGTGGTGAGGGGGTTGGTCAGTCCTTCCTCCCTCCGCCTGGAACTAGAATAATCCAATGCTCACTGTTATATATTTGTTCATTATTTTGCAGAGAAAATCTCTCAGATTCACCACAATTTTGACACCACACTTATTGCAATGGGTGAACCAAAGGTTGTGGAAGTCCCGTCTTGTCCAGTTTCATGGGATCAATTTCAGTCATTGTCATCCACCGAGGCAGGGGATGTTCTTGGGACTGTTAGGGCCACCTTTTGTGAACCTGACCCATGCTCTCCCTAGCTGGTTAAGGCCAGCTGGGAAATGGTGGGGCTGTTGCTGGTGGGGCTGATCAATGCCTCCCTTCGGGAGGGCAGAGTGCTGGACTGCCTCAAAGAGGCGGTAGTGCAGCTTCTGCTCAAAAAAACTTCACTTGACATTGATTCCCTTGCCAGTTATCAGACGGTCTCTAACCTTCCTTTTTTAGGGAAGGTTATTGAGCGGGTTGTGGCTCAGCAGCTGCAAGGGCATCTAAACCGCACTGCTTATCTGGATCCCTTGCAGTCCGGCTTTCATCCGGGCTATGACACTGAGATTGCACTTGTGGCCTTGGTTGATGACCTTCACCGTGAATTAGATCAGGGTCATTTGATGTTGCTAATTCTGCTAGATCGTTTTTTATACCCTTGACCATGAGATGTTGGTGACTCACTTGTGGGATGGAGCTCGAGTGGGCGAGATTATTCTTGATTAGTTCCACTCTTTCCTAGCCGGGAGAACTCAGAATGTGGTGCTTGGGGATTGTTTTTCATCTCCACGAGACCTCACATGTGGAATCCCGCAAGGTTCCATTCTGTCCCCACTCCTGTTCAATGTGTATATGCAGCCACTCAGCGAGGTCGTGAGATGGTATGCCAAGTGGTGTCATCAATATGCTGATGGCACCCAAATTTACCTCTCATTTTCATCCGACCCAGACCCAGCAGTTTTGGTACTTAACCGATGTTTGGCATCTGTTGGGGACTGGATGAGGGTGAGCCGACTGAAGTTGAATCCCAACAAGACGGAGGTGATGGTAGTGGGTAAGGCAGTGGATGTGGTGGCTCCCATCACTGATGGGGTTTGCCCTCCTCTGATTTCCCAGGTTTGCAGTCTGGGCATGCTCCTCAATCCGCAGCTCCACCTGGATCTCCAGGTGGAGGCTGTGGTGAGGAGTACGTTTCACCAATCTTATTTCGTTGTCTTTTACTCCACACCCTCCCACTCACAGAGCAGCTTGGGTGCAATAACATCTGGTGCAATGGCTTTAGCTGTATGTCTCAGATAGTGAACTGGCCACTATCATCCATACTTTCATTACCTCAAGACTGGACTATTGCAATGCGCTTTATGTGGGGCTACCCATGGTGACAGTCCAGAGACTGCAGCTAGTGCAGAACATGGCGGCCCATCTCCTTATGGGGATGGGTCACCGTGTGCACATTACACCAGTGCTCCGGTCTCTGCACTGGCTGCCTATAGTCTTATGGGCCTGATTCATGGTGTTGGTTCTGACCTATAAAGCCCGATATGGCCTTGGCCTGACTTACCTGCAGGATTGCCTTGCTCTCCGTGCTCTAGAGCAACCTCTGCAGTCCACTGGGAGCGCCCTTCTCAAGGTTTCCCATGTAGCCCTGAGGGCCACTATGGAGACGGCGTTCTCAGTGGCCACACCTAGGTTGTGGAATTCCCTCCCAGTGGAGGCTCGTGTGGCCCTGGATCTCCCTTCCTTCCATTGTATGTGTAAAACATGGCTGTTCCGCCTTGCTTTTGCCGAGGGAGATGGGGTTTAGGATGTGTGTGTGGGGGGGGGGTTCCTCGGTTTTTTTGTTTTTGTTTTTTTGCATTCTTTTAATATGTTGTTTTGGTTTTATGCAATTTATGTGTTTTTGATATTGTAAGCTGCCCAGGACTACTTGGAGCAGGAGGGGTGGGGTAGAAAATTGTTTTATAATTAAGTAAATAAATAAATGAATTAATTAAAGACTTGGTGATAGAGCTGATCCCGAAGACTATGACTCCTTGGGCCAGATCCTGTGGGGACTTATCCCAGGGCACTGCCACCCTGTTACGTAAATGGTAGAGAATGCAGGCACCTATATATCAAATGTTACCTTGGGAGGAAATAATGAATTGTATTCTGTGGAGACTCAGATTTGGAAACATATGTGCTCTCAGGCAGGGTTGACAGCTTGCCATCTAAATCGATCTGAAGATTTACCAACCTAGGTGCGATGCTGTGTATGTGCTGCCAACAGCCATCACAAAGTTTATAGGAAACAATAAAAATTATCATTAGTTTATTTTGTAATGGAAAAACTTTACAAATACACAAAGCTCTTCAAATTATCTTCTGTCTAGGTTATGAAAACATGCATTGCACATGCAAAGTTGTAGTTCTTTGTACCCATGTGTTAGAGCCAGGCCATAGGTGGCACTCAGGAACAGTCCCCTGCTAAGAAGTGTCAGGATCCAGGCCAGAGTAGCAATCACAGAATCAGTAGTGGAAGAGACAAAGGTGGTGTCGAGGAGCGAGGCTGTGTCTAAAGAAAAAGAAGAAGAAAAGAAAGAGAAGAAAAGCACTGAGATTCAGTAAAATACCTAAAACTAAATAGCTGACAAAGAAATAAATTTCTTTCAGGAATAAATTCCCTTGTCCAGAAAAAGGTAAATCCCACAGAAATCTAACATAAATGTATTTTAGAAGTTTGAGATCTTCTTAAATACCAATTATAATAATTTTGGTGCTTTTAAGTTATACATTAACATACTCGTATTGCAGTGGCATCGTAAAAGGTTGCAAATTTTGATTTCCAGGTGCTGAAAATGTGTTAGTCCCTTGGTCATTCTGAAGAGGATGGCAATACTTGAAGAGTTAATTAAATAAGAAGAAAAAAGAAGTCCTTGCACTGAAAATCTTGCCAACATGTTTCAATATTTGACAGGCTTAACACTTTTTTTTTCTTTTTAAAAAAAATGAATTAAACTTTATTGTCACTACAGGAATATGTGGCCAGGCCAGTTTCAGACTTCTTTGATATATAGAGGAAAAAGGCCTTACATTAATGATGCAATGTGCTGTCCTAAGCAAAACAATAGGTACATAATTCACATGCACAAAACAATATGAGGAGTTTAGCTTACTAAACTTCACCATCTTTTCTTTTCCAAGCCGTGAAAAAGCAGGAAATATGCAGTTAGGATTCAAACTGATGTCCTACCACACCGTAATGAAAGTGTCATATTACTCTATGCTGTAACCCTATAGTCCTTTGACATTCCTCACCTTAACTCTGTCTAGATATTTCAAACAAAACAGAGGACAGCTTCAAATCAAGCTGAGAACAGTTAATACAAACACATAGTAAGTAGAAGTAATATTGCTTTTGATTGTCCATGCAAGCAATGCTTTAATGTACCAGCTGTCTTTGTTTCTTGGTGTCCAGCACAGGGATAGCTTTTGGTGTGGAGTTGTGCTCCTTTTATAGGATTCTTATTTAGTTTATTTATTTCACAACTTT
The DNA here is from genome assembly GCA_003113815.1 of Sphenodon punctatus. Classification (NCBI taxonomy): domain Eukaryota; kingdom Metazoa; phylum Chordata; class Lepidosauria; order Sphenodontia; family Sphenodontidae; genus Sphenodon; species Sphenodon punctatus. The sequence continues at coordinate 7,740,886 of QEPC01001394.1, forward strand.
TTTAACCCTGCACCCTCCTGCTCCCAGAGCAGCTTGGGGCACCTCACAAAACAACAATGATAAAACAACACAAAACAACACACAATATACAATCTAAAAATTCATTAAAAGCTAAAAATATACTGCAAATATACTAAAAGGACAGAGACCCTCCCCCCCCCCAACCCAACCCACCCCACCCGTCTCCCTCTCCAAAGGCCCGGCGGAATAGCCAGGTTTTACACTGTCTTTGGAAAGAGGGGAGGTCCGGGGCCAAGTGGGCCTCTGTCAGGAGGGAATTCCACAGCCTGGGAGCGGCCACCAAGAATGTCTTCCCCATCGTTGCCATCCGGGAAACCCGGAGGACTTCAAGTCGGGCGTTCCCGGCCGACCGCATGGGGTCGCAATACGATCCAGGACCTGAGGCGGTCCCACAGGTAAGCCAGGCCCAGGTCATTTAGGGCTTTGTAGGTCATTTCCAACACCTTGAATTGGGCCCAGGAGATAATAGGCAGCTAGTGCAGAGAACAGAGCACCGGTGTAACTACCGGATCTCCCGCCTCAAGGTCAGTGCAGAATATCAGGTCAAGGGTATGTTCTCCATCATGTGTTGGGCCCACAACCCTCTGAGACAGTCCCATGGTTGTCATGACGGCCATGAACTCACGCTCCGCTCCCCCAAGATTGGCATCAGTGTGGGTGTTGAAATTCCCCAGGACTAAAGTCCTTGGAGATCACAAGACCACCTCCGACATCAATTCAGCTAAGATGTATAGGGATGCTACAGGTAGGTGCGCAGTATATCAGCAGCAGCCCCAATTTGTCTGTAGCCAAATCAATCACCAGATGGATACCCTCCATGCCCAAGATAGTCTGCACTGGATACCTCCTTACAGACCAGGTGTCCTTAAAAGTAACAGCTACACCACCTCCCCACCCCTCTGGTCTAGGCTGGTGCTGTACAGAGTACCCGGCCGGAACAAGGTCAGCCGGAATTGGCCCTGACTCAGTGTCCAGCCAGGTCTCTGTAATACACATGAGGTTGGCTGATTGATCCAAGATCAACTCTCGGATCATTGTAGATTTATTAACAACCATCCTCGCATTAATCAGTAGCAGTCCTGGACCAAGGACCCTCCCATTCTTGATCACTGCATTACCTGTCAGGGGGCCTGTGAGAGGGACAGGCACCAAGTACCTGTCCCTTGTCACCATTGCTACCCGCCTCCCAGAAGGACCATAATTGCCCCAGCCCATCACGACCCCAATGGCTGTAGAACCCCCCCTCAGTCCACTTCCCCACCGGTGGCTATCCCATCCAGCCCCTGAGGGAGACCCCTCCCTCCACCCCTCCCCTATATCCCCCTCCCCCCAACCCCCCTCTCACAGGGGAGCCAACCCCCACCCCCACCCCTGTCAGGTCACATCCCCCCCTCCACACCAGGGGAATAGTCCCAACCCTCCCCAACCCAGTCCCCCTCCTCCACCTTACACTGGGGGAGGGAGCCATAGCCCTCACTCCCACCCTAAACTGCCCTCCCCCAAAACAACCCCTACCACTCTACCCTAATAATCAGCTGTGATGTCCCAATATCATAGCCTCCCCTGGCCACACCCAAGGGCCCTTTAGCATGGCCCCTAGGTGCGTGGTCTGCAGCAGTGCTGGACTCGCTACGACTTATCCCCCTCTCACTAAATGTCCCTCTCGGAAGGGGGAACCCTTCTCTATGTGAAGTCTTTTGTTTAAGGGGTATTCCAGTAATGGGGTCTTAATCGTAGGCAGAGAAATAATACTTGTTCTTGTAATAAACAAATTATATGGAAGAAACATAAAATGTTTCCACTAAGTAGCCAAAGAGGGTTTAGACTGAGAACACCATTTTTATAATGAATGATTTTCCTTTGTGCAAATATAGATGGCTGTTCAAGGGTAATTTGGGTTATGATTCCGTACAGTGTGGGAACAAGAGAAAAAGGGTGTTTTCAGACATGACGCTAACCCCAGTTTAACCGTGCTTTAATCACACGTGAACGTTTCTTATGCATGTTGCAGGGCTGGATTGGTGCCCTATGCAGCCCTGCAGCATGCATAAGAAATGTTCAAGTGTGGTTAAAATATGGTTAAACTGGGGTTAGCGTCATGTCTGAAAACACCTTCAGACACTGTGGTACAGTCACATGAGCTGTGGAGGGCCTGATCCCTGCTTGGCCCTGTGGCAGGCAAGCACAGCCGCCATACTGCAGGGCTAGTATGGGGAGCAGGGAAGATGGTCAGCACCCACCCCCACGGGGAAGCCAGGTGGGCCGCTGGCAGAGCCCCTGCCACACCACAGGGCGGGCTGAGGTGATCACCCATATGAGTAGGCACCGAGCCCTACCCCGCCTCTGTCTTCCTACTCCACCTATCCTGTTCCTGCTGGCTGTGACGTGGCTGTGCAGAAATGGCACGGGCAGCTGCTGCTCAGAGCCCCTCAATTGTGTCTCCAATACTACTATTTTTAGAAACTGCCAGCCCTCATACACTTTCTTTTCCCTTTGTTTTTCTATACATGAGACCTTCCTAATTAGCCCTTTGAGATTGTTGAAGTCTACTTTCCTGAAATCCATTGTCTGTACTTTGCTAATCTCTTAGGATTCTGAATTGAATTCTATCATTTCATGATTGCTTACTCCCAAGGTGCCTGATATCTTAAAATTCTCTACTAATTCCTCCCTGTTGGACATAATTGGATCTAAAATGACTGTCCTCCTGTTTGTTTACTCAACCTTCTGGAAAAGAAAGTGATTTTCTACACACGTCAAGAATTTTGTGAACATTCTAAGTTTTGCTGCATTATTCTCCCCACAGATATCTGGGTAGTTTAAGTCCCTCATTATTATCAACTTATCTTCCTTGGATGCTTTAGTTATTTACTCAGCTAATGCCTCATCCACCTCTTTTTCCTGATTACAATGTCTATAATAACTTCCACCTTTGCAGCTCTTCTATTCTTCCACCCACCCATTATCTTGACCCAGATAGTTGCTCCAGATCAGTCACTACCTTTTTCTTTGATTACAGTGCAAATATACTCTCTCTTGATATAAAATGCGACATCCCATCCCTTTCCCTCTTGTCCTTCCAGAACAAGTCATACTCATCAGTGCTAATATTCTAGTTGGGAGAGTTGTCCCGCCATGTCTCAGTAATGCCAATTCTGCTTTTGTGCCTGTAGCAGAGGCCCCACTAGCTTTGGGGTGAGTGGTTGCAGGGTTTGGCCCAAGGAAACGTATTACTCTGTGGTCCAGCTCTATATCAGTTTACTGGACACCACAAAGTCCATCTCGCACACCATCCTTAGACCAGGATTAAGCCTCTGGCCAGTCAACAGTTCATATCCAGAGTCTAGCTCTAATGGCAGTCCTTAGCTAGCTCTGTTCACTCACAGCAGCCTCAAGGTCTCCTTACTTCAGGATCCTCTTCTCCATGTATCCAGGTCAGGTGCCTTCTCCAACAGCCTCCTGTAGAGATGTGCTCCTTTCGGCTCCCCAGAGCAGACTCTTTGCAGGTGGATTGGGATATTACACGTCCAACACCCTCTATTTCCATTGTAAGGGCAGTCTCATCTGGACTGCGAGAGGGAGAACACCTCTGAAGTCTGCTCTTGACCAGAGAGGAGGACACATCTCCTGAGAGGCTACCTGTGAGGTGATGGACTATATGCTTGGATAGGACTTAGGCCAGAGGCTTGGAGCCTGGCCAAGGACTTTGAGTGGGAATAAATTGCTGTGTATGCTGAACCCTATCTAACTCGTTCGTTGGGACCGATCCTGACAACACTCACCCAACGGTGAAGTGGTGACCTGTTACAGTGCCATTACTCCTTGTCTATAGAGACTCCTTGTCTACTAATCTATAGAGATTTAAGAATATTGATAGTACATCCCCAAGCATGACTTCCTGCTGCTTTGCCTTGGGACTTAGAGAGATTCCCTATAGTTCTCCTTGCTCCCAATCCATTATGCAGGCTCCCGTCCAAAGTGTTCATCCTGGAACTATGTACACATTGATTTCAATGCAAGAATTCAAATCTTCAGAAAAAACAGAGATAATTTTTAAATTAAAAAAAAAATTAATTTAAAAATAGGGATAATTTTTAAATTTTAACTTTAATTTTAGGGATAATATTTATCTGCATCCTTATTTGTGGCTTTTGTCATCATTCCCCATAGAACCTGGTTTAGAACTCTCCACCAAAATGGCAGGTTGATGACCAAAACACTGTTCCCGAGCTTCATTAGTTGGATCCCATCTCTTCTCAGCAAGCTGTCTTTACAGAACATCACTCCATGTTCAAGGAAACTAAAATCCCTTTGAAGATACTGAATCCCTTTCCTGCACATCCAGGAACTGAATGATCAATGATCCAATAGAGAAAAGTTCTATGCTCCCCTTACTAGGGCAAATACTAGACTGCATTTGGTTGTATAGGAACAAGCACACAAGGTGCAGCTATTTCCTCCAAAAGTGGAAAATTAAGAGCTTGTGTAATTGCAGTTGTGAAATACAAAACATCGTTCACAACCCTAATTTCTGACAAATCATGTGTATACTGGAGGTGTTTATAGTCTTCACTGAGCAACCTCATGGCAAAACTCTGAAATTAAGCCTGTTACTTTTCATATGCCAGGTGAAAGAAGACGATGATGACACAGGTGTCGCAGCTTCATACTCTAGCTACATGTCTAATGCAGCTTTCTTACTTCTGCTTTTGATGAACTGTAGAAATCTTATATAGTGCAGATTCCGAAGTATTCATCCCGGACCTATGCACATGTTGATTTCAATGCAGGGTTTCAGATCTTCAGAAAAAATAGGGCTAATTTTAAAAACAAATATGTTTTCTTGTCAGAACCCACTTTTCCGCATTTTTCTAAACCTGGATATTTATGGCAGGCTCACTTCACCTATCAAACACCTGACCTTAATTGTTTACCTTCCACCTCATTCTTACCACAATCTCTAAGTTCACTTAGTGGCTTCCTGATATTGTATTCAGCATAGTATGAGATTTTATTAAATGAACTAATTGCAGATTTTGCAACTGAGATGAGAAGTTTTCTTGGAGTGCTTCTTTGTTTGTAATTTATCTCTATCATCCCATTCTGTTGCGATGTGCATTTGGATGAATATAATTGCGGATAAGATAGCCTCTATCCATCTTGACCAAGTATTATGATGACTTTAACTAAAATCTCTGAGTAAAAAATAAGAATCTTAAACTTTCTTAAGGATAAGATCCACAGACCCAGTATCAGCCCTGGGTATCTCTAACCACATATCACTAGTGAGGATTTAGCCAATTGCTGGAGCTTAGCTTCAGCAGAGTTGGAGGGTATATCAGCTTTCAAACAAGATATGAGATATCTTTTAGAGATGTGGAGAGCAGCTCTCCTTCTCATCGAGTCCTATCCTATATCTGTAGTGTACTATAACTGGAAGTCTTCATTCACTTAAACTGAGCTTTTGAATTCACCCAGATGCCAAGGCCAGTTAGAACAATAATAGGATAGTAGCTTTTATTCAGCACCTGTTTGTTATTGTTGTGCTGGGCAGAAGCTCTATGGTTACATACAGTTAGGTTATTCAAGTTTTTGTCTGTATTCTCAGCAAATAGCTCCAGAAATCATATACAATTGTACATGGATACACCGGCTTCATTGCTTTGATAAGAATTCATATGCAAAGCATTATGGGTAAGACTGAACCATCACTCAAGAGTCATCTTGACCTTTCCTTTTCTCCTCATTCAGCCAGAAAGTAGAGAGACTTGAAGATTTTTTTTCCCATATCAGCTGCTAGGGAAAAGGAAGAAGAGAAACCACAGGGTTGCAACACAATGGGTGATTTCAGATGTTACAGGTGCCCGATTCACCACAGTGGATTCCCAGCAGTGGCGAACAAGCTAACCACCCCCCATGGGCAAGAGAGGCCCCAAACAGACGTGACGGGAGTGGGACCACAGCAGGGAATCGGACCGGCAGACCACGGGCTGGGGCAGTGCCACAGACGTTACGCCGATCCTGGGCCGTGGTCAAAGCACCTGGAATGCGCTGGGGCAGCTCGTCCTGGCTGCTGCTGCTGCTGCTGTCTCTCCACTGCCTCCATGTGCAGCACGACCACCGTCTCCTCCACCTGTGCCTCCTTCATCTCCTCCTCCACCACCTCCTCCTCCTCCCGCCTTGCTCTCTCGCCCTCCGCTCTCCTCTCCCTTCCACCTCACTCCATCCTGCCACATCCCCCTGCTGCTGTGTGCCCTTTAAATTTCCCTCTCTGGTGTGTGTTGTTGCTCGTTGCCTGGCAGCGACACTGCATGCTTTGTCCCCGGCTGGGAAACATGTTGCTTGATTCCGGCCGGTGGTTGCCGTTCAGTCATTACTTTTTTTTGTTTCCCGGTGGGAATCGCTTTGACCACACTTTCAGAGATAGTCCGGGCCGGAGCTCCGGAAGCGTGGTTATTTTTGACCCCTGGTGGGGATTGAATGTGGTGAACATCTGGCGCCCATGAAACAGACATTCAGGGCATTTTGGCCCCGCCGCGGGATTGACTGTGGTTCACTGTGGTTGACTGTGATCTCGTAACATCTGAAAATACCCAATGTTGGGACACAAATGTGATTACTTTGTGGTCAGATATACTTTCATTTAATGTGAAGGTGGCTCTTAAAAACATAAGAAAATAAATAGTGCCATACTGAGTCAGACCAATGGTTCATCAAGCCCAGCATCCTGTCCTCCGACAGTGGCCAACCTTGATCGCATGGGAGAAGAACCAACAGTCACAATGGGCAATCCACTCCCCGTTGTTCACTCCCAGCTCCCAACATTAAGACGTTCATCCTGTAAGCTACTTGGTTAATAGCCATTAATGGACGTATTCTCTAAGAACTTATCCAGTTCTTTTTTAAACCCAATTGGCCTTGACAACATCCTCTGGCAACAAATTCCATAAGTTAATTATGCGTTGAGTGAAAAAGTACTTCCTTTTTATTTGTTTTAAATCTGCCAGCAGCTAGTTTCATGGAGTGTCCCCTAGTTCTAGTACTATTTGAGAAAGTAAATAACCGTTTCCTATCTACTCATTCCATACCACTCAAGATTTTATAAACTTCTATCATGTCCCCTCTCAGTCTTCTCTTCTCGAAGCTGAAGAGACCCAGCTTGTGAAGCCTCTCTTTGTACGGAAGCCGTTCCATACCCTTTATCATTCTCGTTGCCCTTCTCTGTACCTTTTCTAGTTCAGCTATGTCTTTTTTGAGATCAGTCTACCAGAACTGAACACAATATTCCAGGTGCAGTCGCACCATTGATTTGTATATAGGCATCATGACATCCTCAGTTTTATTCTCTATCCCTTTTCAAATAACTCCTAACATTCTGTTTGCTTTTTTGACTGCTGCTGCACATTGGACTGAGGATTTCAGTGTATTGTCCGCAATCACTCCCAGGTTATTTTCCTGAGTGTTAACTCCTAGCTTAGTACCCAGCATTGTGTACTCATAGTTTGGGTTATTTTTCCTTGCGTGCATCACTTTGCAATTGTCCACATTAAATCTCATCTGCCATGCCCAGGCACCCAGTCTTGTAAGATCCTGTTGCAGTTCTTCACAGTCTGCTCGTGTTTTAACTATCTTGAATAACAAACTTGGTGTCATCTGCAGATTTGATCACCTCACTCTTAACTCTTCATTGCTTCAGAGTCCTGTGGCTTGTATGTAGAATTACCTTAGTGCCCTTTCCATGAGCATACAATTCATTGTTGTCTTTAATGTTCACGTTGATGTAAAATATTTTGATACAGTACTTTATTTAATCACTATTACAGTAGTCACTAAGGGAAATGTAATATCCATCCTAATCTAGATATGACTTATTCATACCAAGAAAATGGAAAGCTTAATGGTCTTAATGGGCCAGTTAGTCTGCATATTGGGTGAAAACAAATGAGACGGGCGAGTCAGATCCTTTGGCTGCTCTGGGGAGAGTCACCACAGTGGCCTCACTTTGGGCCAGTGGGGAGAGTAGTTCAAATGAATAGTCCCATCCAGGTGAGAGGGGTGCCATCAGAAGTCCCTCCACACCATGACTTGGTGAGGAGCCATCAACACAAGACAGGACTCCTGGACCACTGCTGCCCAGTAGAATCAGGCCCCAGAAGGAGCTGCTGCCAAACAGCTGTTGGGGGGGGGGAGTGCGCTCACTTGGGCTGGGTGCATGTGCCAAACAGCTGATCAGAGGGCCCAGAGGAGTGCGCTCACCCAGGATGGATGCGCACACCAAACAGTCAATTAGGGAGCCCAGAAACGCATGCTCTGAGGCTCAAATGCTGCAATCACTCAGCTCAAGGCTTCCATGAAGATGAAAGTACATAAAGTACATAAAGATGAAAAGGTTCACTGGTGTATAATAATACAAAGATTTTAGATGGGGGATTTTGATTTTGGTTCAGTTTGTAGAAGCCACATTGGGCTTCTAATCTCATTTTGAGAAGTTCTTTGGAAAACATGAGAGAAATTTTTCTCAAAGGCTGCAGATATTTTATAGGGAAAACATTCTTGGGAAGAGCGGCTGTATTCAGAATACTGAAGTCAAAAGGACATGCTTACATAATTACATGGTTTTAATAATAACTAATAATACATGTTATTTGTATAGTGCTTTTCTGCCAGATGGTGCTTGGAGCACTTCACAACATTAAAAATACAATAAAACACTACAACTTAAAATATAAAAAATCTATTTGAAAAAGTTAAAAGGAGGAGGAAAACTACATGAAAGGAAGCAGCATTTGTTTCTCTAAAAGCACCTGAGGAACAAAAAAAGTTTTCAGGTGCTTAATTTTGAGGGTAATGATTTTGTGATTTTTGTAAAGGAAAACACATCAAATACTCCTTTCTTAATCATTACTTCACAACAGTAGGGGTCTACCATCTTTCTCCTACACCAGCCTCCTGGCTTCAGTTAAAGTGTTTTTACATCTTGCCCTCCCAAATACTCCCCAAACCTGTGGCTCTGGAAGAAGAGGAGACCAAAAGGTCCTGCGGGCATAGTGAGGCAAGTATTCTGCGTGTGTCACATTCCAGTAATGCAATACGTATTTCACTATCGCCCTACAAATATGAATGTGTTTAACAAATTGGAAGATAAACAAATATGGTGGTGTCTGAGTGCATGCTGCTTGCCTTCAACAGCTGGCATATTCAGCAGATTGAGATTTTAATAATCTTACTGAGCTGAGACGGCAGACAGGCATCATATACTTACTGTCTGCCCTCCTCTGCAGACTGCTGCAACCAACCTGATTGTAACCAAGCCAAGCACACACACCTGAGACTTCACATCCGCCTGAATGTTTGTTGGTCTTCTCCCCTGTCTCTCCCACTGTCCCCTCTTCCTGTTTCCCCCTCCTTGTCTTTTAGATTGTAAGTCACAGGCAGGGACCACGTCTATTTCTATGTTCTGTACAGTGCCTGGTCACACTACTGGCGCTATATAAATGTTTATTATAATAATAATAATAATTAATAATAATTAATTAATAACTGATCTATATTCTGTGCAGTTTAGGGGCAGCCTCATTCACGGATCTATAGACACTTCTGTCAAACCCCTTTGTTTTAGTCAACTTACGAATTGCTTCTTAGCAAAGACCAGTAGAGCCAAAATATTGAAAGAGAGCTGAGCACCCTCCTCCTTTTCTACTCCTGTCTATACTTTTTAGGTAAGGAGTTTATTCATGAACTTCCCCATCATCCAGTTAGATAAAGGAAATAATTATAGAGTCAGTTTTTGACAGAGATCCCTAGAGCAGTAGGTCTTCAAGGTATGTTTAAATAAGGAGAGGCTGTGTAGACCAGCTCATGATGGTGTCCCATACCTGGGGGTAGTGTGGGCTCTGGGGCTACTTTTACACGAGTGGAAAGGGAAGTGTATCTTCAATGCACCACTGGGAAAAGCTGCGCGGGGTGCGTTTATATGCACCAAAAGTGGCTGCCCGCCATAGGAATCGGTGATGCGCGTGGCCTCTTTGTAGACGCGTTCTGGAAACACTGATATTGAGGTTTCTAGAATGCATCTTCAAAGAGGCCGTACACACCACCGATTCCTATGGTGGGCAGCCATTTTCAGTGCATGTATACGCACCCCATGTAGCTTTTCCCATCGGCACATTGAAGAACGTGCTTCCCTGGCCGCTCATGTAAAAGCAGCCTAAGTGAAGCAGGCACGCAGCACACCATAAAAACAGATGCGATAGAAAAGGGGGAGTCACTAAAGAGATTTAAAGATGAAGTGATAAGCTGAAACGGATGAGCAAGGAATACTATTTTAAGTGGCTGTAGTTTTGTAAGGACATGAGTGGAAGGGTTTGTGTGTTGTGGAATCCTGTGCGCAAAGGACGCTACAAGCGACATACAAGAGAGTGGGAATGATGCCTGTACTTTGTGTGAATTGAGAAGAGGAGATCTTAGAAATGTATAGGGGGAAAAAGACAAGAGATGGACATACTAATGACCAGAAGCAAGGAGGCACTTTGGAGTGCAAAACACTCTTTCTGACATTTTTATTTAAGAGGTTTTCAACTATTCTGCTCTGTTCCTTCTAGTCTAGTCATCGCTGTGGAATTTACTGCTGTAGTCAAGTTTCCCCTCAGGCTTTGTCACTTTGGGCACCAGTTCAGATCAGTTAAAAGTTATCTATTTCAGTAACTAATTTTGTAAAAATTCCCCCAACATCAGGAATCGGAGGTAAAAACCCCTAACGTAAAGGCTATATAAAATGCCTTTACCCACTTCCAGGTCTAGTAATGTCTTGCTCAACGCAGTTGCCATTCTCTATAGCAAAAAGGTCTTCTTTAAAGTGTCTTAATCTTTCCTAATAGATTGGCTCCATGCCTCACTGAGGCGCCTTCCCTGATGCGATATCGCCCACATAATGTCACTTGGACCAACATAGTGGTTTAGGTAGGCGGCAGTTCAAACAAAACTGGATGTGAAATGTCCTATATAGAAAAACAAAGGGAAGATTAAAATGAACAGTGTGAAATAAAACAACCCCGTTAGGCTAGTTATTCAAGTAAAGATAAGGCAAAATGATCAGAATATCTTGAAGTGTAAGTAACAGTTCCCCCTCCCTACCGCCCTGCGTGCACACGAACACTTAACACATTCAATGTTGCTGAGCCACACAGTTCAGAACTCCAGTGTAGAAAGACTGTGTTAAAACTATACTTTCACTTGGATGGTGGTGATGGTTATTAGTTATCATAATACTTATTGTTGTTGTGCCTAGGAGCACCATCACATCATGCCTGCCAGTGTACAATCCATAATAAAAGAAGACAGTTCCCTGCCCCAAACAGTTTACAGTCTAGAATAAGACAAGACCAAATTGCTAGATGGCAGGAGCACAAAGATGAAATGAGACAATAAAAAACAAATGAATAAAAAATAGCAATCGGGCTGTTGAACTCTAAGGATTGCAAACTAAATCCATCATCACATGAATCCTAAGTCAAAGTATTATCACTGTTTGTCGAAAGAGAGCCAGGGTTAAAGTGATGATTTCAAGGTCTAATTTTCCCCTGCTGAATTTTGCCAAGAAGCTGCAAACTCAGGTCCTTGCACAGGAAACAGTATTTTTGCTTACATGTAATGGATTTATCTTTTTGCCTGTCCTTTGCTTTAATCAGAGTTTGACTCTATAGTAATAAATGACATTTGTGTTCTTCTGAGGCACAGCTCGACAAGATATAATTAGAAATACTTTAGCTGACCTTTCATAAACCATGATCCCCCAACAAAATTGTGTGGAATCACATTTTAAAAATGCTCTTGCATCTTTTGTGGGTACTGACAAGATTACAGGATACTTTTATTTTAGAATAATTACACAGTGACCTTCAGAGTTATTTGCAAAGGTCATATTCTCTTCACATACCCTTGATTTCCTTTCAGTTTTTCCTTTTGTCCCACAAGACATAAATTTAGCAAAGGAAGAAGAAAGAGAGAGAGTATTTTATTTTTTTATTTTTTTTTAAATTGTGGTTGAAAACTGAAGAAGATAGTTCAAAGTCCCCATAGGCACTCAGAAGGCTGTGGGCTATGATAGGCTATTTGCTACCATTTAGCTCCTGCATTATCACTACTCCTTTTTCTTCATTATTCTCCACTTATCACATGCAGCATCACTACAGAGCCCAAATAGAGAGTTGTAATTACCCAGCTGCCACCTGATAGTACCCCTTCTATCATCTTTATCTCACTAGGCCTTGCTGTTTAATCACTGGATAAAACTTGCCCATGGCAATGCCTGTGATAGCACATCTCAGAGATACATTTAAAGTTTACTCATTTATCGCAGAAAAATGCTGAACCCATGCAATTATTAGATACACTTGCCAATTTATTTGTTCAGTAAGGTTACTTTAACTCGCTTTTCTATCAGCTATTTGTTCTGTTCTTCTTGGAAACACTGAGGTCACTGTTGGACACTTAGATGAAATAGAAAAATTCCAAAATGTCCAGGAACAGGGCTGCCAAGAGACTCAGTGATAAGACCACAAATACACTTTCACTAGAAGCTTCAAATGAGGGGCTTGCATTTTTGTGACCATTCTTGCTTATAGAAGTCTGTGAGGCTGACAAGGAGATCAATCAGTGGAAGCACTCACGCTTTCTGACATAGACCCTTGGGTCCAGGCACAAGTATATAAAAAGACAGGTAAAATCAAGAAACTTCGTATTTGGGAAATGTTGTGTAATAATATAGTACAGAAGCTGAAGGGAAAGCTTTAATATGCTGTAATAAATATAGAAATAGGTAAGTGCTGTCAGCTCTCATCCTTTAAAATGATTTCTAGATATTTTAAAGGAATCATTTTGTTTTAAGACAATATTTTGTAACATGCACTTTGAATATTATTTGAGTGATGTAAAATTCTTAGTACAAAAATCTTAGATTGAGGTAAGAAGTGATACACTTTCAGGTTTTCTTACTTTTATTATTAATACTATTACACTTGGAGGCCAGGAACACGATAAATACATTACATATACCAGAGGTGGTGGACCTGTTCCCACCCAGAAGTCACTTGGAAAATGCATACAAGCTCCAAGGTGCATAGGAGTTGGAGGTCAGGGTGCTTAAGGGACACACTAAGAAAGAGGAGGCTTCAGGTAAACAATCAATCCCCTATTCTTATGAGTAAACCCTCACCGTTGTTTCCTTACTCTGAGCTCAATCTTTAAAACTTGGGGTTAGGAACTGGATTGAGGGGTGACATCCAGGAAACTAAATAAAAACTAGCCATGGGCCGCATTTGGTTTCTGGGCCTGTGGTTTTAGATATTGATCCTCACACCTCTCAGAGAAAGTGTGATGAAAAATAAGCTAGAACACAATCTTGAAATCCAAGAAGATGGATTTGAACCTAAATGGCTGGATGTTTTACTAAATTTTGTTCCTAATCTATTCTGTTTTACCTCTTGTATGGTAATAAGGGTTATCCACATATATGGGATGCAACTCTCCATCCACTGAAATCAAAGGCAAACTTCATTTACTTTAATGATGGAGAGTTGCACCCCTAATGGCAAGTCAATTTGTATTATTTTGCCTTTTCATTTACTTTGTGATGGATGTTGTCTATTGAGTACACATAACTTTGGTATGGATTTTTTTTTTTATACTGCAGCAACTCAAATTATTTATTATTATATAGCACTAGCAATGTACCTGGCACTATACAATCATTAATTACAGACAGGTCCCCACCAAGCTTACAGTCTCGGAGAGACCAGGAAGGGGAGAGAGACAAAGGCAGGGGGAATAAAGGGAGAGAGAGGTATACATTCAGTGAAAACACTGATATTGGCCCACTGTGGCCCTCTTCGACCCACCCCAGGCTGTGTCGGCACTTAACTCAGGCTTTCACCCCTAGACTATGTCCAGGTCACAGCCTGGGCTAAGGCCTGCCCAATCAGACCAAAGCCCTACACGGTCTTGGGCTCCTCCTATCTGAGAGATGGCCTCACTCCCCAGGCCATGAAGCGACCTCTGTGGTCTACCAGGGGCACCTTCTTGGAGGTCCCCTGGCTGAACCAGGGGGCCACAATGGAGAGGGCGTTCTTGGTGGCCTCCCAGAGGAAGCTCGCCTGGCTCCCAGCCTGTTGGCCTTTTGTCGGGCCTGTAAGACCTGACTGTTTGTCCGGGCCTTTGGGGGGAGGGGGGGAATAAGGATGGGCTTTTTACCAGTGGTTTTACCTCTTTGTTGTTGTCTTTATTGTTTTAGTAATCCCATTTACGTATTGTTTTTATATATTGTTTAAAATATTTTGTGAGCTGCCCCGAGCTGCTGTAGGGCTGGAGGGAGCAGGATATAAGTCAAATAAATAAATAAAATTAAATTAAATAAAGTGGACCACAGAGGGCTATCACATCTGCTGTGGCCCGGCCCAGCAGATATGGTCTGGATCTGGTCCACCATGGCCAGCTGCCATGCCTGCCTGTCATTGGCCACCATGACTGCTCGTCATGGTGGGAGCAGGGCACTTGGCACAGCACAGGAGTGGGCTTCCCAACTGCATGTTTGTGCATCACTGCCCTCCTTGGTGGCCCAGTCACAGGCAAGTTTGTTGTGCAGCCTGACCTGGTCCGGACCATGTCCGTGGCTTCCTGGCCCGGGTCTGGCCACCGTCATGTGGCCATCATGTCTGTTTCCATCCATTCACAAAGTTGAGAAGTTGCAGGTTCAGGTGCTTAGCTTCATTACAGGGGAGAAGGGGAAATTGAATGAAAGGGTGGAAGAGGAAGCATCAGTGAGCAGTCTGTTGGGACAAGGAGCTAGGGAAAGCCTGATGAAAGACATAGGTTTTCAGGAGGGATTGGAAGGTTAGGAAAGAGGGAGCAGAGCGAATGTGTTCAGGGAGGGAGTTGGAGTTCCAGATGCAGGGGCCAGCATGGGAGAATGGGCAACTATGGTTTGAGGAGCAGAAGACTTGAAGGACTAGTTCGGTGCACTTACTGGTGAGAATGGGCTAAGCTGCTGCAATTTTGCACAATGAAGGGACCACAATGCACTTTGTATTGATGGCTCAAAGAGCTGCAGTGCTTGGATGTGCATTGACTCTGTTTGTGGAATCAAGAACACATCTCTTTCTTTCATTTTTAGGGAGCAAGAATCTGTGTCTAATTTCCTCATGGGCCTTCCCCTTTCCTGTCTGTCAGTGGGCAACCCTGAAGTGCTTCATGAAGAACCCTGTATTGGAACACGCACTAATAATCATCCCAGATCTATGAAAGAAACAGGGACAGCAGCTGAGTAGCATCAGAGTTACATCAGTTACACAATGGCATGTATATCTCTGATGATTACAATAGAAATCTCCCTCGTGGAAAATACTAGCACCAAAATTTTGTCAGATTTGTAAATATTAACAACATATTGAAATTCAATGCACTTAAAGTAGTTGCATTCAGTACAACCTTGGGCCCCAAGCCAATGTTTGTGTGTGCAGACCAAAGCTACCCATGCAAGGTCATGGTGTCTCTGGTGAAACAGTGCTGCCATCCGCATCCATTGCTGAGCAGCTCCACCTCTCCCTCTCCCTGGTGGCGGCGCAGTCAGGAGGCAGGAGACTTCACTGAGGACACGGTACACCACTGTGTGCAAATGTGTAAGGATAGATTTGGTTCGCACACACAGAGACCTTGGATCGGGGCCTTGATTTGCAACAACTCAGCTCTAAAAAGGCAATTTCTGATCCTTCCAGATTCTTAATTCACACTCCTGATCAAGAAGGTGTGGGAGAGAACAAAGTATTGTTATGATTGTTTTACAGGTGTGGCAAAACAGTGTAAGTGACTTGACCAAGATCACACAGTAAATCTATGTTTGTTTTGGAATTTGTACACCAATCTTCTGAGCCCATTAGTCTGCACTAACCACATTGGTTCTCTGTTCATAACTCAGAATACAACAGTGAAAGGAAAATTGGCAGAAGGAATGCTATTTTGATTGTGTAGGCAATATATAGTTTTACAACTATCAGAATAATTAGTCAATGCTTATAAAGTGCATTTGAGACAAAATGTGCCAAATATTATTTATTTTGCAAAGCGAAGGGTCAAGAGTGGTCTGCTCATCTTTTTATTTACGAGAGGGCATTGTGAGGAAAGAATTTGTTTGGGAAAAAAAAAATCTAACTTACATTGTTCATTTTCCTAGAAGAGGGATATTAATTAGAGATGATGATATACAAGTTTTGCAATTCACCGTACTTCAATAAAGGTATTTTATTCATACCATTGTAGTTTATAGTTAATGCACCGTCCTTTCCCAATCCTTTATCTGCCCACTGCCTCTTCACTGGACTAGAAGTCGGAAGCATTAGTTCTTATATGCACCTCAGGCACCCGCTCATTCTGTGTCCTTATCCAAGATATTTGCTCTGTTGTTGCTATGTTAGTCCCGGTGTATATGAGAGCGTAAGTAATATGATTGTGTTTATTGGAACAACTTCTGTCGCTAAGTGCATACAAACCTCTGAGCTAAAAGAGGGTACTCACAAAAATGGGTAACCTGTCAGATTTCCAGTACCCAAATTTGACCCGGTAACAATTGGGTTCTCGTTGTGGTACTCAATTATGACCCGATCAGGTACCTTATGTCCTGAAATGTCAACTTATGGTTCCAGAATGTTGACTTCTGGTAGTGATTTTTCACCATTTTTGTCAATATACCGACTGCCAACATCGATTTATCAGTATTCTGTCCAGTTCAGAGAATTTCTCAGCAACTTCCAGTCCCAGAAAACTACATCTGGTTCAAAAAAAATTTCCCTTCAATTTCTTTTCTTAAAACACTTGTTTATGAGTTTTCTGTCCCAGAAAATCAACTTTTTGGTCCCAGAAAGTCATCTTCCAATCCTGGGAAACTACTTCTGGTCATTTAAAAAAATGACCAGAATAAAAAAAAATAAAAAAATTAAAAAAAATATTCATGCTACTTTTTCAGTTTTCCAAATCAATATACCAATTGGTATGTCAATACACCGATTTGACAATCAGTATATTGAAAATCGGTACCAGAATTACCCCATTTGGGGGGTTTCCAGGTATCTAATTGGTGTCCAAGTAACCCGTTGGGTCCCTGATGCGGTACTTGAAAATGTATGCATTAGCCATGGGTGCTAAATTTAGTTCCTGTTTCAGATCTACTTCTGTGCTTCACAGAACTTTAGGAGTGACCTGATGAAGAGCTCACTGAAGCTCACAAGCTTATGCAAACTCACCAAGAGAAGCTGGTGTATTATTAATTATGCTGCTGCTGATGTAATAACCTCTCTGCACTTATCACCCTCCATACTCCAGCCTGTGCACTTCGCTCCTCCTCTGTCCCCTCTCTCGCCCTTCCATGCCTTCCCTGCTCCCCTAAGCACCTTCGTCTCTTCTCACTTGCTGCCCCCCATGCCTGGAACTCCCTCCCTGTCCACATCCGCCTTGCCCCCTCCCTTCATACCTTCAAATCTCTCCTTAAAACTCACCTCTTTCACTCTGCTCTGTCTGACTCTTTATCCTGCTGAGCCACTATTCCTATACCTACGATCGGTTTACCCTTATCCTTGCAACATGGACCTGCCTGCTGTCATTCTCATTGTAACCAAGCCAAGTACGTGCACTTGAGACCTCGCATCTTCATGAATGTTAGACCCCTTGTCTCTCCCTCTGTTCCCCTTCCTAAGTCTCTCCCCCAGCTCCTGTCTCTCAGATTGTAAGCCCTAGGGGCAGGGACCGTGTCTATTTTATTACTTTGTAAAGTGCCAGGTACACTGCTGGCGCTATATAAATGTTTGTTAATAATAATAATAATAATAATAATACAATTTATGATTACATTACCTTGGCACTGCCTAAAGGTAAGTAGGCACCTTAATTTATATCTAAGCAGAAGAAAAAAGTAGTTTGATATTCAGAGTTACTCAGCACCCACAGCTCCCCCTGAAATCAATGGAAATTGCAGTTACTCAGCACCACTAGTAATCTTGCTACATATATGCTGTGTGATTCTGAGTGGATCGTGCCCATTCACTTCAATTGAGCTTTGTGTGCACAAAGAGTTTTATCACCAAAGGAGATCATGCCCACAGTTCTCTACAGATGTTTGTGTGCTGTAGTCACTCACATTTCAATATTTTTTGCCATGACCTCTCTGACTCAATTTCTCCCTTTTTAGAGGGATTATAATGCTTTCCCATCAGTGTTCAGTGGTCTGAGATCTGTGGATTATAAGTCCTACAATGTATGTGCTATTCCCTACTACCATTGAGATGATAAGGGCCCTTTTTACACAGGCCACAGCACAGGTGTGCGCGTCTGTGTGCATCACAACCTGTGTGCAGTGGATGGGAGGAGGGTGTAGACAGGTGCATAATCATCTACACACACCTCGACCCATCTACACACACGGAGCAACTGCTGCTTTTGACTGTTGCTCCATGTGTGGGGGATAGGTGGAGGTGGGTGTGAATGCATGTGCATGGGAGCACGCATGCACAAATGCACACCCACCCCCTGCAATGGGATTTACACAAGACTCACCTAAGCATGAACACCCAGATTTCTGGGTTTTCATGCGTGGGTGCCAACCCGTGTAAAAAGGGTCTTAGATTAACCAATTTTTTGGCATTTCCAAACCAAGGAGTTCTTTGAAGGTTTTCTAGAGAGGAGATTGCCTTTGTGAGAGAGACAAACGTGAGAATCCTATGGGGCTTTAAATTCAGTTTCCAAACATTACACATTTACCACACCCTTGGGAGAAATTCAGCTAGCATGAAACTTAGGGTGTTCACTAGCTAGGGAGCAGCTTGAAAAAGTTTCACATAACTCCCACCCACTGAAAAAAAGAGTGCCAGATAATTAGTTTGAATTGGCGTGGAATATTGGCTCAAACAGTGTTTTTTTTGTTTTGTTTTGTTTTTTTAAAAAGCTCTGAATAAGGTTACGTGCATCCCAACACAAAATGACATGCTGTGTCATGCATTTTCAGCTAATAGTCTATTGAGTTTGTATGGGTGTCGTTAAATTTTTACTACCTCTTAGCACTTTGGTATCGAAAGAGAGATTATTATGGCAGTTACTAAAAAAGAACCTATTGCTCTTTTAAAAGAAGGACTTTTAATTAAGAGGTAAATATCTGGTTGAAATAGGTGGTTATAAGGTTGGGTAAGTGCCGACGGCAAAGCTAAGTTCACTAGCACTGAAAGTCATTTATTGCAAGTATGCTACTCTTCTTATCCCACATTATTGCCAATATGCAGGAAATACATTTATTAATATATTTAAAAATTTGAAACATTGCTTTGAACTACAGCTGCTCTATATGATGGATTTGATAAAGAAGCCAAAATAAACATCTGGCCATTCAGACCTGACTACCTATCCCAAAAGAGGCTTCTTAGTTGTCCTCTCTATAAGTAAAATCCTGGGGATGGGTAGCATTTTCTTCTTTTTTCTTCAGCAGAGTATTATTTTTAGGGATCTTGGCAGCCTTATATTTTTCTTTTTGTTTTCTTCTCTGCTGGATACTCCAGAGGCAAATCTGAAATTATTTTAAAGGTGACCCCTGTAGGTGTGTGTAGTTTAGTAAAAAACATGAGGGGCTATACTTTCACTCCCTGTTATTCCACTCCTGACTGGGTTCACATCCTGCTGTGGCAGGGGAGAGGGGGGAAATCAGCACTGGCCTTCAATATTCTCCCGGTGAGCAACTAAGGGTGTTAACAGATGAGACATTGCCTCCTATCGCCCCCCCAACCCCCTTGTCCCGGATTTACCTGTCTGTCTGAATGGTGGCTGCCAAATGTTTGCTCTGCCAGGAAAGGAGAGAAGCGGGCATGGAAAGGGGCGGGTGCATGTGTGTGTGTCACAGCCAGGGAAGAAACTGTCCTTGGCCATGCCCCTGCTTTCCAGTGGAGCCAGCACTAGCATGCCCCTCTCAGTTGACAGCCGGCAGGAGGGGAGAGAGAGGGAGAGGAGTGCGAGTGATTGCACTGTCCGTGGGGACACCTGACAACTGGGGGTAGGGGGGCAGTGGAAAAAGAGCTGTGACATGGCTGGTAGGGGTTGGGGGGGGGCGGGGTATGCTAACCCCATCTCTGGTGGCTGGTGCAAACCCAACAAAACTGTGGGCAAGGGGCTGCCTGTTTGAAGGGATCCTAATGGTGTGGGGATGCCATGGATCAAACATGGGTTCTGGCTGCCTCCCTTCCAGTGTCTTAACACTCTAAGAGGGAAAAGAGCAAAGGAGAGCAGGCACCACTCACTCTTTCACCAACTCAAGTAGCTACACTTTGTGTGTGTGTGTGGGGTCCCACATGTTATCCATCCTATCAGAAGAGCCCTCCCCATGTTATAATAGCACCTCTGGCTGGCATTTTGTTGGCCAGGATAACAGTGCTCCAGAGCATGCTGGGCTGCCCGCTGCAGCAGATGAGGTTCCCCACTTGTCAGTTGTCAGGCAGGAAGCAAGGAGCCCAGCTCTCACCATTTAGAGCAGTGGTGGGGGGACCCATTTCCCTTCTGCAGGCAACACTGAAAATCATTACAACCTCCATGGGCTGGATAGGAGTTGGGGACTCAAGGTGCTTGAAGGGTGCATTCAGGATGAGGGAAGAAAGGGGAGGGTCCAGAGTGACAACGATGAATGCTCGGGATTTATCCCCTAGCCGTGAGTGAATGCCCTTATCTCTGCTCCCTTCCCTGATCTCACTCTTTCCACTGCTTGAGGATAGGAACTGAACCCATGGGCCACAACCAGGAAATACAGCTGTAGACTAGATTTGGCTCACAGTTGGAGGTTTTCCTCCATGGTTGTAGACTAGGCTTGGTGAAATTGATCAGAGGAAGGGAGCCTGGTCAATTTCACCAAGCTTTATCCACAGGTAACACAAGCTACATGTCAGGAAAGTTGCTTAATGGTGACTTCATGCTTTTGAGGCGCCTCCACCACATGTCTCTCTCATAGCAGGACATATGTTTGTACAAACACACACTACACAAAATGTGAGTTTAGGGAGGAAATGGAACAGCGTGTGTTTCATGTGTTAATACCCAGGAAGAATAAAACTGCTCTGCCAAAAGAGATGAAGTGATGTGTGCTCCCCTATGCAGAGCAAGAGAGCAGCAAGGGAGGGATTGTCAATCACTGAGTCACAGCTTGCTCTGGGCTCTGCTCCTGGTGTTCTGTAGCAACATCCTGTAGAGAAGACTAAAATTACAAAGTAACCCCTGAAATGCACATCACTTTTAGTTAGGCAAGCCATAGAGTTATTCAAATGCATGGTGAAAAAAGGATATTTCCACTCCAGAACTGGTTGCATTTCCAAAGTTAGCAGACTGGGTGTTTTTAGATGGACCTCCAGGTTTTAGTCACCTCCAGGTCTTCTCCGGTGGCAGTTGGTTTAAATGGAGGCCACTGCCACTGCAGACCACAGTACGCCTGTGCAGTGCCCCCTCCCTGCACCATAGAGCTGTGGGTGGATCGCCAGCTGGTCTAGGCTGCCGCTCACAGATCTATGACTGTTGCTGGGGCAACCCCGAGCTGAAAATGGAGCTGTCACAGTTGGTCTGTGAGTGAACAAACCGCTGCTGTGCCCCTGGCTGGTGCTTCAGGTTTGGGCGGCCTGCTCTGCTTTCGGTGCTCCAGGATGTTCTGGAGCACCACGAGCGGAACTGACCTGGAGCAGGCAGCCCCTGCTGTGCTCCTGTTCCGCCTCACCCCAGGGTGGCCCACCTTTACACAGACAGGCCACCCGGGGTTGGGGTGGAGCTGCAGAGCAGGAGCAGAGCAGGTGTCTGTCTAAAGACATCCAACGAAGCTAAGCTGCCAAGGAGCTTCTCAGGGCATGAATTCAGGGAATCAGCTCCAATGACCCAAGGCTACTATAGCTGACCAAAAATCCTCACACAGCTTGAATTAACTACAGGTTTTGTGGATTCAGCTCCCTTTCTTTGCTGTACAGGAGTAAACCCTTCCTTATCTACCTGAATCTAACATTTGACTGATGAGGGGGAAGCTCTGAAGGGAGAGCATGCTGGACTTTCTTCAAGCAGTGAAGTTGTTGCTTCAGCAGACATATCCTGGGAACCCCCAGAAGGAATTCTGGCTTATGCAATACTTCCTGTCAGCTTGCAGGGCAGATGTTTGGAAATGTTGGCAACAGTGTGAATAAAATATTTAATATCTTATGTGTAGACAAATATTCTGTGTTTCTCCATCAGCTGGTGTTTTTACACACACATTTCTCCTGCATGTTTGCTGTTACATCCTGAACTTTCTGTGTGTCTAAATCACTCACCCAGATCTTAAACATCTGGATCTTTGAACTTCTGCGTAGAACTTCTCCCAGAACTTTTGTGTGTAAAACTGGTTTACTCCAGGCAGCTGTGGTCACTTGGTTTCCATGGCAGCCTGTCACATCTACAGCTGTGGCTACTTTAGGCTGCCTCAGGGCAGTGTTTGTGTGAGGAATGTATCCAGGAAGTGCCTCAGGGCAGTGTGTGTGTGGAAAATGAATCCGGAACTTACTTGTGGACTTGTAAACCCAGAAGATTGAAACATCCGGAACTTTAACGTGTGTGTAATGCCCACTGTTAGATGACATTAGTTGTTTTTACACACACATTTCTCCTGGATGTTTGCTGTTACATCCTGAACTTTCTGTGTCTAAATCACTCACCCAGATCTTAAACATCTGGATCTTTAAACTTCTGTGTGAAACTTCTCCCAGAACTTTTGTGTGTAAAAGGTTCTCCTGGTAAACGGCTTTGCTCCAGGCAGCTGTGGTCACTTGGTTTCCATGGCAACCTGTCACGTTTACAGCTGTGGCTACTTTAAGCTGCCTCAGGGCAGTGTTTGTGTGAAAAATGCATCCGGAACTTACTTGTGGACTTGTAAACCTGGAAGATTGAAACATCCGGAACTTTAACATGTGTGTAAAAATTTCCATGATAATGCTGTCTAGGTTTGTTAATTGAGATTTCCTGACACTGATTTGCTCATTTTGAGTTCATTTGTATCACTCACAAATGGCATTTGCTTTTGGTGAATGTGTTCTTTTGTAAGATTTAGTTCTAGTTTAATAATCAGTCTGTGGGCGGTTCATATACTGTCTGGTCCGGAGGCAGTTGCAAGGATCTGAAGGGCTCTTGATTGCTATTTTTGCTTGGCAACCTTCAGAAGCTGCTCAGAGACAGAGTCAGGGTAGGAAATTCTGACTTTACATTTTTTTCCAAATTTATTTAACAAATAAATCTTCTTACCTTAATACTGCTCCTCATTTTTACCAGTCCTTCATATAAAGCATTATATATATCAATTTCCCCAAATACTGTTCCATTTTTGCAGCTAAACTAGTTTCTATTCCAGTTACTTAATTCAGATTAATTTATTTTTATTATTAAGATTTGGAACTGGAACAGCAGATTTAAGGAAAAAAATAGAGGGAGACCAGGTTTCCTCTAATGGTGTCTAATGCTATAACATTTTAGAAAAAAATTGCTAAAAATATACTGAATTACATTGACTTATTTTGTCTTAAAGCACCAACCCTGCCTCCTGAAACTTTTGGTGTCTAACATTGGAGAGAAGAGGGATATTTACATTGCATACACTCATTATCGCTAATGATATTTTGTCTCAGAGGGACAACTGAGCCAAGAATAACAAAATGATCTTGCTGCTAAATATAGAGGGAAACATTTGTTGCATCTCCTTTCTTAACAGTAAAGAATTACATTTTTTATAATGAGAATATGCTGAGAGTACATGACTGAGGAGAACTGAGGATGTATCTCCTAGGGATCAAGGGCTATTACCCAGGACTCTTTTGAGCATGAAGTTGGTCATTTAAAAAAAAAAAGTTTAATTTTTTTACCTGGAAAGTGTCATTTCAATTTATCTGTTATATTATTATTTTTGCTGTTGTCATTTATTACAAAAGCACTAAGTGCTTGGGCAGCTTACAAGAATATAAAAAATATATAAAACAGAACATTTTAAAGCATATATAAATAAACATAAACAACAGTTAAAAACCTTAACCCTCTTACGCTCCAACCCTCTCCCTAACCTCTCCACCCAATCCTGACCCAGCCCAACCCTATCCCAGCTCTCCAAATGCCTGGCCAAACAGGAAGGTTTTACATCTCTTCCAAAAGATGAGCAGGCTCTGGCTTAGGTGGACCTCCAAGGGAAGGGAGTTCCATAATTGTGGAACAGCCACTCAGAACGACTCCCTGCGTGCCTTTGTTGTATAGACCTTGTGGGAACTTGGGTCTCGCAGAAGGGTGCCCATGGCTGACCTCAGAGGCTGTGATGGAACATAAGAGGAGAGGCAGTCTTTCAGATACCTGGGGCCCAAGCTGTTTTGTTTAGAACATAAGAAGCAACATTTTGGATCAGACCAATGGCCCATTGAGCCCAGCATCCTGTCTCTGACCCCCGCTGGACACTTCAGAGAAGTATCTAACAGGTCATCACCATTAGTACCTTTCTAAAAAATTTGCTTACAACTTTGGTTATCCTCCAGTCTTCCACTGTTTTTGAAATCTGGCTGATTTCAAAGTTGGATTATGTATTTTTGTGAGCAGTGAGTTCAACCACTTCACTCTTAAAGGTCTTCAGAACTCTTGGACAAATATCATCCAGTTCTCTGTTTGGACCACCCTTATGGCCTTTGTCTATGCTGAATTTCTAATCCTGTTAGTCAGATGAATAGGTGAAAACAAACGAAACAGGGACAGGTCAGATCCTGCCCTGCCCTCTGGAGTGCCACTGCAGCCACGACTCCTCAGGTTGGCATGCAGTGCAGTACAAACTTGCTAGTGAACTCAGGCAAGCGGAGAGCCATCTCACCATCCCCATGCCATTGAATCGACCCAGGACCAGGGCTAAGTGCAGGTGGTCACTTAGCCCTGGTCCTGCCCCACTCTCAGTACCCTGTATCCTGTCATGACATACAGCCAGGATGAACCGCGGGCAAAAGATCAGCCCCTTCCACCTGCCCTGCACAGTACTCTGGGAATGCAGAAGCAGGAGTGGATGCTAGGGAAGCAGCCCCTGGCATCCTCACTGGCACACGGAGGTGCCAGCCAACCACAGGAGGAACCAGTCGCCACCCATGGAAAGCCAGCTGTAGGGAGCAACACACACACACTCTATGGCGCACAGAGAGAAATAAAAGAGGAAGGAACCAGTCGCCACCCATGGAAAGCCAGCTGTAGGGAGCAACACACACACACTCTATGGCGCACAGAGAGAAATAAAAGAGGAAAGCAGAAGGTCCAAGCAATCAGTCCCCTAGCATCCCAGCCTCTGCTAACAGCATGGGTCACGGAAGTACAAAGGTCTACAGGGGTCCTAGCATCTGGGGCATGGGGAACCTCATTCACTCCACAGAACTGTCATGCCTACAGCCCAGAGCAAAAAGTTCTAATGGGGTCCTGGCACCTGTGGGATGGGGAACTCCACTCTCTCTGCATATAACATCCATTTAAACATTCCCCTCCGGTAGCCTCTCACCAGCATATGTTGCACCAACATATAGTGAGGGTTGAAAGCCTCCCCGCCAGGGTGACCTGCATTGCCGGCTATGTCCAGATCTCATACAGGGCATGAAACTTGACTGAAGTCAGGTCATCCTCCTAGCAGGCAGCTCCCCCTGGCCCCTGCAGGAGGTCCAGCTCCAGCATCTGATCAAGGCATTTGCACTGGCCCCACATGTGTCACCTTGCCATCAGCAGGGCAGTGGTGAAAAAAAGTGGCAGAGAGCATCCAGTCACCATTAGGCACAGGCAAAACTCCAGAAGCCATGTTCATTCCCGGAAGGTCCACAGCAGCAGGCTGCAGCATCGTGAAGCCCAGCTTAGGCACGAGGTGCTTACACTCTGTCCCCCACACACAGAGTGCCCCAGGAGCTGCATATGTTGGTTTATGACCTCATGGCCAGCCTCCCTGGATGATGGGTCAGCCAGCAGCCTCTGAACATCCCCCCTCAGCCACACATTGGACAGAGCCAAGGTTTCAGACACCCTCATGTCTCTGTGCCCCATATGTCGGGTGGCCACAGAAGGCACAGTCCAGAGCAGCAGACATGGAGGCCCCAGGAAATGCACACAGAACAAGCCCAGAATGGAAAAATGGGGTCAAGAGCAGTGCAGGCTGCTTGCAAACAAGAAAAAGTGTTACTTATACAAGATAAGGAAATACATGAGTCAGTCCCACTGCCAACCAATTGGGATCAGCTCCCACAGAGCACTCTCCAGAGAGAGACCATGACTGTCCCAGGGAGGCGCACATCTGGCCAGTTCATTACATGGGGATCTGTTCTGCCCCTCCCCCCCTCTTCCCTTCACTCTTCCCAAGGGAGAAATGCCATGATTCCATGGTGCCAACAACTTGCATATGAACAAGCACAGGGCTGGCACAGGGAGTAGCCTCCCGGAGCTGGACAGAAACAGACTCAGCAGTGCAGGGACAATCCCACCGGAGACTCTCTCTCTTCTCCCTCCTCCTTTGAGGGAGAGATGCCATGATCCCATGATACCAACAAGCTGCAAAAGAGCAAGCACAGGGCTGGGGCAGGGTGTTACCTCCCCGGTTCAGGACAGAAACAGATGCAGGTATGAAAGAACCATCCCAGCCAGGCCAGCATGCAGCCAGCTAGGTGATGGCAGATGGGTGCTCAGACACAGGGCGTCACCATTTCAAAGGCTCCAGCACAGTGTCTGAAGGCGCCACAGCGATCTGTTCAATAGGCATGGAGGACAAGCACCTAGAAGCCCTGCAGTAGGGGTGGGACATTGGTCTGATTTACAGGTTCAGTTCTTTCAGTTTTTTTAAATCTGGCAAAAACCTTTAAACCAAAAACACCATTTCCCCCCACCCACAACCCCCAAAGCTCCCAACCATGGTATGATGTTTGGTTCATGGATTCAACTATCTGAATCAAAGAGAGGAGGGTCAAGGTATTATAGGTGTGTGTGGTGCACTGTTTAAGGTCCATGAGTGCATGTATACTTACATTTGTTAGAATATGTATCTAGGTTTGAGGGGCATACCAGGTTTGGTAGTCTCCGGAGAATGCCATTGAAGAGATATGGTTGAGTGGGTGTTGCCTGCTGTCCCCAGCTTCAGTGTTGCCCCCAACCTGCAGAAGGAGCGGATTGGGGCTGACAGACTAAGGCAAGGTGTAGGGGTATGCATGGAGCTCTGTTGTATGTGAGCACAATATGAGAGACTGTACAATGTCTTCACTGCTTACATGGCACACAAGCTAAGGTAGGAGCCCAGCTTAGGGTGTCCTTGAGTTTGGGAGAATGTGTGGATTTGTCAGAGCCTGAACTCCTCCCTTGAACTGAAGGCTTTGTGATATTCAACTATGTCCAACCTGGCAAGAGTAGCACTAATAATGAAGGGAAGGAATTGCAGCTCAGGATAGGTAAAGAGATGGTAAGAGAACACCTAGCTACTTTAAGTGAGTTCAAGTCTTCGGGGCCTGATAAATTACATTCGAGGGTACTAAAGGAACTTGCAGATGTAATCTTGGAATTGCTGTCTATAATCTTTGAGAACTTTTGGAGAACGGGTGAGGTGCTGGAAGACGGGACATTGGCAAATGTTGTCCCTATCTTAAAAAAGGGGGGGGGGAGGAGAATCCAGGAAACTACAGACTAGTCAGTCTGACATCAATACCTGGAAAGATTCTAGAGCACATTATAAGCTGTCAGTCTGTAAGTAT
This sequence comes from Sphenodon punctatus, assembly GCA_003113815.1. Lineage (NCBI taxonomy): Eukaryota > Metazoa > Chordata > Lepidosauria > Sphenodontia > Sphenodontidae > Sphenodon > Sphenodon punctatus. Next base: position 7,768,701 of record QEPC01001394.1, read on the forward strand.
TTAGAAAACAATGCTGTGATTATTAAGAGCCAGCATGGGTTTGTCAAGAACAAGTCATGCCAGACTAGTCTTATTTCCTTTTTTGATCGAGATCATGGGGATGCTGCGGACATAGTATATCTTGATTTCAATCAAGCATTTGACAAAGTCCCCCATGATATCCCTTTTGACAAGCTAGTAAAATATGGGTTAGATGATGCTACCTTTAGGTGGATTTACAGCTAGTTGAAGAACTGCACCCAAAGAGTGCTCATAAATGGCTCCTCATCATTCTGAAGGGAGGTATCGACTGGGTCTCAGGGCTTGGTCCTGGACCCTGTACTGTTCAACATCTTTATTAATGAATTGGATTGGATTAAGAAATAGAAGGGATGCTTATCAATTCTGCAGATGACACAAAACTGTGAGGGATCGCTAACACCTTACAAGACAGAAACAAGATTCAAAATAATATTGACAGGATGAGAAGCTTGGCCAAAACTGAAAAAAAAAGAAAAGAAATTCAACAGAGATAAATGTAACATTCTGCATTTAGGTAGGAAAAATCAATTGCACAAGTATAGGATGGCTGACACCTGGTTTGGCAGTAGTACATGTGAAATGGATCTAGGAATTGTAGTTGATCACAAGCTGAACATGAGTCAGCAGCAGCAGTGGCTTCAGCCCCAGGACACCAGGGGCACTGCCCCTACTGGCCTCTCTGTGCCCCAAAAGTAGCTTTTAAATTAAAATAATTACATTTTTAAATGTTTGTGTACCTGGAGAGACCTGGACCAGCATTTGCGGTGAGCGGTGCAGCTGTGTTAAGCCGAAGCACCAAACTTCCAGGTTCTCTGTGCGCTGGTCTGTCCTGCTGATGCTGATCGCTCTCGTGAGGGGGAGGGGGAGCTTGGGGAGGGAGCCGGACATCATGGAGCCCTGTAAGGGGCAAAATTGATCGGAACGCATGTTGGGCGGCTCGGGGTGCCGTCCAGCACACGTCTGCAATGCATGCCAGCCAGTGGGGGCACTCTTCCATGGAGGCAGATAGCAACAGCAACGGTATGCATATGGGCTGTAGCCCTGTACGCCCTGGGGGGGAGGGGTGGTGACTCAGGGGAGCATGGCCATGTGTTTGTGTGTGTCTGACAGTTTCATTGGCCAGTGGAACAACAGGGAGGAGGGGGGAGTGTGTGTTTGGTGACTGTTGTTCTATTGATTTTTAAATTTCTGCAGAGTGAGTCTCTGAGCATGGCCTTTTCCTCTCATGTGGTGGAAGTTTGGTTGACCCTCCGGCTGAATCTTTCCTAATCCATTCCAGGATCAATTGTTTCACTCACTGTTAGATTAGATAGATATAGTATAAGTATTTTATTATTTTTAATAATAATTATCTCAAGGAAGCAAATTAGGTAGGTAGTGTAGTTTTTTTAGTGTGCCACCCACTTAATGGCAGTGCGAGGAAGCTTCGTATGGAAGTGAGGAATAAGGTCTAGCCAATTGGGCACAGCAAAGACATCCTATACATCATTGTAAGAAGTCCCAGCCTTTGAGGAAGAAAAGCCTTAGAGAAAAGCACCTAGTGGGGCAGGTCTTACCAGAAAGAAGCTACACTAGGTACCTGGAGGAGCGGGGAGCTGGAATCGCCGAGCCTACATACTCACCTGTTGCTTCTTTCCAGGACCGGAGCCGGGAGTGGAGACTGAGACCTATAAGGAACAAAATGGACAGTTAGCCTGAGACTGTGCCATAGGCACGCGACTAGGTCATGTGACGAAGGGTCGCGTGCAGGAGCCTAGTCTCTTGGCAGGGTAGTGCAACTGCTGTGAATCCCGGGATGGAGAGGAAGAGAGGTCGGGATGCCTCGCCTGCCTCATCCAAGGAAGCTTTACCAGCCAAAGTTATTAGGAAATCAACGGAGAATGAGGTGAGTGGGATTCCTTCCTCCCCAAATTGATGTGCTTGCCTTGAGGACTTAGAGGAGATGTGGGAGCCAGCTTGTCCGGACTTAGTCTCTCCTAAACCGCGGCCTTCTCCAGGCCACCTGCATGTAGGAGAAGTAACCCAGGATTCAGCGACCAGGAACTATTTGTTGCAGCAAACTGGGCTGGTGGCCCGGACAGTTGAGGCCCTTTTTATGGGCATTACTGACTTAGCCAAATAGGTGGCTGAAGTTCAGAAGCAGCTGGTAGATATTACAAGTCATCTTACGGGGAGGCTTTTGGTTCAAGGGGATGAGGTCAACACCCAGAAACTCATTGAGCCATTTGCAAAGAAACTGGATAGGAGGAAGTTTTATGGATCCCTGCGCCCTCCCATATGGAGAGCGATGGAAATCAAACAGAACGAGGTGTATTTATTTATTAGGCCGGACCCCTATGGCATTGTTCACTCATGGCAGACTGGTCAGGAGATGGATAATCATTTGTTATACTTTTGGGGCAATTCATTTATGCCTTCACAGATTGCTAATATCCATTATATGGCTCATCAGGGTTTTAATTATCAATTATGTATTTCCTTTGATGATAGATCATGGGTACGCAGGCTTTTTTAGGCTAGGAAACATCTATTGATTAGAGGTATATCGATAGATACGATGCTCTTATATATAAGGGGAGAAACTACGGCTACCAAGCCTGTTTCAGGGTGTTTATTATCATCTCCAAATGCAGTAGCTCTTGGACCCTGAGATCAGAGGCAGGTAGTGTCAAATGGGCAGGAGATGGGAAAAGCTGTAAGGTCTGAACGAAGGGAGGAGCAGTTAGGGTATGATGTAACGATCCCAGATTTGATGGATCTGGGACAGGATCTTCTCATTCAATCAGATCAGCAGTTAGTGGCCAATCGGGTTGGGTGGGGGTAGGTGCAGGCGATGGTTCAACTGGAGGCCAGCGGTGTACAGCTGATGGCCCCTGAATTAACTCAGATGTATCCTGGCCAACCTTCTATTAGCGGAATTAACGTAAATAATGCAACTTTGTTAGACAGGATTTTGAGTAAATTGGTATCCTTTTTATTTGAGATAGCGCCTATGGATAATTCGATGAAGATAGGGGATTTATTTAAACAACTCTCAGTCATAGATCAGGACGCTTTTATGTCAAGGTTAGGACACCTAAAGAACTACTCCCTAGGGGTGGACATTTAGTATGTAGCCCCCCCTGTTAACGATAATAGGCCACAGCATAGTATGCAGGCGAGGCCGATTGATTTAACAGCAGTACGTTATCTGGGAGAGGAGGGAAATGGGAGTTCCATGGATGTCCCAAGTCCTTCTATGGTGTTGGGCACTTCTGTGTACCCCCTATCTAATGTGGAAGAGATTTGGCAACGTAAAGGACAGCCTCAAGGTTTAATTGCAGGGATCAATAGTAATGTTGTAGTGCTGGATCAGTCATTGTACCATATTGAGGAGACCCAGCCACTCGTATGACATAGGGCCCCTGCAGCCCTCAGGACACTCTTTCTCTCACCTCATGGAATATATCAGGCATTAAGTCTGTGGTAAAGGATCAGGAGTGGTTGGATTTTTTAACTGGGTATGAGGTGGTGTGTTTTCAGGAAACTTGGGTGAGGTACGATGCTGAGTTTACCCTGGATGTATTTGAGACCTTCCTACATGGGGGACAGAAAAATGGCACCAAATGCCATATTTCAAGGGGCCTTGCCGTATGTGTGTGTAGCTCCAGGGCAGGTCTTTTCTCCCCTATTGGAAGTAGCAGGCCTGAAATCCAGATTGGGAAATTGAGCTTGGGAAATAGATCTATGGAACAATATATCTTATTTAATATTTACATCCCTCCCATTACTTCACATTACTAGAGCAGTGATGTCTGGTCGGCCTTGGAGTTAGCATTATTGGAGGTTAAGGAGGAATTTCCCTCTGCTTCCCTTATTTGATTAGGTGATTGGAATATGCATTTGGGAAAAGTTAGTGGGGGGATCAGCTGCTATGTGCATTGGAGCAGGTAGCAAAGGGAAATGGCCCCCTACAACATACAGAGCTGCTGCTAGAGGATCTTATATGGAAGTTTGATTTGTTCATATTAAATGACGACCATGAAGGCTATACGTTTGTTGGCCCCCAGGGTCATAGCAAAATAGACCTTATCCTCGTTGAAGCAAGCATTCGCTAGGTATTTGGTAAGGTCGAATTGTTCCATAGGCCAGAAAATGACCATGTAGTCTTGGCTACCCATGTAAAATGCCCAGGGATGGAGGCAATAGGAAGTATCCCACAGGGGACTAAAGTGCCTAAATTAAGGAAGTTCTCTGGAGCAGATCTCTTGAGTGCAATAAATAATATTTGCAGCTCAGAGAATCTTTGTGTCCATTTGAGGCTTATGAGAATGACCAACAAAGCTGACGCTTTGTTTACTGCCTTTTCTAGCATATTGAAAGTGTTTCAGAGAACCTTGGAAGTGCGGGGCCACAGTCGACCCACATGCAAATAATTCTTGTGGTTCGACCAAGAATGTAGACAAGAGAAAGCCAGAGTGGCTGCCCTCAAAAAGAGGTGGATTAATGACCAAGATTTAGAGGTGTGGGAAGTTTTTTGTAAGGCTAGGAGTGTGCATAACCAGCTATTGAAGTGGAAAAGGAGTGATTTTTATAGCGCAATCTGGACCAAGATAGTAGTGAATTTATCTACTGGCAATTTAAGCCGGTTTTGGTCCAGCCTCAACCTTATAATTAAGCCTAGGAAGCGCCTTAGTCAAGAGGTAATACTTGACCCTGCTTGGGAACTCTTTTTTGGCAAATTATATGCCAGTCGCCAGGTAGGGTTAAATGACTTGGCAGGAGAACCAAGTGGGGCTCCTGTCAAGGAAACAGGATGGCAACCTGAGGATTTTTCGGAAGATGCTATCTGTGATATTATTATGGCCTTAAAACCACGTAAGGCCACTGGCCCTGATCTCATCACTTCTGAAATCACTTCAGGCAGCCCCCCGCTTGTGGGCACACATATTAGCCATTCTTTTTAGGGGGGGGTAGCCAAGAGTTGAAAGTCCCTAAGTGTTGAGTGACAAGTTGGATTGTTCCCATTTTTAAGAAGGGTGATATCCACAATCCAGATTGTTATATAGGACAATAAGCCTGATTTCTATTATAGGGAAGTTCTATGCTAGGATGTTGTTATCCCATCTTAATAAGTGGGTAGAGAATAGGAAACTGATTCCGCAGGGGCAGTATGGTTTTAGGAAAGGACGATCAATGACCGACTGCTGCTACATTCTCCAGCATATAGTCTTCAAGTAACATAAAATTAGGAGGGGGAAGCTTTTCCTGGCCTTTGTTGATTTGACCAAGGTCTTTGACTCGGTGCCCAGATTTAGGCTGTGGGCCAAGCTGATGCAGCTGGGCATCGAGTCTAGGCTATTGGGTCTAATTATGCTATTGTATTCAAATAATGAGGCCAGGGTAAGGTATGGCAATGGGACCTTACAGACTGGCCCTATGCCTGTCGAGAGGGGTGTTCGCCAGGGCTGTGAGCTGGGCCCATTGTTATTTAGCTTGTACGTGTCTGATTTGGTAGCCTGTATCGAAGTAGCTGATGTGCATGCTCCAAGCGTAGGTAATGTCCAGGTCTGCCTTCTGCAGTTTGCAGATGACTTAGTCTTAATCTCACAAACTGAGATGTGGCTACGGAGGGCAATTGACCAATTCCATCTTTATTGCGTGAGGAATGGACTAGAACTCAACCCATGCAAATCTAAAATCTTGATCTATGGGAAGAGGAAGCTTCCCACCAAATGGAAAACGGCAGCTGGGGAGCATGACATTACTTCGTCCTTTCCCTATCTGGGAATAATACAACAAAGGAACTTGGAGTATGTACTTGGCAAATAGTCTGCTTAAGGCCCAACAAGTCGTGCAGGCCTTTAAGAGAACTGCTAATGCCTCACAGGGGGTTTAGTTTCTGCCTTCCTGCAGGTAGAAGAAGAAGAAGATAAGATTTTTATTTGCGTAGCCGAGGGCCATTGCAATTTAACAAGTACTAAAAATACACGAATAAAATATATATTTACAAACAGTCAATACTGCTTCAAAATAAAAACAATATAATCATACAAATATAACCTTCACTAAATATTCAGTCACGTTACCGTGGAGATCGACACACAGTTGGTATAATTTTCCATCGTCTCGCACAGTACAGCAATTCCACATTTATTCATACCCCACCCAATCCAATTCCTTGTAGTTTTCTTAACCCAATGCCCAGGAACTATAGAAGAAGCACTCTACAACTTCCTATAACCCTGAATAAGTCAATCCATAGTTCCTTACAGAAATTGATTTAGCCCACTGGGCCATTCTATGTGCCATGAGTGCCATCCAACGTCTCTTCCAGGGGTTTAGATTGCATGAATCTGTTCCTAATGATGAAAGTCTGGGTAAGGAAATTCATTGTATCTACCATGTACTCCGGAATATTAAGAGCATACCAGAGCAAATTTAAGTCGGTTCTTCCTGGGTATTTCATCATAAGAGGAGAAAAATATTGACTTCTAATGGAATTATACATTTTACAAGTGAAACAAATATGGTGGACAGTCTCCACTTCTAGGCTTTCAAATGGGCATAACCTGTCCTCAAAATCTACCCCTTGTAATCGGCCATGTAACACATTTGCTGGCAAGGCATTTAGCCGTGCACACATTAACAAATATCTCCCTCGAGCTGGAGCCTTTGTTTTTAAATAAAAGGCAATCTCTCCCTCGTTTGGTAGATACATTATGTATTCTTTAAGATGCAGAGTCTGACACACTATTGCTATATCGGATTGTCTTGCACAGTCCCTAAACCTTTGCAAAACGATATTCTTTATCTGCCCTGGAGGATAAACATCTAATGCCTCCTCAGAAAAACCCACATTTTTCAAACAGGTATTCAGGGATTTAATCCATGTGTCCCTGAAGTTGTCCTTAGCATAATGGGCCATAAGGCCCAAATACGGGCCAATATGGATTTTGATCCATAATTTAAGGGCCGCTTCCCATCCCAAAATATCCCAACTAGTTTGTCCAGCTTCCAGCCTAGCTGCTGCCGCAGGTGTACCTGGCGTAATGTGAAGCAACGTCTGCAAAAATTTCAGTTGGTGGGTTCCCACCTTTACATTTGAAAGCGGTTTCCATAATTCAGCCCCATACAGGAGCTTTGATCGAGCCTTGGTGTTACAAACCTGTATCGCCGGGACCACCGCCGATCTACCTGTGTTATGGAAATATTTAGCAAAGGATTTTATTTGTGGTTTGACCACATCCACAGCCCTTTGAACATGCATCTTCCAGGTGCTGGTTTCCTGGAAATAAAACCCCAGTTATCTATACCAATAGACCTGTTCCATGACATTCCCTCCAATATCCCAAGGGTAGATCTTTCTGGAATTAGAAAAACCACCACCTTGGATCTTTGGTAGTTTATTTCTAATTTGTTTGACTCACAATAGACTGCAAATCTAGTCAGTTGCCTCCTTAGACCTATACTAGTTTGTGAAACCAGGGCAAGGTCGTCGGCAAACAATAAACAGCTGATTGGTCTATCCGTCAGCTTAGGGGGATGAAACTGAGGGCTTGCCATTAGGGGTGCAAGGTCATTTATAAAAATATTGAACAGAGTGGGGGCCAGGACAGACCCCTGCCTGACCTCCACAGTCGTGTAGACCATACTGGATACATGGCCTGCCCTATCCACCCTGATTTTCAAAAAGGTGTTTTGATGTAATTTTTGGATAAGAAAGAGAAGCCTGTGATCCATAGATGTAGCACTCAACTTATCCCATAACAACTGCCGGTTAACCCTATCAAAAGCTGCCCGCTAGGGATGGGCGAACGCGGTTGGGAAGTTCGGAGTTCGGCCTGAACTCGACCTGTTCGGATGACCAAACGCGAACACAAACCCGAAGACCAACATACCAAACAGAACCGAACACCGAACGGCAAAATGGCCAAACAGTTCGGTCAGTTCGGATCGCGTTTGGGTGAGTTCAGGTGGCAAAAAAAGGTTCACTGTAAGGTGACAGGGAGGGGTAGTACTAGTCACTGAGGAGCAGAATTCTGGGCACCAGGGGTGGAGAGGCTTGCAAGAAATGAAACTATCTGCCTCCCCCCTTCCCAACACCTTCTGAGCTAGTCACTGTTCCTGAACAGCAGGCATTGAGTAGGATTATTAGATTGCTTTAAGTTTCATTTCAGTTTTGTACTGAAATGAAACTTAAACCTTAAACTGAAACC
>QEPC01001394.1:7780570-7797392 GCA_003113815.1 Sphenodon punctatus
CCCCCCCCCCCCTCTTGCATCCAGTGTGAGAAGACTATGTCTTTTCCCCAAGCCTCCTTGCCCTTGGTTGCCCCTGCAGGCTTTGCTGACCCCCAAGTCCAAGTTAGTTGACTATCCCATGGGGGGGTTCATCCATTTTGGGGGGACCAGGGGTTCTGTCTAACAGGATGATATATATGGTTCTGCCCATTTAGTATATTTTTTGTATTTTTAGGATTTTTAAAATTCATTTTTAAATTGTGAGTTATAGTATGTTTTATTTATAATTGTTGATGGTGTGTGTGTTGTAAGCTGGAGATTGCAGGATTAAATATGATTGTTGTGCTGCCAGCTGCCTTGGGGGAGCTTCGGGGGGTTGCACTGGTAGACATGGGGGAGGGGTGTGTGTGGAGTGGGGTGCACTGGGGGGACTGGCTGGGCAATGGAGTATGGGGGGTAGGTTTGCCATAGATGCAAACTTTTAGAGGGCACTTATGAGATATGCAGGTTGCAGGGCTGTACTGGAGCCAAAGCAGCCCTGCAACCTGTATATCTCATAAGTGCCTTCTAAAAATTTGCATCTTTGGCAACCCTAAGTGGGGGGAGTGGGTGAACTGAGAGACACGGGGAGTGGAGGGGGGGGGGATTGCATTTGGGCAGGCATTTTGTAACTTGGAGCTCAAGATGCTGGTTTGCTGGAGGGCCAAGGTGGCCTGCTTTGCTGGCAGTGGAGTCCCGAAAGGCTCCAAACTGTTAAAAGCAGGCATGCTGTGTGCTTGGACATGCATTTGGAGGTGTGGCTAGCAGGAATGCTAGCCTGGATGGGCTTGGCTTGCTTGAAATGGTGCCCCAAAAGGCTCCAAACTGCTAAAAGCAGGTCTGCTGGAGGGCCAAGGGGCCCGGCTTTGCTGGCAGTGGAGCCCCCAGCCCATGGGGGCCAGACTTTAAGAAAAGAGATTGTGTTTGGGAAGGCATTTTGTAACGTGGAGCTCAAGATGCTGGCCTGCTGGAAGGCCAAGGGGGCCAGCTTTGCTGGCAGTGGAGCCAGTGCCAAGGGGGCCAAACTTTTAAAAAAGGGATTGTGTTTGGGCAGGCATTTTGTTACTTGGAGCTGAAGAGATGGTGGTCGACTGGAGGGCGGGGGCCTGCTGTGTCACTGTGCCTTAGTACAGTACTTCACAAAGCACCCCTCCCCAATAAAATCCCAGACACAAGACATCCAGTGCTTCATTGAACCTAGTAGCAGCAAGCACTGCCCTTCTCCAAAAGCTCAGACTTGGGAAACTAAGAGAGGCAAGAGCCCCAGTCTATTTTCCTCAAATCCTGGTCCCCCCTGTGATTTGTGATCTCAGGTGTTTTCAAAAAGCTGGAAATGTGATGCTTGTGACAAAGTTGGGGTTTTGAGATCCTGAGATGTAACTGTTAGTTCTGTGATCTCAGGTGTGTTCAGAAAGCTGGAAATGTGATAAAGTTGGGGTTTTGAAATCCTGAGATGTAACTGTTAGTCCTGTGGTCTCAGGTGTATTCAAAAAGCTGGAAATGTGATACTTGTGACAAAGTTGGGGTTTTGAGATCCTGAGATGTAACTGTTAGTCCTGTGATCTCAGGTGTTTTCAAAATGCTGGCATTTGGGGGTGTAGTTACTAGGAATGCTGGTCTGGAGCGGCCTGGTTTAGTACTGTAACACCTGCAATTCTGTACCATTTCTCTGCAGTACCTTGGAGTTAGAGGACAGATTCCTGTGTCTGTCTCTCGTGTCTGTGCTACTCTTGCGGATTGCACTTTCATTGTGTTTGTATCCTGATCCAAAGTATGGCAGAAGTTATCTAGATCATTGGTAATTCCTACATTCACTGTTTGAAGCAGTTTGTCCGTGAAGAGGGACGTAGCTTTTCCTCAGGCAACCAGAATTATGACATCTGGTGGTTCGGAAGAGGAGGTAAGAGATGGCACGAGATCATTCCAACATTGGATAGGATTCAGAGGAGACGTGATGTTCCACCTCCAACGGGAATCGTGATCCACTGTGGTGGAAATGATGTGGACGACCTCACCGGTGTAGAGTTGGCGATTGTCATGAGATGTGATCTGCACCGTATCATCCACTCCTTTCCAAGGAGCAACATGTTGGTGTCTGATTTAGTTGAAAGAGCAGTCAATAGGAATGCAAGGCCAAGCCCGACTTATTCTGCTGCACTTTGTCGGTTAAGGAAATTGATGAGAAATGTGAACAGACTAGTGGATGCTTTTATGCGTCATGAAAGGAGGACTACTACAATCTGTCATAGGTTCTCGAGACATTGGCTATCCCTGTATGATGTAGATGGAGTGCATCTATCAAGAGCAGGACAGTTATGTTTCTTTCAAGCACTCTGAGAAAGCATTAGTCAACACATTTGAAGACTTTAGCACTGTACACATACGATGTAAGTTAATGGAGGCTCTAATTGATTGTCTCTGGTGGTTTCTTCTTGTCCCCAGAAGACCAAGTGTAGGATAAATATTCAATTTTTAAAAAAGGTTTCTAAATAAAGTATTCAATAAATTGCATTTTTTACAGTCTGGGTTATTTTGCATGGGACAGTGGATTACATAAAAAGGATTGGTTTGCATATGTGAAATTATTATTTTTTTTTGTTTACAGATTAAGACATCACTTTAAGGTGAAGGACAAAGGCAAGCTTGGGGGGGGATGTTAATATCTTTGAGAGAGTGCTGCTAGTGCCAAATCCCCATTTTTCTTTTCTTTTTTTCTTCAGAGCCTACACTTCAAAAATGAATACTGTGGACGCTCTTCTCACGAAGCCATTCACCATGCTGACTTATGAAGAGAAACTGCAGATCAAAGACATGGGATCTCACTGTCCAGAACTGCAAATTGAACAAGCTGCACAGGACAGAGGGAAAGGCTGTACACGCAGGTTCCACACATCCTGGTACGAGAAGTTCTGGTGGCTATATGACAGTGTTTCCAAGAAATCATTGTTTTGTTTTCCTTGCCTGCTGTTTGGTGGTGATGCAGCATGGACAAAGACGGGAGTCAAGGACATCAAGCACCTGTCCAAGAAGGCAAAGAAGCATGATTCTTATAAAAGCTACCTTGTCAACTGCCTAAACCTGTCACAATGGGGAAAAACAAACATCGCCGAGAGACTCAATAAAGGCTACCGTGTGTCTGTAAGGAAACACAATGAGGACGTGGATTGAAATAGATACATCCTCTTCAGAATAATAGACTGCATAAAGTTCTGTGGTGTCTTTGAATTGGCGCTGTGTGAACATGATGAAAGCGAGGGATCTGTCAATCCAGGGGTTTTTAGTGATGCAATAGATTTACTTGCCACAGCTGACAGTACACTACAGCAACATTTGAAGACTTCAACTGTCTTCAAGGGGACTTCAAAAACCATGCAGAATGAACTCCTGGACTGCATGCTGCAAATTGCTTGTGACCACATAATTACTGAAATTAAAAATGCAGATTTTGTGGCTATCAAAGCTGATGACATCACTGATGTCTCAACCGCCTGCCAGTCTGTCATGATTTTCCGCTACATCGATGGCAGGGGTTCAACTGTGGAACGTTTTTTCAGCTTCCCACACTTGACTGACTCCCGTGCAGAAACAATCACTGAGTCCTTGCTTGAAAAACTCAGTGTTGCTCTCCCAAGGGACTCTGACAAACAGAAACTCATAGCTCAGAGCTATGATGGAGTGAGCATGATGCATGGAGAGCATGGTGGAGTCCAGGAGAAGATCAGGGATGTATATCCGAACGCACACTTTGTTCATTGTTTTGCCCATCAGCTGAACCTTATTATGCAGCAAGCCGTATCCCAACTAAGACAAGTAAGGATTTTCTTCCAAAGTCTGTCTGGTATCCCTGCTTTCTTCAGTTCGTCTCCAAAAAGGACTGAAGTTCTGGATGCGGTGGTGAAGAGAAGGCTCCTCAAAGTAGCTAAAACACACTGGAACTTCCGTGTGTGAACAGTTTAGGTCATCTATGAGCACAGAGAAGACCTGGTCGAGTGCTTTGAACAAATGTGATTAGATAGTAATGATGTCAAGACTGGTATTGAGGCCAGGTCATACATGAACATGTTGGAATCTGACGGGGAGTTCCTCGACTTCTTGTCCTTGTTTTACAGAATCATGCTGCACGTGGGCATACTTTACAAGGAGCTCCAAAAAAACCCATTGACTCTGTAGGCATTCAAAGATATACTACTCACTTCGTAAGAGCCATCAATAAAGTGAGGGACTGCACTGGAACTCTGCGATCGGAGCTGCCGGAGAACGCTTGGATGCACAGAAGTGCACCTCACATTGACACGCTAGAGCAGATCGCTGTGGAAGTGTGTGATATTATAATCTCTTATGCACATGACAGATTTCAATTCACGAAACATCTAGAGCGCGCAACTTTGGTGCAGGGGACTTTGTTTCAAAGGCACAGTGAACGCTTTCCCATCCAAGCATTTAATGCGGCAACGCAAGCCTACCCAATTCTGGAGAGAGACTGACTGAGGAGTGAGCTTGGGATTTTGTATGACAGGTCAGAATTCCATTCTGCCAAAGATGCCTCTGCGCTACTTGCTGTGTTGACTGAGGACAACTTAGACAAATCTTTCTCAGAAGTGGTTAAACTGCTGAAGATTGTCATGACAATGCCTCTCACAACTATTGAAGTGGAACGAAGCTTCTCAGCTCTAAAAAGAATGAAAACCTTTCTAAGAAGTACCATGACAGAGGACCGTCTGAATGCTCTAGCAATGCTGTCTATTGAGCAAGCCTTGGTCAGGGACATTCCAGACTTCAACAACAAAACAATAGATCTGTTTGCACAATGCAAGGAACGGCGAGCAAATTTCCNTCATGAAAGGAGGACTACTACAATCTGTCATAGGTTCTCGAGACATTGGCTATCCCTGTATGATGTAGATGGAGTGCATCTATCAAGAGCAGGACAGTTATGTTTCTTTCAAGCACTCTGAGAAAGCATTAGTCAACACATTTGAAGACTTTAGCACTGTACACATACGATGTAAGTTAATGGAGGCTCTAATTGATTGTCTCTGGTGGTTTCTTCTTGTCCCCAGAAGACCAAGTGTAGGATAAATATTCAATTTTTAAAAAAGGTTTCTAAATAAAGTATTCAATAAATTGCATTTTTTACAGTCTGGGTTATTTTGCATGGGACAGTGGATTACATAAAAAGGATTGGTTTGCATATGTGAAATTATTATTTTTTTTTGTTTACAGATTAAGACATCACTTTAAGGTGAAGGACAAAGGCAAGCTTGGGGGGGGATGTTAATATCTTTGAGAGAGTGCTGCTAGTGCCAAATCCCCATTTTTCTTTTCTTTTTTTCTTCAGAGCCTACACTTCAAAAATGAATACTGTGGACGCTCTTCTCACGAAGCCATTCACCATGCTGACTTATGAAGAGAAACTGCAGATCAAAGACATGGGATCTCACTGTCCAGAACTGCAAATTGAACAAGCTGCACAGGACAGAGGGAAAGGCTGTACACGCAGGTTCCACACATCCTGGTACGAGAAGTTCTGGTGGCTATATGACAGTGTTTCCAAGAAATCATTGTTTTGTTTTCCTTGCCTGCTGTTTGGTGGTGATGCAGCATGGACAAAGACGGGAGTCAAGGACATCAAGCACCTGTCCAAGAAGGCAAAGAAGCATGATTCTTATAAAAGCTACCTTGTCAACTGCCTAAACCTGTCACAATGGGGAAAAACAAACATCGCCGAGAGACTCAATAAAGGCTACCGTGTGTCTGTAAGGAAACACAATGAGGACGTGGATTGAAATAGATACATCCTCTTCAGAATAATAGACTGCATAAAGTTCTGTGGTGTCTTTGAATTGGCGCTGTGTGAACATGATGAAAGCGAGGGATCTGTCAATCCAGGGGTTTTTAGTGATGCAATAGATTTACTTGCCACAGCTGACAGTACACTACAGCAACATTTGAAGACTTCAACTGTCTTCAAGGGGACTTCAAAAACCATGCAGAATGAACTCCTGGACTGCATGCTGCAAATTGCTTGTGACCACATAATTACTGAAATTAAAAATGCAGATTTTGTGGCTATCAAAGCTGATGACATCACAGATGTCTCAACCAACTGCCAGTCTGTCATGATTTTCCGCTACATCGATGGCAGGGGTTCAACTGTGGAACGTTTTTTCAGCTTCCCACACTTGACTGACTCCCGTGCAGAAACAATCACTGAGTCCTTGCTTGAAAAACTCAGTGTTGCTCTCCCAAGGGACTCTGACAAACAGAAACTCATAGCTCAGAGCTATGATGGAGTGAGCATGATGCATGGAGAGCATGGTGGAGTCCAGGAGAAGATCAGGGATGTATATCCGAACGCACACTTTGTTCATTGTTTTGCCCATCAGCTGAACCTTATTATGCAGCAAGCCGTATCCCAACTAAGACAAGTAAGGATTTTCTTCCAAAGTCTGTCTGGTATCCCTGCTTTCTTCAGTTCGTCTCCAAAAAGGACTGAAGTTCTGGATGCGGTGGTGAAGAGAAGGCTCCTCAAAGTAGCTAAAACACACTGGAACTTCCGTGTGTGAACAGTTTAGGTCATCTATGAGCACAGAGAAGACCTGGTCGAGTGCTTTGAACAAATGTGATTAGATAGTAATGATGTCAAGACTGGTATTGAGGCCAGGTCATACATGAACATGTTGGAATCTGACGGGGAGTTCCTCGACTTCTTGTCCTTGTTTTACAGAATCATGCTGCACGTGGGCATACTTTACAAGGAGCTCCAAAAAAACCCATTGACTCTGTAGGCATTCAAAGATATACTACTCACTTCGTAAGAGCCATCAATAAAGTGAGGGACTGCACTGGAACTCTGCGATCGGAGCTGCCGGAGAACGCTTGGATGCACAGAAGTGCACCTCACATTGACACGCTAGAGCAGATCGCTGTGGAAGTGTGTGATATTATAATCTCTTATGCACATGACAGATTTCAATTCACGAAACATCTAGAGCGCGCAACTTTGGTGCAGGGGACTTTGTTTCAAAGGCACAGTGAACGCTTTCCCATCCAAGCATTTAATGCGGCAACGCAAGCCTACCCAATTCTGGAGAGAGACTGACTGAGGAGTGAGCTTGGGATTTTGTATGACAGGTCAGAATTCCATTCTGCCAAAGATGCCTCTGCGCTACTTGCTGTGTTGACTGAGGACAACTTAGACAAATCTTTCTCAGAAGTGGTTAAACTGCTGAAGATTGTCATGACAATGCCTCTCACAACTATTGAAGTGGAACGAAGCTTCTCAGCTCTAAAAAGAATGAAAACCTTTCTAAGAAGTACCATGACAGAGGACCGTCTGAATGCTCTAGCAATGCTGTCTATTGAGCAAGCCTTGGTCAGGGACATTCCAGACTTCAACAACAAAACAATAGATCTGTTTGCACAATGCAAGGAACGGCGAGCAAATTTCCAGTACAGGCACTGAACAGACCTGAAGATGATCTATTCTGGACAGTGACCCGCACAATCAGAAGACCTGTGTTGCATCCATCATGCTCCAGCCTGCATGGTCTTTGTCCTTATTAGGGAGACCCATGCCAACGTGGACGCTGCACCCAAGTAAAGAGGTGATGATCTGGACTCTCCATTGCATGAAGACTAGAGGAGGGGAGACTCGCACAATGAGAAGACCTGTGTTGCATACATCCAGCTCCAGCCTGCATGGTCTTTGTCCTGATTAGGGAGACCCATGCCAATGTGGACACTGCACCCAAGTAATGCTTCCCGGGCTTCTTTGAGGACAGAGCACAGAGAGGAATGGTGCTGCAGAACCAACACCATGAATAAACCCAGCACCCAAAGGGCACCACGTGACGTCGATGGCACACAAGGCGGAGGGAGGCATTTCTGGCAGCTGTGAGTGAGGATGAGAGCCAGCAGAGGACATCAGACGGTAAAGATAAGTATGCTTCCTTCTTAATTTAAAAAAGTTGAGTTAAAAAGTTAGGTCTTAAGTTACAGTTAAACTATACACAGTTTAAACAGTTAAACAGTTTAGAGTTTAACACTAATTAGAGTTCTTTTAGATTGTTGGTTCTAATGTAGTGTAGAAGTAGTTTAGAAATTGTTAGAATTTAGAGAAATGTTGGTCCTAATGTAGTTTAGAAGTAGAAGTAGTTTAGAAGTATGCACTAGCACTTTGTTGCTCGCTCTGTGTCCCCGCCCTGGCCATGGGCCCACCCTTGCCCCCAAGAAGAGGTACCGTGGGCATTCATTGGGAGAGCGTGGAACCTCTTATTGGGGGGCAGGGGCAGGCCCATGGCCTGGGCGGGGACACAGAGTGAGCAACAAAGTGCTAGTGCATAACAAAAAAAGGATAAATAGGTAGACACTTGTTAGAGTTCTATAACATTGTTTAGTTTATGTAGTTTAGACGTAGTTCTTTAAAAATGCTTAGTTTATGTAGTTTAGACGTAGTTAGTTATTAAGAGTAGGCAGCTTTGAACCCGCCCCTGCCCCCAAGGAGAGGTACAGTGGGCATTCATTGGGAGGGTGGAACCTCTCCTTGGGGGCAGGGGCACCGAGCCACAAAGTCCATAGGAAAAAAAGGATAAATAGTTAAACACTTGTTAGAGTTCTTTAAAATTGTTAGTGCTAATGTACTTTAGAAGTAGTTAGTTATTAAGAGTAGGTGACTTCGGACCCACCCCTGCCCCCAAGGAGAGGTACAGTGGACAATCATTGGGAGGGTAGAACCTCTCCTTGGGGGCAGGGGCATGCCCACAGCCAGGGAAAACCCTAAAGTCTTAGGGCACCCCCAACAAATCATGTGGGCTCCAGAACCCCAGCCATAGGGGCCTCTACACCAACTGGCCCCACCACCACTGTGCCTCCAGATGCAGTGCTTGACTTTAGGAGTTACAGGGCTTCTACAGGTCCAATGAAGCCTGAAGCCACACTGTCTAGAGGCCTCAAGAAGACCAGCTGTGGGACCTGAACAGTGAATGGACTGGGAGCCTACCCTAGAAAACTACAGGCAGCCAAGGACAGCATGAAAATGAAGAGTGTTCAGGATAATGGTAAGTGATGGCATGGGGATTAGGAGGGTCCTGGACTTCTTCTTTGGGGGAGAGGTCCACAAAGAAGCAAAATTAAAAATGTCATTCAAAATGCAAACATCTAAATTAATTTGCTTCTTTTTTCTATCTAGTTTGTCTGAGATCTGGCATGATTCCACACTTCGTCTCGCTCTCCTTGTGAACATAGGAGAAAGTAGGTAGGAGTGCGGCAGAAGAGAAGGCTGCAGACAACAAGGAAACTCTTTTCCCCTGTTCCCCACTGAACCCATCTCTTCCCCCTTCCTCTTCTCATGCTCCACAACCAAAGCCTTTCCCTCCTACTTCTCCTCTGTCCTATCTTTCTCTTTCCTTTCATTCTCTTCTGATTCGACTTGTCATAAAACAGGGAGCTAACTCAGTCCTCCCAAGTTCTCCAAGCCAGAAGGAAGGCTTGTCCCAAAGCCTACACCTTCAGAAGACTACAGGTGGCCAAGCATACCATGAAAATCAAGGATTCGAGAGTTCAGGATAAAGGTAGGCGATGGCAACGTGATCTATTTTTTTAAACTTACTATGGTTAATTTGGACCCGGTGGGAAAGAGAGCATATAGGACCCCAATAAGAGGGTTCTCTATTCCCCAGTGGCATTGCTTCACACAGCAGCATTCCCAGCATTAAGTAATGTAATGGCTATCCAATGTTAACGCTGAGAACTCCTTGCTGCTGGGTTATGCCACACCACTGGCCTACCATTGACCTGGCTCTGCCTACCATTGCCCTGGCTCTGCCCCTAGGCTTGCCAGTCTTACTGCCCCTCCAACCTCAAAACCCACCAGCGGCCCCTGGTCAGCAGTGTGATTCAGCTGCTAAAAAGNCTTTCTAAGAAGTACCATGACAGAGGACCGTCTGAATGCTCTAGCAATGCTGTCTATTGAGCAAGCCTTGGTCAGGGACATTCCAGACTTCAACAACAAAACAATAGATCTGTTTGCACAATGCAAGGAACGGCGAGCAAATTTCCAGTACAGGCACTGAACAGACCTGAAGATGATCTATTCTGGACAGTGACCCGCACAATCAGAAGACCTGTGTTGCATCCATCATGCTCCAGCCTGCATGGTCTTTGTCCTTATTAGGGAGACCCATGCCAACGTGGACGCTGCACCCAAGTAAAGAGGTGATGATCTGGACTCTCCATTGCATGAAGACTAGAGGAGGGGAGACTCGCACAATGAGAAGACCTGTGTTGCATACATCCAGCTCCAGCCTGCATGGTCTTTGTCCTGATTAGGGAGACCCATGCCAATGTGGACACTGCACCCAAGTAATGCTTCCCGGGCTTCTTTGAGGACAGAGCACAGAGAGGAATGGTGCTGCAGAACCAACACCATGAATAAACCCAGCACCCAAAGGGCACCACGTGACGTCGATGGCACACAAGGCGGAGGGAGGCATTTCTGGCAGCTGTGAGTGAGGATGAGAGCCAGCAGAGGACATCAGACGGTAAAGATAAGTATGCTTCCTTCTTAATTTAAAAAAGTTGAGTTAAAAAGTTAGGTCTTAAGTTACAGTTAAACTATACACAGTTTAAACAGTTAAACAGTTTAGAGTTTAACACTAATTAGAGTTCTTTTAGATTGTTGGTTCTAATGTAGTGTAGAAGTAGTTTAGAAATTGTTAGAATTTAGAGAAATGTTGGTCCTAATGTAGTTTAGAAGTAGAAGTAGTTTAGAAGTATGCACTAGCACTTTGTTGCTCGCTCTGTGTCCCCGCCCTGGCCATGGGCCCACCCTTGCCCCCAAGAAGAGGTACCGTGGGCATTCATTGGGAGAGCGTGGAACCTCTTATTGGGGGGCAGGGGCAGGCCCATGGCCTGGGCGGGGACACAGAGTGAGCAACAAAGTGCTAGTGCATAACAAAAAAAGGATAAATAGGTAGACACTTGTTAGAGTTCTATAACATTGTTTAGTTTATGTAGTTTAGACGTAGTTCTTTAAAAATGCTTAGTTTATGTAGTTTAGACGTAGTTAGTTATTAAGAGTAGGCAGCTTTGAACCCGCCCCTGCCCCCAAGGAGAGGTACAGTGGGCATTCATTGGGAGGGTGGAACCTCTCCTTGGGGGCAGGGGTGTGCCCATGGATAGGGCAGGGGCACCGAGCCACAAAGTCCATAGGAAAAAAAGGATAAATAGTTAAACACTTGTTAGAGTTCTTTAAAATTGTTAGTGCTAATGTACTTTAGAAGTAGTTAGTTATTAAGAGTAGGTGACTTCGGACCCACCCCTGCCCCCAAGGAGAGGTACAGTGGACAATCATTGGGAGGGTAGAACCTCTCCTTGGGGGCAGGGGCATGCCCACAGCCAGGGAAAACCCTAAAGTCTTAGGGCACCCCCAACAAATCATGTGGGCTCCAGAACCCCAGCCATAGGGGCCTCTACACCAACTGGCCCCACCACCACTGTGCCTCCAGATGCAGTGCTTGACTTTAGGAGTTACAGGGCTTCTACAGGTCCAATGAAGCCTGAAGCCACACTGTCTAGAGGCCTCAAGAAGACCAGCTGTGGGACCTGAACAGTGAATGGACTGGGAGCCTACCCTAGAAAACTACAGGCAGCCAAGGACAGCATGAAAATGAAGAGTGTTCAGGATAATGGTAAGTGATGGCATGGGGATTAGGAGGGTCCTGGACTTCTTCTTTGGGGGAGAGGTCCACAAAGAAGCAAAATTAAAAATGTCATTCAAAATGCAAACATCTAAATTAATTTGCTTCTTTTTTCTATCTAGTTTGTCTGAGATCTGGCATGATTCCACACCTCGCCTCGCTCTCCTTGTGAACATAGGAGAAAGTAGGTAGGAGCGCAGCAGAAGAGAAGGCTGCAGACAACAAGGAAACCCTTTCCCCCTGTCCCCCACTGAACCCATCTCTTCCCCCTTCCTCTTCTCGTGCTCCAAAACCAAACCCTTTCCCTCCTACTTCTCCTCTGTCCTGTCCTTCTCTTCCCTTTCATTCTCTTCTGATTCGGCTTGTCGCAGAACAGGGAGCTAACTCAGTCCTCCCAAGTTCTCCAAGCCAGAAGGAAGGCTTGTCCCAAAGCCTACACCTTCAGAAGACTACAGGTGGCCAAGCATACCATGAAAATCAAGGATTCGAGAGTTCAGGATAAAGGTAGGCGATGGCAACGTGATCTATTTTTTTAAACTTACTATGGTTAATTTGGACCCGGTGGGAAAGAGAGCATATAGGACCCCAATAAGAGGGTTCTCTATTCCCCAGTGGCATTGCTTCACACAGCAGCATTCCCAGCATTAAGTAATGTAATGGCTATCCAATGTTAACGCTGAGAACTCCTTGCTGCTGGGTTATGCCACACCACTGGCCTACCATTGACCTGGCTCTGCCTACCATTGCCCTGGCTCTGCCCCTAGGCTTGCCAGTCTTACTGCCCCTCCAACCTCAAAACCCACCAGCGGCCCCTGGTCAGCAGTGTGATTCAGCTGCTAAAAAGGCAAATGCAATTTTAAGCAGCATAAAGAGAAGCATAGTGCCCAGGTCACGAGAAGTAATAGTTCCACTCTATTCCGCGCTGGTCAGACCTCATCTGGAGTACTATGTCCAGTTCTGGGTGCCACATTTTAAGGACATTGACAAATAGGAACAGGTTCAGAGGAGAGCAACAAAGATGGTCAGGAGTCTGGAAACCAAATCCTATATGGAAAGGTTGAAGGAGCTGGGTATGTTTAGCCTGGAGAAAAGAAGACTAAGGGCAGACACGATAGCCATCTTCAAATATTTGAAGGGCTGTCACATAGAAGATGGAGCAGACTTGTTCTCTGTTGCGCCCGAGGGCAAGAATAGAACCAATGGGCTCAAATTACGAAAAAGAAGATTTCAGCTAAGCATTAGGAAAAAATTCCTAACAGTAAGAGCTGTTTGACAGTGGAACAGACTTCCTGGGCGGTGGAGGGGTGGGCTTTCCTTTGCTGGAGGTTTTCAAAGAGAGACTGGATGGTCATCTGTCAGGGATTCTGTAGCAGTGGATTTCCTGCATTGATCAGGGGGTTGGACTACATGACCTCTGAGATCCCTTCCAACTCTAAGATTCTATGATTCTATGTGGGAATATGCGCAATGATGCATGTTCAAACATTTGTGGTGTGTCCATGTGAGTCCCTCTGGGTCATCATCAAGCCCTCTGGCCTACCGGGACAGCTTACTATCCCTCCTCGGAACCCGACCCTCCAGCCTCTCTTATTTCCATCCCTGTCCCCACTGCCCCTGCTTGCCTATACCTTCCACCCATACTCCTCAGATGTCCCGGATCTTTCAGGACATCCCTGATTGTACAGCTCTTTGGTTATCTGTCCCCCAGTCCCGGACAATGGCTGCAAAGTCCCTCATTGGATAGGTAGGGATGGGGAGCATACTTTGCAAGCCATTAGTGGTGACAATGCATTGGCTCTCCAGACTGAAGGAAGAGCCAAGGAGGCATCTCTGGGCAGGATCACAGCATACTTATGGTCTCACCCACCCTCTCCTTCTCAGGTCCTTTGCCTGCTGCTAGCACTCCCGGTGGTAGTGGAGCTCTGCCATCCAGTTCGTGAACCCCTGGAACACCCACTTATTCCTATGGCTTTTGCAAAGGTTATACTTCACCTGCTCAACCCTACCCTTCCCCCCCATGCCAGTGGCCTCATCTCCTGCTTCATCCAGGTGACTCTTTTCTGATGGCTGGCTTGGGTGGCTTTTCCACAGAGGGTCTGCACTTCCAATGTCCCTGGGGTGGGGGGTGATGATAGATGCCTGTGAACATGGTGATGGCATTGGACACTCACCACTTATAGTTGTGGATACCTTAGGATGGCTGCTTTGTCCTCTGACCCTCTGCAGGTGCAATGACTTACTGTGCTGGAATGACTCCCCACCTGCTGCATGTTTCCCCTAGGGATGTGTGAACTGAGTTTGGGGTTTGGCCCGAACTCAGGGGGTTCAGCCCATTCACAAACACCCTGAATCCAAATTGCCCCCCTCCTGAACTGGCTGAACAAAGTTCGGGTTCTGAACCTGTTCGGGTGGGGGGGACCCAGTTTTCCCTCCCCCCTCCAGGCTGGGGGGGGGGGAGGTGAGCCCCAGCGCCCCTTCCACCCACACAGCCTGGAGAGGGGAGTGAAAACGAGACCCCCCGGACCCCCTGAATGGGTTCAGCCCCTCCAAACCCGTTCGGGCCAAACAGTCCAAACCCCGAACGGTTTCGGGGGGACCAAACCCCGAATGGGCCGAACATCAAACCTCCCGGTGTTCGCACACCCCTAGTTTCCCCCCTTTGACTGGCTCTTGCTCCATGGCTGGGTGGGCGTTGGGCACATGCTGGAAGCACGTGCAGGATCAGACAATGCAGGTCTGAATTTGTCGCACATTCAGGTGCCAGGGGCCTCTTGGGTGGAGAGGGGGAGGAACACGGCCACTCCATTGTCCACTCTAGGCTTGTCGCCCGCAGCTCTCGGGTGCTGGCATATCTCACCATGTGATGGGGCTGCACAGGGCCTAACATATGGGGGAGGGGCTGGGGTGCATGTTAGCCCAGATTAACCTGGCTGGGCGAGCTTTAGCCCACACACTGTTGCCAACCATCTCCAGATGATGCGTCCGGTAGCAGCTGTGCACTCTGGCGAGAGTGGACGAACATCTGGTGACCACTGAAACTGATGGCTAGGTGACTCATGGGCTACTGTCTCATTTGTTTTTACCCAATGACATAGCAAGAACCAGTCCATGCTAGCTAGAGTACATGCGGTTCGCTGTGTTAACTATGAAAGGGATGGAAGAGAACTGATGGGTATGTTTTTAATATAGTTTATAGCACAGCTTAGCCACTGACTAGGCATGCCAAGTTTCTACTTTTCAGCAATGAACCATCCTGTCATACATAGGCCCTTTTCACACAGACACTCTAACACTGATCAAATGGCTGTTACATTTTATTATACATGTTGCAGGGCACCCAAAGAGCACACCTGCAGCCCTGTAACATGTCTAGTAAAATGTAACACGCATTTGATCAGTGTTAGAGTGTCTGTGTGCAAAGGGCTATAGTTGGATATCTAGAAGAGAAAGCTGTAGAAATCTCATGCTATCTTCTCTTCAGCAACCACCAGGGTAAACCTAATTCCAAGCATATAAAATCTCAGTAATGCAAGTCATCCTTTTTATCTGCATGTCCTTGTAACTATTTAAAGTGCAACATTTCATTATTATTTTTAAACAGACGTTTGCTTTCAAAAACCTTTTTTTACAGGCGTTGTTGTTAAGAGGTTTGAATATACCTGATGCATTTGTAATTTGGTAAATAGCTAATAGAACACTTGGGCATACCCTTTTGATATTTCCATTGCTTTGAATGACAAAGGCAAATTGACTACTAGATGAGAGTTTTCCAGTACATAAAGCCACAGAAACTTTGCACAATGCCTTTATCTTCTTCTCTTTGACTGTAGCGATATAATAAAGACAGTGTGTTCAAACAGCTATTTGCTGGAAAAACTGCAAACACTCTAAAAATTAAACCTTGTACAATTGCATTCAAGTTAATGAAAGCTGGGAATGTTACAGGGGTGACACTCTCAATCTTCAAGATGAGGGTGTATTATACAACTTGTCATTCTTGTCATTCTTTAGTCTTCCTTGCTGCCAATCTACTGTATGGAGCACTAACAATACCCATTGCCTTCCCAAACTCAGGGTTTGTGTCATGAAAGGACAGCAGGCTGACATGGGATAGGGGTGGAGGGAATGAAAGCACATGATGCCACTTGAACAAGGCTAATATCCGAGTTTCTCTGTCTTAGGCCCTTTTTACACAAATACTCTAACACCCATAAAATGGGTGTTACATTTTATTATACATGTTGCAGGGCACCACTGCAGCCAATCACCATGGGCCCTGTGTACACATGATGCCTCCACCCAGTTCCTCTGGGTGGAGATGGGTGTTGGCTGGTGGCTGGGGAGCATTTCCCTGGGTGGAGATGGGTGGGGGCGTCTGTGTAAACGCCACTTTCGGTGGGTGTTGGTGAGTGTTTGCTCCCGGTCAACACCCATCTCCACCCACACCCACCCACGGTTGCTCCGTGGGTGGGTGTTAGAGCATCTGTGTTAGCGCATCTGTGTAAAAAAGGGCTTTAGAGAGTTGATAACCATTATACTGCATGTCCATAGCCAGAACAGTTAACACTTTAATAGCTGTAGCCCTGAGATAAATGGACTCGGATACCTTTGTCTCTATTGGCGTCCCCCCCTCCCCCCCCCAGCACTGTTATATAAATGTTTTAGCTGCATGACTCTTCTCAAGCTACAGGAAGAATCCCACCCCAGAATACATATGGTATGTTTTTTTTCTTTCTTCCTAAAGCATCAAAGCTATCTGTGGCTAGAGGTGGGACTGTCAGGGCATTCTGAAGCTTGGGTACTATAATTGCGTATCAGGGGCCTGTCTGGGGGGCCTGTGCACATGCTCAGGCCTCCAATGGGGGAGGGAGACCATGCTTGCTATGCCCATCGACAGGCGGATATGGGTTGCTGAGCGGGCACAGGGTTGGTGGGCCAGGGTGCTGGCCCAGTGGGACAAGGCAGCCTGGAAGGCCCACTTTAGGATGGACAAGCTCACCCTGCTCCGGCTCGCTGAGCTCCTTACACCCTGGCTTGAGCGACAGCACACCCCCATCCCCATGGTCCAGCGGGTGGCTGGGTCCTAGCTACGCCCAACTCCTACC
>QEPC01001394.1:7804911-7822751 GCA_003113815.1 Sphenodon punctatus
CCCCCCCAGGGATCGGGTCATACTTACCGGCGGCTGCGGGGACGCCGCGGCCGCTGGTGCTGGGGGGTGGGCTCGCCTCTGGGTCTTTTTTTAAACAAAAATCCAGGCTGGGCAGGGTGGGTGGGGGGTGTCCCCCCTTCCACCCACGCAGCCTGGACTCGGGGAGGGTTTGTTTTTTTAAACTTTTTTGCTGGGGCTTTAAGTTTTTACATTGCAGCCATTTTTAAATGGCTGCAATGTTAAAAAATCCGGTACCTGGAATCCGGTACCCCAGACCGGATTACCGGGTCGAATCCGATAATGCCAGTACGCCCGGTACCGGCATTATCGGATACCGGATTTTACCGGTTTCCCGCCCCTAAAGAATACTACTCAGACAGCAGGGAAGAGAGCAAGCATTTCACTTAGCTAAATAGCCTCTTCTATTCTAGAGCACACAGTAGCAGCCCTTATTTGAAAACTTGAATAGACATAACACACTTATTCAATCAACTGCACAGGTGTTAGTCATAAGCGTTTTCTTCTTGTTTGTATAATGACTTCTTATTTTGCATGACTACAACAAAGGACTGAAGATGATAATTCGGACAGAGAATTAGCTGCATGGTTTAGGCACAATGTTAAATCTTTCTTATTGGTTTATATACTGTGACCCAAGTAGTCCTAATGTTGCTCTAGATGCTGGTGTGACAAGCACTATTACTTCTGCTTAATTCATCAAATGTACTAGATTGTAAACTAATTAGAGAATCAGCATTTATAGCGCTTTTCTACAAACAGGTAGCAAATGAGAGTGAGATAGATAGTTAACAGTTTGTGGCTCTCAGTGAGAAAAACATAGATATTTATGTACTTGTTTTTACTTCTTTACTACTTTTTAAAGGCTGTGTCAATTTTAAGGCAGGCCAAATAAAGTAAAAAGGGAGTAAATGGGTGACAAAGTCAAAGAGGAGCGAAGGGGAGTTGCATGCGGAAGGAAAGTCATTTTGAATTAACAGTAGTTGCTATTGACTGAAAAGCCAAATTGCTGTAAGCAAAGATCTTAAATAAAGTAGAGTGGATCCTCAGGTGATGTAAATAACCATAGCATCTAGTCAGTGAAACTGTGAGAATCTGGCCCTTGATTTCTTTGCATTCATGTGAAAAGGCCATCTTCTGTACATTTTTCTTTTTTCCATGTCAGTAGAGTCATAATTTTGTTCCAACCAGCAAGGTGAGTGATAAAATTACATGATAACACACCGTAGATATTGAAAATAGTATTGCACGGTATGCAGGCAACACCCTCTCCTACATAAAGATCTCTCTAGCTATGCTGTCCAACCAGTTAGCTTTTAAGTTATCTGACAAATAAAAGCAAATATGAAGCCTTTGTCTACGAATGACGGGAAGATTATGAAATGTCTTCCAGGTACTTTTCTTGTCAAATAAGCTAACATCATACCACATGTTAGTGGATCAACGTTTTTAAGAACCTGGAGCATATAAGCTTTTTAGTTATGCCACTCACTGCTGCAGTAAATGAGGTACTGAACAATCAGTTTTATCTGATTCAGTAATGTTAATGTTGAGTATGTTAGTTCATCATCAAATGGCATGCTACTTCAGATTTGCTTTAATTTGTCTTCATAATTCAGCTTTCATATGCACCATCAATTGCCTTTGATAGAACAATTAGTGCACTAAAAAGATACGTATGGTTGAGGAAGAACCCGAGGTATCCGGCCTAGTGTAGTCTGGCAGTTTGTTGTGGCGTGGGTCCAGGTTGTAGTTGATTATGTGTTATGTAAGGGGTAAGGTAATATGTAAGGCATCTCCTTAAGAGATAGGGAATTGAACCTTGGGCAAAGGCTGGGTACGGCCGGTACAAGGTTAATTCCATTATGTGGGGGCTCAATATGCCCAAAGGGTTATGACAGCTAACAGCACCCCCACACTAAAATTAGGTAAGGTTCCCTACAGGGACCGAAACCTCGCTTACCCACCTCAGCAGTTTATACTGTTGGGGGTGGGGGGAAGATGAGGGTAATGATTATTAGATAAATTAAGGGGCTGGGATCCTGGGAACCCTCCGGCAGCCCAAATTTACGCTTAAGGTTAAATTAAATGACCTGAACTCCTGATGTTGTTAAGTACTCCTCCCTCTTCCAATTTACTGAGTATAAATATGGTATTATTTATTTATTTATTTATTTATTTCCTTACATTTTTTAGCCACCCCCTCATGCCCATGGCATCTCGGGGCAGCTTACAACAAATAAAATACAATATAATTCAATTTAAAACATAACAACACCACATCTTAAAAATTGTTTTAAAACCCAAAATCTTTCCCCCAAGAAAACTATCCCACCCCGAAGGCCTGGGGAAACAGCCAGGTTTTACAGGTGTGGCGGAAAGCCAATACACTTGGGACCAGGCGGAAGAGAGTTCCAAAGTCACAGCCCAGCCATTGAGAACGCCCTCTCCATTGTGGTCTCCCATTTTACCCGAGGGACCTCCAAAAAGGTGCCCCTGGCAGACCAAAGGAGTCGCTCTGAGACGTGGAGTGTGAGGCAGTCCCTGAAATATAAGGGACCAAGACCATGTAGGGCTTTATAGGCCAAAACCAACACCGTGAATCTGGCCCCAAGTATTAAAGAGTGCGGCCATTAAATTCCATCACTGTGTCCTTGTCTCATTACGGGATGTGGCGACAAAGATATGTATGGTTGAGGGAGAACCAGAGGTAAAAATCAACCTCTTTCTCCAGTGAGTAAGTAAAGGAGGATGGATCTCACGTCCTTTCCAGTATATTCCTATAGTGTTTGGGTACCTGATCTGTGGTAGCGGTTAGATACCTTTGCACCTTTCATTTAGGTATATATCCCTTTTATTACATTGCAGATCAGTGGCCATTTAATTCTCTGTACTGTAAAGCCGTCATAACTTCCCAAACTGGATTGTGTCTCGATTGTGCTAGATGTGGCACAAACAAACACATGAAAACTTGTTTGTCCTCCCATAGAACATTTCTACCCATGTTTGATATTGCTACCCATTGTGAAATAAGCAGCTGTTTTCTTTCAAGTACTAATCTGAACTGCACTGCTGTAGGCACGTAAAGCAGAGCAGTGACCCTGTAAATATTTTTGCTTTGCACAGCTTCATGAAAAAAATTCCAGATGATTTCAGATCATTCCACTCCCCTCCTCACCCACCCCATTTTACTTTTTTTGTGAAATGTCAATAGAATGATTATGGGTAAAAACAGATGTTATGTTGGCCTGCTGTGGCCTGGG
The DNA here is from genome assembly GCA_003113815.1 of Sphenodon punctatus. Taxonomy (NCBI): domain Eukaryota; kingdom Metazoa; phylum Chordata; class Lepidosauria; order Sphenodontia; family Sphenodontidae; genus Sphenodon; species Sphenodon punctatus. The sequence continues at coordinate 7,808,193 of QEPC01001394.1, forward strand.
TGTGGGCCTGCTTCTGCCCTGGGGTGGGTAGGCAGCTGGAAAATCTCCAGAGATGCATCCCGTGCCAAGGGCCTTTCACCTGGGTCAATGCAGGCCCACGTGTCTATTTGCACTGCCTATCCCTGCCACGGGGTGGAGGCTGCCATGGCGATGCTTCATGTTGGAACTTGGAACCAGGGAGCTGGGAATGGGGTGGGGCCAGTCACCCACACGTTTGTTGCTGTCCCCTCTCCCTGGGACGTGGGGGCGGTGGGATGGCTCTCCTGGTGGTGGGCACATTTGTTCCATGCCGCTCACTGACCCAGGGAGTGGTGGCCACAGTTTTCTGCCCCTGGAAGGTGGGAGCCTCCATAATGCCTGCATGTTTGTGTTTACCCTATGTTCACATTTTAAAAATTGAAGAACAAAAATCTTCAATGTTTGATCTGGCTGGGGGCAAGCTAGGGGTGCTGCTGGTATACTGGGCCCCTTCCTGTCCAGCGGCATCCCTTAACACTCTAGCAGAGCTAGCCTCGGAGGTGGTGCTGGGCTCCTCTAGGACCTTGGTTCTGGGGGACTTCAACATTCACGCCAATGCCAGCCTTGTTGGGGCGGAGTGAGAATTCATGGCCGCCATGGCAACCATGGATTTGTCCCAGGAGGTTATCTGCCCGACCCACGTGAGGGGGCACACCCTCAACCTGATCTTCAGTTCTGGCCTTGAGGTGGGGGGTCCGGTTGTGGGGGATGTTAGGGCAATGCCCTTGTCATGGATGGACCATTATCTCCTTCAGGCCAGTCTCTCAGCGCACCCCCTCCAGAAGGGGAAGGGACCAGTTAGGATGGTCCACCCTCGGAGGCTGATGGAACCCCAGTGGTTCCAAGAGGTCCTGAGGGAGTTAACCTTGGACCTGGACGGTCACTCTGTTGATGAGCTGGTCCAGCATTGGAACAGCTTGCTGGTGGAAGCCATTGACAGGGTGGCTCCAAGACGCCTTCTACCTCGGTCTCATCACCGCAGGGCCCCTTGGTTTACCGAGGGGCTGCGGTATATGAAACGAGTAGGCAGAAGGCTGGACCGACACTGGCGTCGGACTCGATCTGACTCCGACCAACTTCTCCATAGGGCCCATTTGCGGTCCTATGTTGAGGCTGTGAGGACAGCAAGGAAGGAGTTCCTTGCTGTCATCATAGCATCTGTGAAGTCATGCTGTTTCAGGTGGTGCGGGGGCTGGTCAGTCCAGCCTCCCTCCACCTGGACGGGGACTTGCCCCAGGCCTGCTGTGAGGAGTTTGTCATCTACTTCGCAGACAAGATCGCTCGGTTTCAGAACGACTTTGACGCTGGATTAGGGGCAGTAGGGGGAGAGCGCGAGGTGATGGAGGCCCCGTCTGGTCCAGCTTTGTGGGGGGAGTTTCAGGAAGCGATGCCGGCCAATACAGCGGATGTCTTGGGGTCTGTGAGGGCCACCTGTTGCGAACTTGATCCATGCCCGTCCTGGTTGGTGAAAGCCTCCAGGGAGACATTGGGAACGGTGCTGGCAAGGGTGGTGAATGCGTCCTTGCAGCAGGGGAGGTTGTTGCCCAGCCTCAAGGAGGCTGTGGTGCGCCCCCTGCTGAAGAAACCATCCTTGAATGTGGACGCGCTCACCGGTTACTGACCTGTCTCTAACCTTCCCTTTTTAGGGAAGGTTATTAAGTGGGCAGTGGTGATCCAGCTCCAGGTGCATCTAGATGGCATCGATTTCCTGGACCCTTTTCAATCTGGGTTCTGCCCCGGCTATGGAACTGAGATGGCATTGGTGGCCTTGGTCGATGATCTCCGCGGGGAGATGGACGCAGGATGTTCAACATTTCTCATCCTGCTAGATCTCTCGGCCGCTTTTGATACCGTGGACCATGGGCTGCTGTTGAGATGGCTGCGTGACCTGGAGTGGCAGGTGGAGGCAGTCGTGAAGGCTGCCTTCCACCAGTTGCATCTGGTACGGAGGCTGCGTCCGTATGTCTCCGGCCTGGACCTGGCCTCCCTCATCCATGTCTTTGTCACCTCGAGGCTGGACTACTGCAATGCGCTCTACGTGGGGCTTCCCTTGTTCCTGGTTCAGAGGCTAAAGCTAGTGCAGAATGCGGTGGCCCGGCTCCTTTCGGGGACGGGTCGTCGGGAGCACATAACACCTGTGCTCCGGACTCTGCACTGGTTGCTGATAGCGTGCCGAGCCAGGTTCAAGGTTTTGGTGTTGATCTACAAGGCCCTTCACGGTCTGAGCCCCTCGTACCTCAGGGACCGCCTCACCCTCCGCACCCCAGAGTGGCTCCTTCGGTCGGTCGGCTGGGGGTGCCTTCTTGGAGGTTCCCTGCATTAAGTGGAGAGGGCATTCTCGGTGGCTGGGCCGCACCTCCCAGAGGAAGCTCGCCCGGTCCCAAGCCTTCTGACATTCCGGCGAAGTTGTAAAACCTGGCTGTTTGCCCAAGCCTTTGGGGAGGGGGGGAGGGAGGGTTAGAGGGTTTTATCTCCCTTACCCTATTTATTGTTTTATTGAGTTCCCGGGCCCTGTTTAATACTTTGAATATTGTATTTTGATATGTTTTAACTGTTTTTAGATATATTTTATATGTGATTTTTTTTTTTTTAATTGTAAGCCACCCCGAGCTGTTTTAGGAGGGGCGGGGTAGAAATTTAATAAATAAATAAATAAATAAATAAATAAAAAATTGAACAAGCTTATGTTTCAGTGGAAAATACATTTGTATGACACATTATGTTTAGCACTTATTTTCTGAAGTGGATCGTCATGTGTTTGCAAAAAGAAAAAGCCACTGTATTTGAGTAGTTTCACATTTTATGATGAATATTTGAGTTCTTCTGTAAATAAATCCACCAACAGACACAGCTCCTACTGGGACGTTTAATGTCCTCAGCCCAGTAAAAGAGGGTATACTGGGCAGTAATTAATATACTCCACCTGCAGATTAGCATTAGCTGGTAATCTTGCATTTACAAGTGTCCAGGCTCTTTGGGGTCTACTTTGATGTGTGAGGCCTTGAAGCTTGCACTGACTTCTTCCACCTGAGTGTTATGTCTAAAAATTCAACCATGCCACAAACTGAGAATTTACTAGAGACCCATAGGAGGCTGGCTATTCCTTTTCAGGCTGCTTCTCTTGTTGTGGAAAGTAGAGGAAGTTTGTTTGAATTGCTGCTCCCTTGTGGATTTATTTTAGGAATATAGCAATTTATAAGGGCTAAGTTAAAAATAAAAATCACCCTTTTTTTAAAGGTGATCAGTCTTCATTTAATTACAGGCGACTCTGGAAAAAGGAAGCATTCATTTATATTCCATACAAGCTTCGATACAACCCTCATTGTAGGCGTAAAGCTACATAGACTTTGTGGGCTTCTAGTTGCACATTAAGGCCCAGATCCAAGTTTATTTATTTATTTCCAATATTGATATCCCACCCCTCTCGCACAGGCAACTCAGGACCAAGTTGTGCATGGGTAGGTGCATACAGGGACCAAACCTACCTTTGTGCATGTGTGCACATAGTCCAAATCCCCCCGCCTCCCAATTGCACTGCCATCCAGTAAGGGGAGAGGTGAGGTGGCAGTGGCAGATGTGGGTGGTAGCACAGTTGGGAGGAGGCAGACTTCACCAGGGGCACCATGAGCGCACATTTTTATGGTGCCATAGTCCCAAGTTTATTCAGTAGCCATTGCCATGTTTGTGTATACGCTACCTGAATCTAATCCATCTTTTTTATACTGTAGAAAGAGCCAAAGTCATGTGAAGATGATACATCTACATAACATCTCAAGCACACACACCCTCACAGCATCCTAAAGAGCCAAGTCACAGAGTGCCTTGTGCACTTGCTGTGTGCATGTAGGTGTGGTCCTCATGTACTCATGGACTTTGGATCAGATCCTAAGTAATATGTTTAATATCTCTCAGGTATAACAAGATGGCTGGAGTACAGTTTGTTTGGGTTTTTTTACATTTTAAGAGACTGTTGGAATAAACAGGCATTCCGCCAGATATCCTATTCAGCTTCTGGCCGTTTTGTGCTTGTTAGGCATAAAAGCCAGGCACTGTGTGACTTGGCTCCTTAGGATCCTGTGAGGGTGTGTGTGCTCGAGATGTTATGTAGCTGTATCGTCGTCTTCACATGACCTTGGCTCTTCATAGAGTATAAAAAAGCTGGTAGGGATATCCTCCTCGTTGCACTCCCCCAAAGCCAGGGGAGCAGCACTAGTCTCCTCCATCTGGAACAGTTCTTAAGAACCATTAACTTTGGCTCCGGGTCAGAGTAGTAAAGTAAACCAACTAGACGTTTTCCAGAATGCTTTCACTGATATCTGAAAAAAATAGATTCTGTCCTTCTCTTGATAAATGGATTCGATCACTCTCATACAGTGAAAACAAATGTCTGTAAAAATCCCAATGTCAAATTGAATCCATGCCTTGAAGACACAGAAAACCATGGATCAATTTCTGAATCACTTTCCGAAGTCTGCTAAGTCCTGCTTCCGGCTGAAAGTATCTATTCTCTGGTCTTTCGATCAAATTAGAGAAGAGTACCTTTCAGTTGGGATAAGATTGTATGATTTGTAACAGATCAGCTTTCATGTCTTTCATCAGTTCAAAACCTCTGGTGCAACACACATCATTCCCACTGCAGAGAATCACAATTCCAGAAGGAGCTGGTACAGATCTTCTTCTCTTAATCTCTTCCAATTTGGGAAGAATTTCATTCCATCTCATTCCTCCTTTTCTAAACCAGTAGATTTTATAAGTTGGTTATCGGAGGAAAAGTCAAGCCTCTCTTCCCTGACAAACTGCTGCAATCATTGAACATACCAATCTCCAATAATCCAGATTACTTTTTCCATGATGATGAGGACGCAATCCGATTCGCAGTGAGTTTGCCACAACAGTAGGCAGCACTCAGATAGACACAGGTGTCCTCCAACTCCAAGGTACTGTAGCAAATAGTACAGAATTTGAGGTGTTACTTACTACTACTACTACTACTGTTCTTATTTTTATTATGAAGGACAGTTTGAGAAATGCAATTATTTCTCAGTATGCAGCATGCACTATGGACCACCAGTATGCAGCATGCACTATGGACCCCAGTAAGTATAGCACGCAAGTTCAGTCTTCCCTATGCCACAGAGAACCTGGCACACACAAACACAGACAGCCTGCAGCAGCAGCAGGCCAAAAAACAAGCCTGAACAACTGAAGCCCCATTCCCAAGTGTCTCCCAGTCCCCTTCCTCCCACCCACCACAACCTCATTCCCCAGTATCTTCCAGTCCTCCTCCTCCCCATAGCCCCATTCTCCAGTGTCTCCCAGTCCCCACCCCCACAGTGTCTCGCAGTCCACCTCCCCCACTCCTTCTCATACCCCATTCCCCAAAACAAACCATCTTAAGCCAAAAATATTATGGGAATTCCTTAGTGCACCACAAAAGCAGCAACATGGAGTTCCACTTGTCCCCCAAAACATGCTATACAGTTCTGTTGCAATGTAAAAGGCAACAAGATAGGGAGCATTCATGCAAAGACTAGCCATTAGTGAACCTATGGCCTTCTTGCAGACAAGCCTGCCACATCCCACCAAACTGCAAGGGGCAAGGCAGGGCAATTTTAAACTGCAGGGAACATGCTAAGCAAAGATTAGAAACCCTTCCATCCAAGCCCCTAGGTTCCCACACCCAAAACACAGAAAGCAGACAGTTTAGGTAGAAAACAGCAAAGGGACCATTTTAACTAACAACAGCCATGGTTACAAGGGTGTGTGTGTCACAAAATGACCATAGTCTTTGCACATGCTTGGGGCTTGGGAGAGGAGAGGTGAAACCAGCAGTGCATATGCAAGCAAAACAAACCATCTTAAGTCAACAATATGGCCTTCTTGCAGAAAAGCCTGCCATATTCAACAAAGTTGCAAAGGGCAGGGGCCCTGGACCATTTTAAAATGCAGGTAAAATGCAATAGAATCCTTCCATGTAAGGCCCACACACACACACACACAAAAAATAATAATCAGAAAGCAAACAATTGGGATCTCACAGGGTGAAAAACATCAAGGACCAGGGAACCATTTAAAAGAAGAGGAGGCAGCACAACTTCCAAGTTCCAATTGGGCCCACAAAAGTGCCCCTGACTGCAATGCATTGCATGCTCAGGGGAGAGGAGACAACCAGGGAGCAACACATAAAATACAAACAAACTTTAATTCAGGCAAGGCAGAAACCAAACAAACCCATATTGGCAAAATTCAGATCCATAATCCACCCATTCCCCAGTGTCTCCCAGTCCTCCCCCCCACAGACTGCCAGTCCTACCCCCATTCCCCAATATTCCCCCCACAGCCCCATTCTTCCCCAGCATCTCCCAGTCCTCCCCCCACAGCCCCACTCCCCAGCATTTCCCAGTCCTCTCCCCACATCCCCCATTCACCAGTGTCTCCCAATTCTCCCCCACAGCCCAATTCTTCTCCAGTGTTTCCCAGTCCTCCCCTATTCCCCAGCATTTCTCAGTCCTCTCCCCACAGCCCCTATTCCCCAGTGTCTCTCAGTCCTCCTTCCCACAGCCCCATTCCTCCCCAGCATCTCCCAATTCTGCCCCACAGCCCAATTCTTCTCCAGTGTCTCCCAGTCCTCTCCCATTCCCCAACGTTTCCCAGTCCTCTCCCCACAGCCCCCATTCCCCAGTGTCTCTCAGTCCTCCTCCACACAGCCCCATTCCTCCCCAGCATCTCCCAATCCTTCCCCCACAGCCCCCCAGTGTCTCCCAGTCCTCCCTCCCATAGCCCCATTCTTCTCCAGTGTCTCCCAGTCCTCCCCCCACAGCCCCCCTTTCCCCCCCCCCCCCCCCCCCCCCCCCCCCCCCCCCATTCCCCACCGCCTCCCAGTCCTCCCCCCACAGTCCCCCATTCCCCAGTGTCTCCCGTTCCTCCCCCCACAGCCCCCCCATTCCCTGGACTCACTCACCTATCAGCAGAAAGGAATCACAGTGGTCACTTGGTTATTAGAAGTCTTCACCACCCCATGACCACACAAGGGACCCAGGGTCAACAGTTGGCACATTGTGTAGGCAGGCAGCAGAGGAGGAGGCAAAAAAGCTGCATCTCCAGCCAACACAAAATGGTACCTCTCCCCCAAAAGCCCACCACCACAGCTTCGTGTTGTGCACCCGCAGCTCCAACTGTTGCTGCTGCACCTGCATCCTGGTGCCTTGGCGTCTGACTCAGCCACTCAGGCATCATTTAAAATGACAGTCCATAGCGCTTTGTTTAACACCGCCCCCTCTGGTCAAAAATTAGAATGGCCCACTCAGTGTCTGCAGTATAGGCTGTGAAAGAAGATGCCCATACTGCAAACAGCACCATTTTGACCCTTACAGGCTTCCCCTTCCCCTTGAGGCTCCTTGATCAGAGGAACCTGCCTCTCTAATGGCTCGGCTCCTCCTCCCTCTCTCCCTCCCTCCCACCAGAAAGTTGAGCCTTTGACCCTGGCCCCATCCCGTCCCCCTCCGAGAACCGACAATAAGCGCACCAAAGAAAATGGGAGGAGCCGCATGCACACAGATAGCATATGCACCCAGCATCCCAGACCCAGAAGTGCAGCTTCAAGCAGTGCAGTGCGGTGCGCAGCCTGCTTCTGTTTTGCTGTGATGGATGGACTGACACGGAACACTGGCAAATTAATTTTTTTCAGTTTAATATGCTGCGGGGTGATCAAGGAGTTCTGGGGGCCAGGAGGGGCAGTGCCCCAGATTTCCTAGAGTGCGCACCGCGCCTGAGCTGGTTTAGCTTCAGGAAGCGTATACGCAAACATGGGAATGACTACTGAAAAAACTTGGGACTATGGCACCAGAAAAATGTGGTGCCACAGACCTAGATTTGGATCCATGTGTAGCCAATTGAACTGTACATATGGGCCTATTGCTGCCTAAGGTGAGGAGAGAGGGTGTTCTTTCCCCTGCTGGTAGCAGGCTAGCCTCCTCACCCACCTGATGTGATTCACTGCAGGCTGGGGGCTTCCTGTCTACATGTCCACACCTGCCAAACTGGTGTGCAACAGGGAATAGGGAACTCCTCTGCATCAAATCACTGTGGGTGGGGGTTCTCTGATGCTGGACTAACAGCTGATAAGCAGAAACAGGGAACCCCTGCTTGCAGCCATTCAGTGTAGGTAGGGCTTCCTGGGTCCCTACTGATCGGCTCTTTGGTGGAGCGACCATCCCACCAGTTCTCTGGTGAGAGGTTGTCCAGGTCTGAGTACCAACCACATTTCTGGCTAGAGTATTGGCAGCAGACTGTGATGGTCTTCCCAGTGGTCACAGTGCTCTCAGCAGAGCAGTAGATTTATCCATATATATGACCTCACATGTAGATGCCAAACTACAGAAGTCCACACATTGTTATCCATCTCCTTGTTTAGGGGGGTGAATAATGTGTGGAAACACCTTTATGCTTTCTTCCCCTCACGGTTATCCCCCCCCCTCCTCTTATGAGAGTATAAGAACATAAGAACATAAGAAGTGTCATACTGGGTCAGACCAATGGTCCATCTAGCCCAGCATCCTGTCTCTGACAGTGGCCAATCACAGTGGCTTGGGAGAAGCACCCAACAGGTCACAATGGGGGATCCATTCCCTGTTGTTTTCCCCCAGCTCCCATCATGTTCCCTGATCCTGTCTGGCTAATAGCTGCTAATGGACCTATCTTCCAGAAACTTGTCCAAACCTCTTTTAAACTCAGCTATAGTACTGGCCCTTACCACAGCCTCTGGCAGTAGATTCCACAACCCAATTATACGCTGAGTGAAAAAATATTTTCTTTTATTTGTTTTAAACTTGCCACCCATGAGTTTCATGGAGTGTCCCCTAGTTCTAGTACTAGCTGAGAGGGTAAATAACTGCTCCTTGTTTATTAGTTCCACACCACTCATGATTTTATAGACCTCTATCATATCTCCTCTCAGTCGTCTCTTCTCCAAACTGAAGAGCCCCAACCTACCAAGCCTCTCCTCATACGGGAGCCCTTCCATGCCCTTGATCATTTTTGTTGCCCTTCTCTGTACCTTTTCTAGTTCAGCTATGTCTTTTTTGAGATGGGGCGACCAGAACTGCACACAATATTCGAGGTGCGGTCGCACCATTGATTTGTATAGAGGCATTATGACATCCTCAGTTTTATTCTCTATCCCCTTCCGAATAATTCCTAACATTCTGTTTGCTTTTTTGACTGCTGCTGCGCACTGCGCTGTGGATTTCATTGTATTGTCCACAACCACCCCCAGATCCTTTTCCTGAGTGGTAACTCCTAGCTTAGTACCCAGCATTGTGTACGCATAGTTTGGATTATTTTTCCCTACGTGCATCACTTTGCACTTGTCCACATTAAATCTCATTTGCCATTTAGATGCCCAGGCACCCAGTGTCGTAAGATCCTGTTGCAGTTCCTCACAGTCTGCTCGTGTTTTAACTACCTTGAATAACTTGGTGTCGTCTGCAAATTTGATCACCTCACTCTTAACACCCTTTTCCAAATCATTAATGAATACATTAAACAGCACCGGTCCCAATACAGATCCCTGAGGCACACCACTTTTTACATCTCTCCATTGTGAAAACTGACCATTTAGTCCTACCCTTTGCTTTCTATCTTTCAACCAGTTTCTGATCCATAGTAAGACACTACCTCCTATCCCATGACTTTTTAATTTTCTCAAGAGTCTCTCATGAGGGACCTTATCAAATGCTTTCTGGAAATCCAGGTACACTATATCTACTGGGTCTCCCTTGTCCACATGCTTATTTACACCCTCAAAGAATTCCAACAGGTTAGTGAGGCATGACTTACCTTTACTAAATCCGTGTTGACTCTTCCCCATTAAGCCATGTTTGTCAACATGCCCTGTAATTCTGTCCTTAATGATGGTTTCCACCATTTTGCCCGGCACAGACGTCAAGCTTACTGGTCTGTAGTTTCCAGGATCGCCTCTGGATCCCTTTTTAAATATCGGGGTTACATTTGCCACCCTCCAGTCCTCAGGTACAGTGGCAGATTTTAGTGACAGGTTACAAATTACTAACAGTAGGTCTGCGATTTCATATTTGAGTTCCTTCAGAACTCTGGGGTGAATGCCATCTGGCTCTGGTGACTTGTTAGTATTCAGTTTGTCAGTTTGCCTTAGAACATCCTCCAACATCACATTGACTTGTAACAGCTCTTCCAATTCCTCACCCACAAAGCAAGGATCTGGCGTGGGTACCTCCCCCAAATCCTCCACAGCGAAGACCAACGCAAAGAACTCATTCAGATTCTCTGCAATGTCCTTATCCTCCCTGAGCGCCCCTTTTACTCCCTCATAATCTAATGGCCCAACTGACTCCCTAGCAGGCTTCTTGCTTCTGAGGTATTTGAAAAAGCTTTTGTTGCTTGTTTTTGCCTCTTTAGGAAGCCTCCCTTCAAAATCTCTCTTGGCCTGCCTTATTACACTTTACATTTATGTTGCCAGTGTTTATGCTCTTTCGTATCGTTTTCATTGGGACTAGGGATGTGCGAACACCATTCAGACATTCGGTGTTCGGTCCGGACTCGGCCCATTTGGACGGCTGAACCGAATGCCCCTACTGAACACGGAAGCGGATGAACAGTTCGGCTGCATTTAGATCAGTTCAGGCGCGTTCGGGTGGGGAAAATGTGACTGAAAGGCCCGGGGGGGGGCAGCTGAGGAGCAGACTTCCTGGCGCCAGGGGTGGAGAGGCTTGGAATAGCAGCCAGCCTGCCCAATCACCATCCCTCTTTTCCTCAGACCACTGGCTTCGTAGTCTGTGATTGGCAACAGGCTGGACTCTACGGAGCCAATGGGGCTTGTGGTAAGGCAGACGCAGCAAGTAACAAAAGTCATTGCTCTCCCCCCTTCCAATTCCTTCTGAGCTAGACACTGATCCTGTCCACAGGCGTTTTCAGAAGTCTCCCTATCCCAGCAGTTTCTGTTCCTAATCCATTGCCATCCTCCTCCTATTTCACCCATTTCCACACATTTACCTCCATAGTTTCATTTATTTAGATTCGATTAGATAGATTTAGGTGTTATTTTTATTTTTTACCCCTCCCTGTGTTCTTTCTCCCTACCCTCCATTAAATACTTCCCTTCTCCAACTATATATTCCATTCCTGATCCCCTTCCCCGTTGTTGGATTTATTTAGAGTAGGATTAGATTGATTTAGGTTTCATTTCAGTTTTGTACCCCTTCCTGTGTTGTTTGTTGTGAGCTCTCGGTGTTTCCCCCCCGCACCATCCCTGTAGATAGATAGATAGATAGATAGATAGATAGATAGATAGATGTAGGAGTTAGCTTAGTTATAGAGATAGATAGAGATAGTATGTAGTGATTCAGTTTTAATATTTTATAGTGTGTTTGTAGGATTAGGCCTTTGTACATATTACATAATATTCCATTTAGTTCCTTAGATTTTAGAATAGTTAATAGCAGTTACTAGAGTTAGTGTAGATATATATAAAATATTAGATTAAAATTTTGAATATCTAAATAAAATATATATATATAAAATTTCAAATTGCATTCTTTGGGTTGGGTTGGAAGACATGGAGAAGGGAAGTAGGAGAGGCCAGTCTGCTGCCCATAAGGCAGACAATGGGGCACGTGGCAGAGGTGGTAGGTGCTGTGCCAGCAGAGTGGCAGCAGGCAGCAGCTCAAGCCCATCACCACGCCCCAAACTGCACAGGCCTGATTTTGGGTGACAGGCTTCCAAGGCTCCCAGCAGCAGCACTAGCTGGGGTGTGGTTCGGCAATGCCTCCTGCCAGTGTCCTCCACTGCCACGCAGGATACTGGAAGGCCTGCACTCCAGGAGGCTGCGGCTGTCTCAGCTGTGGCTGCAGGAGCAGGTGAAGCAGATGCTTCAGGGTCAGGTGTTCCTCAAGGGCCACCAATGTCCCCCATTATTAAGGCGATCCCCAGCAGTCCAGGGCTGGTGGATCCCACCCCGGCTGCTAGAGGCAGGGCCTGATCCCTGGGCAATTGCAGCAGGGAGAGCAGCAGCAGCAGCAGCAGCTACAGGGGGCAAGGGGAGAGTGGCAGCAGCATGGTGGGCAGTCCATCAGCCTCAGGGTCCCAGTACTCCCCTTCGTGGGAGTCAGGACATCACTGTGATTGGGGACAGCGAGGCAGATGCTAGTCCCGCGGAGATGTCTGGAGCTGAGGTGATGGCTGTCCCTCTGAGAGCTGTGTCACCACCATGTTCTGACCCTCCCAGCAGCGCTGGCAGTGGTGCGTCACCTGGTACGGGCCAGAAGGCAGGAGGGGGCAAAAAATCCTCCATCTGGGTGCATTTTCAGTTGGTGCGGGCATATGATTCCGGGGATGTAAGTATTATATTAATTGTTAGATTTTTTGTATGGTATTTTGACTGTTGTTACTGTTGGGAGTTGTTGAACAACTGTACTTTTGTTTTAAAAGGCCATGGCGAAAGCCCAAGCCAATCAAGTATGAAGTATGAAGATTCCGGGGAGGTGCAGTGCACTTTGTGCCAGAAGCTTGTGAAGCGTGGGCAGGTGCTCACCAACCTTGGCACAACTGCCATGGCAAGGCACCTTAAGGGATGCCACAGCGCTGTGCTGCTAAGCGGGCAGGCAGGGGCAGTGGATGCGAGCGGGTTCCTGACTGCAGCGGCCAGTCATCCGCCTCCATCAGCGGAGAAGCGTCCTGCTCAAACAGCTGCGTCTAGCAGCAGGAGCGGTATTACTGCTAGGGGGGAGGAGCAGCAGCAGTAGAAGCATCCTCAGTCCACCATGGAGGAGCTGGGGTGGGGGCAGCTGCCTAGTCCCTCGGCAGCTGCAGGATGTGGAGGGCGGAGTGGCTTCCAAGTGAAAGCCACGTGCATGTTGGGGGAAATGATTGCCCTGGATGGGCAGCCTTTCTCAGTGGTCAGGAACATGGGGTTCAGGTGTCTGATTCGCTTCCTGGCCCCCCAGTTTAAGCAGCTGCCATGCACCACCCTGAGTCGGCAGGTGGTGCCAGCCTTGTACAGGACTTTAAAGGAGCAGGTGAAGGAGCAGGTGGCAAGGGCTGGGGGTGCCACCATCCACTTCACCACAAACCTGTGGTCGAGCAGGAATGTTCAGCACGCCAACCTGGTGGTGACAGTGCCACTGGTGGCAGGACTCAGAGGCAGCATTTGGCAGTGGCAGGAGGGGTCCTGAAGCAGGGTATAGGTGGGCCCTGCTTCAAGCGAAAGTAATGGACATCGCAGTCCCCACACGTCCCGGAACATTGAGGCAGCCCTGACTGCCGTGGTGAGGGAGTGCATCATGCCTGGTGCACCCTTCACCAATGGGTGCGTGGTCACTGATAAAGCGGACAAAATATTGAGGGCAGCCCAGGAGCGGGGCTTCACTAGCATCCCTTGAGCCTCACACACCCTTCACCTGGTGGTCAGGGACGCTCTGGGCTTGGGGGAGAAGGGGATTGGGGCCGGCACCCTTAGCTCCCTGATCGAGCGGGGGAGGAAGCTGGCCAGTTTCTTTAACCAGAGTGTGAAGGGCAGCGACATCCTCCGGGCAAAGCAGGCCGAGTAAGGCTCCCCAGTGCACCAGCTGGTGCAGGATGTGTCCACCCAGTGGAATTCAACCTTCCTGATGCTTGAGCAGCTTCTCAAGCTGAAAGTCACCTTTCATCAGGTGCAACTGGTGATGGACAGCGAGGCACCTCCAGGGTACAATGGGGTGGAATGGGAGATTCTGGCGCACACGGTCTTCATGCTGAGACCGTTCCTGGATGTGACGGAGACCATCAGCTCGTCCACGGCCACCATCAGTCATGTGATCCCTCTGGTCCAGAGTCTCCTGAGGAGGCTGGAGGAGATTCTCCAGTGGTGGGATTCTGGCCGGCAGGAAGCTGGTGGATGAGGTGGTTGTCCTGGTGCGGAAGATGAAGGCAGGGCTGAAGGCACGTTTCGCCGAGCTCCTGCAGCGGGCAGAATACGTGTTGGCAACCATGCTGGACCCCAGGGTCAAGGGCAGTGTGTCACGCCAGACACCTCTCTGGAGAGTGCGCGGCAGCAACAGCAGGATGCCCCTGGGGATGGTGGGAGTAGGAGCAGCCACCCCTTTCAGTAGGCGGGGTCTATCCCTGCCCCCAGCCATAGCAGTAGCAGCACCAGCAGCAGGCTGAGCAGCAGCAGCACCCCTATTGCCAACAGCAGCAGCTCGTATTTCCAGGCCACTCTGGGGAGCATGGGGTAATGCACACCAGGGCAGTCAGTGTGTCTGAGGGCAGTGGTGGAGGTGGTTCCCAGACAGAGTTACCAGAGGGAGCACAATGGCACCTCAGCAGCAGTGGAGACCTACCTGGAGGAGGAGCCATGCATAGAACCCAGCAGCGATCCCTTGGCCTACTGGGCCAGCAAGACCAACGTGTGCCAGGCCCTGTCCAAAGTGGCCAAGGGTCTCTTGTCCTGCCCACCAACCAGTGTCCCCAGTGAGCGGGTGTTCTCCATGGCGGGGGACATTTGCTCACCGCACCGACTGAGACTGGGGG
>QEPC01001394.1:7823838-7836700 GCA_003113815.1 Sphenodon punctatus
CACCAGGTCACCCTTCCAGTGCCCAATAGAGCGGTGTCTGGTGTGCCATGCTGCCCTTGGCCCTGGGGTCCAGCATGGCTGACAACACATATTCCACCCACTGCAGGAACTCATCAAACCGCGCCTTCAGTCCTGCCTTCAGCTGCCAACTTCTTGCCCTGAGGGCCACAATCCTGCCCCTGGAGAATCTCCTCCAGCCTCCTGAGGAGATTCTGCACCAGAGGGGTCACCTGACTGATGGTGGCCATGGAGGAGCTGATGGTCTCTGTCAAGGCCAGGAACAGTCTCAGAACAAAGACAGTGTAAGCCAGGATCTCCCATTCTGCTCCATAGTACCCTGGAGGTGCCTCGCTGTCTTTCAACAGTTGCACCTGATGCAAGGCGGCTTTGTGCTCAAGAAGCCGCTCAAGCATCAGGAACGTGGAGGAATTCCACCGGGTGGACACATCCTGCACCAGCTGGTGCACTGGGGAGCCTTGCTCGGCCTGCTTCACCTGGAGGAGGTTGCTGCCCATCACGCTCCGGTTAAAGAAACCGGCCAGCTTCCTCCCCCGCTTGATCAGGGAACTAAGGGTGCCAGCCCCAATCCCCTTCTCCCACAAGCCCAGAGCGTTCCTGACCACCAGGTGAAGGGATGCTGGTGAAGCCCCCCTCGCGGACTGCCCTCAATATGTTGGCTGTGTTGTGCGTCACCACGCGCACTCCTTGGTGAAGCGTGCGCCTGGCGTGACCCACTCCCTCATCATGGTAGTCAGGGGGTGTCTCGATGTTCTTAGAAGTGTGGGAGCTGCGGCATCCATGACTTCCGTTTGAAGCAGGGCCCATCTATTCCCTGCTTCAGGACCCCTCCTGCCACTGCCAAATGCTGCCTCTGGGTCCTGCCACCAGTGCACCGTCACTGCCAGGTAGGCGTGCTGTGCATTCCTACTTGACCACAGGTTTGTGGTGAAGTGGATGGTGGCACCCACAGCCCTTGCCAGCGGCTCCCTCACCCGCTCTTTTAAAGCCTGGTACAGGGCTGGCACCACCTGCTGACTCAGGGTGGTGCTGTGACAGGCCTCCAGTTCTGCTCATTCTATGCTGGGGTTCTACAGTTCTAGTCACCATCATGGCTGGGTGTTGCAGGTTGCCAGGCATCAACGGAGCAGTGGCAGAAGCCTGGCCAGGATTTGGTGGCTGCCACCCCTCCTTGGACGGGTGTTGCAGGCTGCCAGGCATCGATGGCAGACTGACTCAGGGTGGTGTGTGAGGGCAGCTTAAACTGGGGGGCCAGGAAATCAATCAGGTGCCTAAACCCCATGTCCCCGACCAACGAGAAGGGCTGCCCATTGAGCACAATCATTTCCCCCAACATGCGCGTGGTTTTCACTGACAGCGCTAATTGGAGGGGCAGAACATGGTGGTGACACAGCTCTCAGACGGACGTGTGGCCGGCCCTGTCCAAAGTGGCCTAGGGTCTGTTGTCCTGCCCACCAATGAGTGTCCCCAGAAAGTGGGTGTTGTCGATGGCAGGGGACATTTGCTCGCCGCACTGCCTGAGACTGGGGGCCAAGTTGGTGGAGCAGTTGCTTTTCATCAAGGTGTCTGTCTGCTGCTGATGCCACTGCAGCCATAGGTTTTGCTACCAGGCAATCCAATGTCTGCCACTGCTCCACCGATGCCTGGCAGCCTGCCATGCCCAGCCAAGTAGGGGTGCCAGGTCAGCCATCAAGCCCCAAGCCTTACTGGCCTCGGCTGCTGCTGCTGCCGCTGGGTCTCAGACGGCCAGCCATGGCTCCATGGGTACCCCTGGGAGCCAAGCGTCGAGCCTGTCTGCCTGGGCAAGTCAGGGTGCCAAGTGCCAAGCCTTCCCAGTCTCTGCTACTGCTGTGTTTCCAACAGCCTGCCATGTGACCACGGGCACCCCTGGGGGTCTCTGAAGCACTCCCAGCCAGTCCGAAGTCCGCTGAACGTTCAGCGGGACCGAACTCCATGGGACCGAACCCATGAACCCAAACTTAGTTTTCAGGCCGAACAGCCTAACATCCGAACCCCATTCTGTTCACACATCCCTAATTGGGACTAGCCTTCCATTTCTTAAAGGATGCCTTTTTGACTCTAATAGCCTCCTTCACCTCCCCATTTAGCCACAGTGGAAGACATTTGATCTTCCTGCTTCCTTTTTTAACTTGCAGGATGCATTTAATCTGGGCTTCCAGAAGGGTGCTTTTAAACAGCCTCCATGCCTCTTGCAAACTTGTAGCCCTTGCAACTGGGCTTTTAAGTTTCTTTTTAACTACTTTCCTCATTTTGTCATAGTCTCCCTTTTTAAAGTTAAATGCTACTGCTGTACTTTTCTTTATCTTTCTCCCTACAGAAATAATGTCAAATGTGATCATATTATGATCGCTATTGCCTAGTGGCTCTGCCACAGTTACTCCTTGCACCAGGTCCTGCGTGCCACTCAGGACTAGATCTAGAATAGCTCCTCCTCTCGTTGGTTCCAGAACCAGCTGTTCTAGGAAGCAGTCATTTACGGCATCCAGAAATTTGACCTCCACGTCCCGCCCTGAGGAAACATTCCCCCAATCAATATTAGGGTAATTGAAGTCACCCATCATTATTATGTTGCCGACTTTAGTAGCCTGTCTAATCTCTTTTAGCATTGCTTTATCAGTCTCTCCGTCCTGGTCAGGGGGACGATAGTATAGCCCTACTGCGATACTCTTCCCCTTTATACCTGGAATTTCTATCCATAGAGATTCTAGGGAACAGTTTGCATCCTTTAAAATTTTAATTGTACTTGACTCAATGTTGTCTTTTACATATAGAGCCACCCCACCACCAACTCTATCTACTCTGTCATTCCGATATATTTTGTACCCTGGTATTACAGTGTCCCATTGGTTATCCTTGTTCCACCATGTCTCTGTGATGCCTATAATGTCTAGATCTTCATTTAGCGCCATACACTCTAATTCTCCCATCTTACTTTTTAGACTTCTAGCATTTGCATATAGACATTTATGTGTATTGTTTTTATTCTTCTTACTGTGCACATTATAGGGGACTGTATCAGGCACCCTGGAATTGTTATTATCTGTTCTCCAGTGAATTCCACCTTAAGTCCCTTAATTTGTATCCCTTCCTCAGTCTTAAGCAACTCTAAATCCCCTAAGTTAACATCATCCTGCATAGATGCCACAGTCCGAACTGTGCACTCCGCAGTGCCTGTTGGCTTTCCCCCAGGTTCTAGTTTAAAAAATGCTCTATCACATTTTTAATTTTTAGTGCCAGCAGCCGGGTTCCATCCTGGTTAAGGTGGAGCCCATCCCATCTGTATAGGCTCCCCCCACCACAGAAGGTTGCCCAGTTCCTGATAAATCTAAAGCCTTCCTCCTTGCACCATTGTCTCATCCACGGATTGAGACTTTGGAGCTCAGCCTGCCTCTGGGGTCCTGCGCGTGGAACAGGCAGCACTTCCGAGAACGCTACCCTGGAGGTTCTGCACTTGAGTCAACTACCTAGAAGCTTAAATTTGGCCTCCAGAACCTTCATCCTACATCTGCCTATATCATTGGTACCAACATGGACCACGACAACAGGTTCCTCCCCAGCACTCTCTAGGATTCTATCTATGTGTCGTGTAAGGTCTGCTACCTTCGCATCAGGCAGGCAAGTTACCATGCGGTCCTCACGGCCACCAGCAACCCAGCTGTCTACATTCCTAATAATCGAATCCCCAACTACCACAGCTGTCCTATTCCCACCCTTCTGGGCACAAACCCCTGGAGAAATATCCTCAGTGCGAGAGGATAACACATCACCTGGAAGGCAGGTCACAGCTATGGGATTGCTTCCTGTCATTTCAAGTTTGTGTTCTCCGCCCTGGAGACCTAGCCCCTCCAAAGCAGCACAGGGGCTGCCAGAATGGAGGTGGGACTGTTCTACTATGTCCCTGAAGGATTCCTTTATATACCTCTCTGTCTGCTTCAGCTCCTCCAGCTTGGCCACTCTAGCCACCAGAGACCGTACATGTTCTCTGAGAGCTAAGAGCTCTTTGCACTGGGTGCACACATACCACCTCTCCCCAACAGGAAGATAATCATAAATGTAACACTTGGTGCAAACCCTAGTTATGGTGCAAACCCTAGTTATGTTGTTAACTACAAGGGACGGGAGCTAAGCGTAGGTGTATATCTGAATATAGTCACTCACCTGTCTAGGGTGTTCCCTCCACAGCACCCTCCTATGACGCACTGCTAGGCAAACTTCCCTGTTTGCTGTTTCTGTTCGCTTGTCTCCTGGGCCGCCGGCTCCTGGGCCATTGCCTGTCTGCTCTTCTTATATACTCTGGTGGCTTGGCCCCTGAGTCAGCAGATTCTAGCTCCACCCCCTAATCAAGCCTGATTCACAGCAGCCTCCACACACAATAGGACAATCAAGCAGTCAAACACTCTGCTTCCTGATCACCCCGCCCAGAAACAACCCCTCTGAGCACACGGCCTGTCCACAAACAAACACAGACCCCTCTCCCAGACAAATCCTTCATCTACCTTCCTTGGGTCCTCTGCACACGCCCCTGCTCACAGCAGCACTCCTAGGCAAACTTCCCCGTTTGCTGTTCCTGTTCGCTTGTCTCCTGGGCCACCAGCCTCTCATACCTTACCTCATACCTTACCTCAACACCTCAGGGGACATGCTTGTCCAAATTAGAGATATGTATGCATAAAGGAATGTCTTAAAGCATGTCCAGAATATAAAAGGCTCCAGATATGAGAGGTCTGGCTATAGGAGATTATACTTTACATATCATTTTGGCGAGAGATCTATGCCAGTAGTGGGCAGGATTGTCCCTGCATTGAAAATTGGGGGTGGAAAAACAAATCTCCCTGTCCCCTCTCAAGTTATAGCTATGAGAGTTTGGACAGGGGGTGTAAGCAAGGTGTGGGGCAGGCAGCTCCCCCAAAACACGTAGGTGGACTATGCCTCCACCCAAAACCAGAGGGGCATGTCTCCCTCTTCTCCCCGTTTGGTTATGTTCATAGATATGGAACCAGACACAGCTAATCAGATTTGTAAACAAGAATTAGTTATTTTAGAAAATACAGAAAATGGAAAAGTCCTCTGCAGTAAAATAGCCATGCTGATATTTAGTCCTTCATCATTCATGTCTGTAGCCATTTAGATTTGGTTCTGTTTTTCCCTTGGACCTGCTGGTTTTTTAACTTGTCAATAAAAAAATGAAAAGATTTCTCTCTTGAACTTGAAGATAATTGTGTTGTAATACTATGTACTTAACTCTGTGCTTTTAGTGTGAAATTCTTTTCTCTCTAGTTGACAGTTACCAAATTTATGATTCACTCCAACCCCCATTGGCTTAAGTAGGACTTAAGTGGTGCATTGGCCTGATGCTTCCTGCAAACGAGGTAATTGCACTGCAAATGCACAAACTGCAAAGTCGTCAGTGGGCAGGGACCACTTGTGCATTTGGCAAATGTTGCCTGTTACCCAGTGCTACATGCAGTATCAGCCATCACTGTGTACATAAAATAATAGCAACAAATACAGTAGAACCTCCTGTATCCAGATATCTCCCGGAGACCAAGCTATTTGTCTAGAATGATACAAGAGGTGTCTGGATATGGCGGAGAGTGTTGTCAGCGTTTCTCTATTCCAAACACATCTGAAAGTAGAGAGGGACATAGTGCATGCCTAGAACAGAGAAGGATCCAGAGGTGGGAGGTACTATAACATACTTTCATTTAACAGAAATGCTCACAACAGACCAAACATCTGTCCAGTTTTAAAAATCCGTTTACTGATATATTATTCTTCACATGACTGGCTAGGTTCATGGTAGTTAGAGACGAAAAAGATTTTATTGCATGGCAAGGACAGTCTCTGAATTGAGCATATTAGATATTAATTTGATATTTCACTCGACCTTAGCCAAAATGTTGAACAGCTAAGACACACTATTGCAGTTTTCCACTGTAATAAAATGGTTTGTATATTGCTTTATTTTGGCATTTGTTACCATGGATCACAGCAAGAAAAGCGCTTTTCCCTTCCTTTTACTTATGCTCTGAGCTTTGCAATAATATTTGCCCATAGACAGCATGACCATATTGTTACAGATGTAGTTAACTGCAGCCCAGATCTGGAATTCCTGATTCAAATAATCTAACAAAATGTTGCTATGAATCAAATCTGATATTTCCCATCGTTCTTGCAACGGTATTTCATTCTGAGCTACAGGTTGCAGCTGGTCTGCCTCTTGCTGTGTGCTGCTAAGTGCTTAGACTGGCACTTTATTATCAGAATAGAACAAATCTAGGCTAATGTGTGTAGTATAAAGAGTCCCAGGGAGCCACAGCTCCTCATTCTCCAACCATTCTTTCCAGTTTTTCTGCTGTTGCACTATGGATAATTGCAGTTTAATTGGGTGACATGAAATGAAAACTGTGTCCACATTATCCAGGATTATCTCTTTTTCCTGAAGCCTGCCACAAATTGAAAGGAGCCCATTTATAAGTCCAAAGAGCTGTGCTCAGTTGCTTTTACGAGCTGGGAAGAGTGTGAGAACAGGCTAGGAATGGGAGAATGGGACCTGACAGCTAAGAAAAATTATTTCAGTTGTTTATCATGAGGAAAGTTTATCTGATTCTTTACAAAATGATATGGAGGTTCAAAGTGTCGAGCCATGAGTAATGAACATTGACCAAGTTTGCTTCCTCAACTTGATGTGCTCCCTTTTGTGTGGGCACAG
This sequence comes from Sphenodon punctatus, assembly GCA_003113815.1. NCBI lineage: Eukaryota > Metazoa > Chordata > Lepidosauria > Sphenodontia > Sphenodontidae > Sphenodon > Sphenodon punctatus. Next base: position 7,830,590 of record QEPC01001394.1, read on the forward strand.
ATCAACTTTAAAAGCTTCTTTCAGGCAGCATGAATGCACCCCATTTTACCAAAAAGAACTTTGTATTGATAGCTAGAAAAAAGGAAGGTTGTTTAAAAAGAAAGGGTAGACAATCAGGACAAAATGAAGAGCTTTCAGTTTCCATTATGAGCATGTCGCTCTATTCTTCTCAGCTGTTTATACATTCCCAGCACAATAATGCCTCTTTGCAGTAATATGTTTCCCCTTTTACACTATTCATATTGAAAAAAGCCCTCACATCATGACCATGGTAATAAATACTATAGAAATGTGGGTATAATGTCAGTTTGCATTCTGTGAGAAGATCAAGGTAAACCTAAAGGCCAAAAGAATATTCTGCTAATGCTCATTCATCATTCTACAGTTCCAGGTAAAAGAAGGACCTTGTCAGTACACTGCAAACCCTTTCAATTGCTGGTGCATTTGTGTGAATATTTTAGCCTAATGCACTGATTGTTAAATAGAAAGAGCAGTCTTTGAAATTGTCTACTGCATTCAAATCCCTAGCTGCACAAGGTCTGGGCAGGAGTGGTTTCTATTCAGAAAGAAATAGAAGGCTTTAGTTCAGTAAGCACAGTGTGTGTATGAAGGTTACTGAGGATATTGTGTGTTATTAAATGAAAGTTTTTTCAAGGAAAAAGAAAGCTCATAATCTATAATTGGCTACTATAAATACAGAGTAAATATCTTGCCTAGACACATGATACTGTACTAGTATCATACTGATACTTTCGATTATATAGAGAATTGGAGAGAAGATTTTGTAGACTGTAAAAGTTGGCAATTATATCTTCCCCATCATTTATACATCCGAAAAAGATTTGTTACATACATGGGTAATCAATAAAAATACCTAAAGTGTATGTATGTGAGTACTCTCCCCTATGTGAGATATGGAGGAATAGGAGTGGGTGAGATAGGATGACTGGATTGGGGAGGGGAGGATTTATTTTATACACATTTTACTGAAGAATGCTGTTTAAACTGTTGTACGAGTAAGCTCCTAAACTACACTGTGCCACTCTGGGGATAGAGCGGGATATAAATGAATAGTAACCATAATAATGCACAATCACATACACATACACTCTCACACACATACTTCAAGCATATGTGAGAACTGATCTCTTTTATGGTATGTATCTCCCCTCACCAATATCTCCTTTCTCTGTATGTCTAATGACATGGCACTGTTCCAAATTATCCCAAAGTCTCTCCAAACTAAGGAGAGAAATTTCCGTCGGAAAAGCTCATTCTGTATTTCNCTGTTGTTCCTATAGACGAAAACGAAAAGTGTTGGTAAGATTTGGGAATAACTGGTTATTAGTACTTCTAGAAAGACACTGACATGGTATTTTATATCATTAAAACATTGTTGTACTATTTTTAGTAGCCTCTTGAAGCTACTAAATCTAAATTAAATGTTTTACTCTTCATTACAGACAGATACACTTCTGAGACGTTTTTTTTCGCAACGGGTGCATGGAGAGCTCTATTGATAGGCCTCAGGAAGCCGTGCTGGAGACAGTTACACATTGTCACTATCCTTGGATAATGACAATTTTCTGGCCCTGTGTGGTATTGTCTGAGATGGTGTGTTCTGAGCATCGTCTTCCCCTCCTTTCTCTTTCCGGTTTTCTTTAGTTGTGTTACAATGTAAAACAATGAACAAATGTAAAACATTATTGTATGATGTAATGACTATGGCCTTCTCAGTCCAAAGATGTAACCTTTTCAAAATGTAATTGTAATTCTTATAACACTCTTTAAAATGTCTCCTTCCAATTAAAATGAATCAAAAGGAAAAGTAATCAATACACATTTGTTTATTTGTTTAAAATACTTTTTCTTCACCTAGATTGCAAGAATGTATAAGAAAAAATAAGTACCTCCTCTGAAATAGCTACTTTGGAAACAGAGCAGCTTGATATATGGAAGTATGCTCTGGGGTAGGTGAATTAACACAGGTCTTTTTAACAAAAAGGCACAGTGCAAACATTTTGACAATCGAAAACATCAGGTGAGCACCCCCTCCCCCAGGGGATACCCTTTGTACACTGTAGAGGTTTTTCTTACCCTGTGGAGGTTTTCAGGTTGAAAGTCTGAAATAAGTAGAACCTGACTGTGAATATGATTCATGCAAATGTTCGGAATCGGAACCTGTATGTATTCCTAAATTCATGGAATTTTAGGGTTGGAGGAGATGTCTAGGATCATCTGGTCCAACCCCCTGCTCCACAGCACAATAGCCCTGTCTACAGTATTGCTGATGGATACTTACAGCAACTCCTGCTTATTGTTGGAGAAACAGCTCCAGATGACATCGCCCTTTTGCACCAACAAACCCTAATGACCACTAGGGGCATTGGGAGTAGAGATAGTGAGTTAGTGTGTATGTCACTTTAACCTTTCTGATCTCTGCTTCTAAACCCCCTCCCAAGTGGGATGTGCCCAGGAAGTTCCTACTGGACTTCCTCCTTCCTGACCTTTCGCCATTCCTCTCTTCTCTCTCTGACCTTCAACATGACTGGCCACCATGCTGGTTTCACCTAGCTAGTAAGATCTAGGGATAGGCCTTTCCTATCACAATGTGCTTCTCAATAAAGTAGATTATTTTAATCTAGAAACAGTCTCCAAGGTGTTGATTACTTCTAAGCTGTTGCTACTGAGAATTCAAGTTTTTTTTGGTTTTTTGACCACTAATAAAATTCCAACACTTATAAGCCTCATTTTTCCCCTCTCATATCATAGATGTACTAAAGCACAAGGGGGAAATGAGGCATGGGGCGGGGGGGGGAAATGCTGCTTTGAACATGTACACCTCTCCAAGTCGAAAAGGTAGAATGTTCATTATTATGGGACACCTAGATGAGCAAACCAAGGGTGCAGCCAGACAAGCCCAGCTGAGACTATTTCCTGCATGCGCCAGAGCAGGTAATTCTATCTGCCACACTTCAAGGCCAGTACGGAGAGCAAGGCAGACAGCTGGCCCCTCTGCAGGGAAAGCAGGAGGCTGGGCCACTGCTGGCCATCCCACCACACCCCAGGATGGGCTGAGGCACTAGCTACATGCACTGGTGCCCAGCTCCACCAACCCTCCCATGGCAAGCCCACTATCCCGCCCTGGCCATGATGTGACTGCATGGTAATGACACCAGCAGCCACCATGGGGTGGGTCATATGGGGACCAGGCCCACGAGTGGCAGTGCACTACCTTGAGTTGTGCAGCCTTACACCACTTTGGGTATGGCTGCTACCCCGTGTCCTCAGTCTTTTTCCAAGAATGCAGGGCATAGAAGCCAACTTCCCACCCCACCCTGGGGTGGAGTGGACATCTGGCAGCTGCCAGACACACGAGTCACTGCATCGTGTGGCGACAGTGCCTAAATTCAGATGAGGCTGCCCAGTTCAACATAACAACTTGTATGGCTGTACCGCCAAACCTTCCCTTATAAATATTACTCCTGCATGCTTGTTTCTGACAGTTGGCAGAACGATTTGTCACTACCTTCTCTTTTAATGTTTTCTGTTTATTGTGCTGTACATGGAAATCATAGAAGTTGGAACATGGGGCTGAGAGCCACAGCTTCTGTGTTCTGTTCTCAGTTTGTCTTTTATTATTTGAAGTCCAGCATGGGTATATGTAATCTTACGTACCTAATAAGTGTGTCATGGAACGTAATCTACTTCATTTTGGGATCCTTGGCTGGAACTTGCTATACAGATACAGAGCACAATCTGTTGATGAAACAAAATGGTATGACTGGCTTGCTGATTGCCAGGTCTTTGTTTATGGACCGTGTATACATTGTTCTTGCCATCCTAGACACATAAAAAAAACAACATCATTTATAGCTTGGCTCTTAGGATTAAGCCGTATCTGCAGCAGCAACATAAATTACCTCCAACGAACCAAAGAACTTGAGGAGCATCTTCTACACAGGGAATATCCTCCCCATGTCACTGATTATAACATCCACCAGGCATCTATCCAAACTAGGGAATCCTCCTCCACAAAGGTGAGACAAATACTTACAAGGATCCCTTTTGTGGTAGACATTCATCCAGCATCTCCTGAGTATCACCTGGTGTCATGGCTCCCTGGTGGGGTCACACCGGTGTGGCCGCAGCCCCCAGGTGCAGTCCGTTGTCCCTGTTCCCCCCCCCCCCCTGGACTGCACTTGTCGGCCGCACTGCTGACTGGGGGGGGGGGTTGGCTCCAGCTCCGCAGACCCTGCCCCCGGCACAGCAGAGGCCAGCGGCTCTGCCGGGCATGCTGGACATAGGGGCAGGGCCTTCTGGCACCGTGGATGGGAATACACCCCCGTGCGACGCTCAGCACGTATCCGGGTGCACGCAGGGGGAGGAGCCTTGGGCTCAAATACCAGCGTTGCAGTTCAGTCGGCGATGGTGATTGCGTTGAAGAAACAGGCCGAACGAAAGGTAAGTGACTGAGATTGATTTGTGTTCTTGGGAATGTAGATTGTGCCCTTGTATATGTAGTGGGGGTTATCATTGTTCTTGTGCATACATTGTGGGTGGACTTACCTGAAGATTGAAGAGCTGTGTTGACCCTTCCCCTCCTTTCCAGCATCAATTGTAAGGGTATGATAGAGCGTGTGACTCTGTGTGTGGTTCCCCTGTCCCTTCCCCCCTTCCCTTTCCCAGGGCGAGCAGTGTTCCCTTCTCCTTGGGTGTGCCTGAGACCCTTCCTTCCTCTCATACCTGGGTCCCTTTCCCTTGTTCCCCTCACAAGGAACACCTGATCTTCCCCTTCCCCTTTTTAGCAGAGTGGGTTATACCAGAAGTGTGCGTGTTGACTGGTCTGCGGCCCCCTTCGAGCACCCAGAGCCCTATGATGATAAGGATCTAGGCTCACTGAGGCCACGTGATCGAACGTATATGCAGATGGGCACTTTCCCCCCGATTGCGCTCTGCCAAGTGTGTTGGCTGGGTGTGTTGGTGTGTGTCTGGAATGCAAGGCAACTGGTTGGGTGTAGCCCCCTTCCCCTAGACTACCCCCTCCCAGTGACATCTGGCTATTAAGGAGAGCTACCCCTTAGTAGCTAATTCACTATGTCTTTAAAAAGCCACCAGCCAACCTCCTTTGGTTGCTTTTCGCCAACCCCCAAATGTACATAAATTACTTGTCAGATCTGAACTAAAATCACCTGTTATCAACCCTGGATCACATTACTGTGAATCCAAACATTGTATCACCTGTATCCATCTGAAAGAAACAGCCACATTCAAAAGCAGAACAACTGGTAGGAGCTATTACAACAAACAGAACATCACCTGCAAGTCTAGCAGTGTAATATATGTGTGAGAATCCAAACGCTCTGGATGCCACATGCAGTATGTTATAGGGATGTGCAAATGCGGTTCGAAAGTTCGGAGTTCAGACCAAACTCGAATAGTTCGGTCGACTGAACCAAACTTTTTAACAGAACTCAAATTCGACCAAACTGTTTGGTCGAATCCGAACCAGTTCGGAAGGTCAAAACCCCCGGTTTTTAATGTACGAACTCGATTTGGAATTTGACCAAACTCAAATAGTTCAGTCGACCGAACCGAACTTGATTTTCAAACCGAACCAAACCGAACTGAATTTCCAAACTCGGTTCTGTTCGCATATCGCTAGTATGTTAGGAAAACAACCATGGTCCTCCATACCCAGTTCAGAAACCACAAATCAGCTATTGTGATAAAGAAGCTGGAACAACCTGTTGCAACACACTTTAACTCAGCAGATCACACCCTCTCTGACTTAAATATCTTTCCAACAGCAAAACCATCCAACCCTGGGTTGCTAGAGAAAATTTCTGGCTTTACAGGCTTGACACCCTAATACCCAATGGTCTCATCTTAGGCCGTTTTTACACAGATGGCACAGCAGCACTGATGGGGGGAGATGGGTGTGGATGGGTGGATGAGTACACTCAGCAAATACCCGTGCCAATCAGGGAGACAGTTACATGGACAGCGCTGCAGGGGGTTGTGGGAAGGAAAGGGGAGGGGCTGGAAAACACCCAGCGGCCAAACACCCATCCCAGGAAGCACCCAGCAAACACCCATGCAAGTACACAG